>JACDJE010000069.1:364748-378869 GCA_016647715.1 Pavo muticus | reverse complement strand
TGTGTGTGTGTGTGTGTGTGTGTGTGTGTGTGTGTGTGTGCGCGCGCGCTTTGTTTTTAAAAGCTAATCCTCACCATTTTACAATTTCTTTTCTTCCTCTTAAATGTCATCACAAGGAAAGAAACCAGATTTTGTATAGAGGCAGAAAAGGCAAAGCTTTTCATTTTCTATCAGAAGCATCAACTTTGAATAAGCACATTCCTTTATAGAACATCAACCAGAATGAATAATTACTCTCCTCTCATTTGACAGAACAAAAATGGTTGGCTGGCTTATATATGAGATTTTTTTAGTGTAGGGACATAAATCTCCCATATTTCCCTTACATCCAAGTGACAAATGTTTTTTTTCCTTTTTTTTTTTTTTCTCCACCCTGTCTGGGAGCTCTGAATTCTGTCTGTACACAAAAATAAAACTGTTCTTCATTTCCCACCCGAAGGTCTCCTGACAGATCTCCATTATAGCTTTTCTTTTGAAAAACTGGATGCCTTTTATCTTTTCCTACTCTCCATTTTCCCAATTATCAGTCTTCATACAATATCATGCATTTTCACTCAGCTGTATTTCATTAGCCATTGAAAATACTTTCATGTCCACAATGCTGAGACAGCATTCACAGCAAAACTAATGGAGACAGTGAAGAGTTACACATGTATTTACAGACTATAGGTTCCAATGTGCATACTTTTCTCTGCAAATGGAACTTAGGAAGACAGAACTGAGGACAGGAAGGAGCTTCCTGTGCCTTCTGCTCCAGGCTGGGACATGCTCATGCACTGTGGGAACCACCAGCTCCTGAGGAGCTGTAAGGCAGCTTCTTAAGAAGGAGCACTGAGAGAGTCTCCTGTCATCATTGCACTCTACACATTTCATTTACGTGGGTAATGACTGTGGAAATTACAAGTAGCAAGTACAACGTCTACCAGATTGTTTAACATTCAAGTGAGGCAGAAGCCTAGGAGGACTACCTAATACCCAAAGAAGTTATTTCCCACGACCTTGTGACTAAAATATTAAAATTTAGCAATATCCTGTGCTATTCATATATCGCTGCCATTCCTTAGAGGCACTCAAAAGACTAAAGGTACCAACCAACCCGCCTATTCTAGCAGGAAAATATTTCTATTGCAAAATTAAGGCTGAATGCAACTCAGCAGAGAGCTGACTGACCACTCCTGCTGAAGTCTTGCACTGCAGACATTGAAGGAGCCACAGGAGCTCCCATACAGCTGTAGCATTCACTACTCCCATTCTTTCCAGCCTAATAAAATAGATGAAATTCACATTAATGCTCAGCGTTGATCTACCTGTGCTCACAGCAAGGCCTATGGATCCTACAGTGGCTTTACCAGGGCAGCCACATTCACAGGGAACATTTACAAAGGCTCCACAAACATTTCTGACCACTAGCATCAGTGCTACTAAACCTGCACAGAGATTTGCCATCACTTGTAAGTGTCTAGACTGACAGAAAAGTCTGTCATCTCTTATGGTAATAGTTCAATCCTCAGTAATTTCCCCAGTGCTTGTTCACACAAAGAAAATTTATTTCTGTGACCTTTGCTTCCAAAAACTGAGCAGAATAATTGGAGGAATTAGTATATAATTGAAACTCTCGGCACGATTATTGGCAGCTCAACTCCAGAGATTTTTATTTTTAATCAACACCTCATAATTTCTGTAATGAACATCATCAGGAAACAATAATAAATAATAACATGGTGCCGCTTAAGAAGGCCAGTGATGTTATTCAGTGCTGTCAGTGCCATAAGCAAAATGCACGTGAGAATAACCTGATAATAACGAATCCAGGACTAGCATTCATGTTTCTGAACTTCCTTTCAATGGATGTTTTGTGTAAAAAATGTATATACATGACCGAGTTACCAGTTCTTATTTGAACATCAGTAGACAAAAAGGACAACTGAGATATATGGAGCATATACAGTGCAACTGCCAGTGCTGTAGGAGAAATTAATCAGACTTCTGAGGAGAGGAAAAAAAAAAATAAACGTTTGTGGAATATTTGTCCTGTTTTCTTTCCACAGTTTACTGCAAATATGAGAACATGAGACTGCAGGTAAGCGTGTCAGCTTTCCAGTCTCCCACCACTTGCCACAACCTTGAGTGTAATTAACCGCTGTATTCTTTCCCACCTCCGTTTATCTCCCTGTACACACCCCACTTTCTAATACAAGCTCTCCAACACATTTTATTCTTTTCCCACTTGGACAAAACTCATTTATAGGAGAAGAAGAAATAAATAAAAATTAGAAAATCCATCTCACACCAAAAAAAAAAAGTTGCTCTCTGATTCAGTTTTTAAGTGCTTTTCTAAAGAAAAATACTATTCAGCAGAAAATAGGAGTTCAATCCACAGTTCACAAATAGCACGTACCTATAGGTACCTATAGAGACTTTTCTTTTTTTAACCAATGAATGATTTAACTAGGACTAACTAGAGTTAATACATTGTCCCAACATTCACCACCAATTTTGAAAGGCCCATACTCTTTGCCATCAATCTGCAATGTATACAGCCATCAAGACAGCTTGCAAAGCCTGAATTAAGCAGGCAGCCATTTGCATTTATTCTTTTGTCATATTTTGAAGATTTAATTACCCTGAAGAAGATTACGAGGCTGACACTGCATGTTACATGTCTGCTGGATATTTCCACATGCAGAGAGGAAAAAAAAAAATTTAAAGATAATAAAATGGTACTATTCAGGTGGCAGAAAAACACCACAGAGACAAACAATCCTCTAGTGGCAGAAAGCCCTGCACAAGGCATTCTTGCATTTTTTAAGCTCACGTTTGAGAGGAGGCAGATGGCTGAGCAGAAGTACTCTTCATTCCAAGTCCACTACCTCCTAAACAATAGCTCACCGGGATTTGACCCTGGGAATACCTTTACCCCAAGTCACAAAACAAAAAGTGAAATCTCATGGTAAGTCAGTCTCATAAGAGGCCTACACTTTGTACCTATGATTTTCCAACTTGTGAACTGCCAACTGCCTTATTCTGAGACACTATGCACATTCTGATTTTTCTGGATTATCCTCTCTTTCTATATAGCAAGGCACATCTGGTCCAGCTACTTGGCAAATTCACAGAGTAGATCTTCATGCACCCCCTTGTAAAAAGCAAGGGTGATGCATTATAGCCTTTAAGTTCTTTACTAAAAAAAAAAAGCCACAAGAATCCCGATAGCCTGATCTTGCCCAGTATCTCCAAAACACGCTGCCTAAAACTTAAATTTGCAGGAAATAAGGACATGGATAGTAGCCAGCTGATGTAAATTGTTACAGCTCTGTGCTAGAATCTGGATTCAATTTCCAGATCTGATACTAACTTCCTCCAGGATTTTGCGCAAGCCTCAAATTCTCTTCATCTTCATTTGTTGATTGTTAACGTTCCCTTGCTTCCTGCAGAGATGTCAGATAAGCTTACTGAAGGGCCAGGTACCACAGAAACAAGGGTATATCTAGAACTTTCTATGGAAAAAAAATATATATATCAAGATTTATCATTTCTTAAATTAGTTTATATAATACTGAAGGCATTGGGGGGTTAAGTATCTGGACTGCAGTACCTGGAGTGACCAGTAAATATATGAAGTGGAATTTGGTTCACTGTGGAGAGAACATTTCTTAAAAGAAACCTAATATGCAACTGTCAACTTTGCATTTGAAGATGCAAACAATTACTTAAAGATTCAGTCTCTTAGACTGAATTTTAAGCAGCACCATATATGCAAGATAGGAAGTGCAAAGTCACTTTAAAATGAACTTTTAAATCAAGATATAGAGACGCAGATAAGAACATGACTCCAAATCTCTATCACGCAGAATACATTTCTGTTCATTATTAAAATAAAAATACTTACAAATGCCAGTCAAGTTTTCTGCTTGATTTCTGCTTTCTTCTTTATTAAAATGAAGAACGCTAGCATTTTTTCATGCTGCTTTTGGAGAGCAGTGCCATTGTCTGCTTCTAGAGACTGGTAAGGCTAAGAATACCCAGTGGCAGAGTACTGCATGAGAGCAAGGCTATATATTCACCATTTTTTCTGATCCCTTGAAATTAGAATTGATTCTCAAGAAAATTCCTTCTATCTGCTTGGATAAAGCTAATCCTACCCCACAATTATTTTTAAACCCTAAAACAGAAAACCAAGTTCAGAGAGAAAAAAAATAGAAAAATGTGAAAACTACTAAATCAAGGTTTAAATTGTGAACAAGAATAAAAGACTGTTTCTGTGGTGCAGGCACTTCAGATTTTTTTAAGCTAAAATATGAGTAACTCCATTATATTTAACATTTTTATTCCTTAACATCAGAGCTAGGAATCCTGCCAGTGATTTTGGAACTGTTATCACTCATGGTTCATTTAAAGCCAAATTTGCACCTGGCTTCTGATTGCCAGCACCCATTTACAAGTTTATACCAATGACACTTATTAGCATGTTCTCTGGGACGCACTTTAGTTTTTATAGTGATGTATTATTAATGTAATCACCTCAATAATCCTTATCTCATAAAAAGGAAGGATTCAAGCTACAGAAATTTAATAAGCTAGGAAGTTATTTCACTGTATATTACATTAATACTAAAAGGTAAGTAATTTGGTATATATTCACCTGAGCTTATTTAATTGACTGACTAGAAGAAACACAAGTAAGGCCAACAGAAAAGTAGCAAAGAAAGCAAAAGAAAATCTGAACTTTGTGCAATCTATGTAAATAGATTATTCTATATGAATAGATCAACAAATTGTATTGTTATGGGATTTCTGTGCTGAAACAAAAGCAGTCCTCCAGAGCCAAGCATGCACAGTGCAGGTATTAGACAGTCGAGTAGTTTTATGTTACCTAGATTTGACAACAGGCAATTACTACTTCTGGGAAAAAAAATAAGGTAGGTTGCTGATATAATGCCCAGAACAGCCTCATTGTGTAAAGAAACATGATGAAGTTTGAATTCAAAAGTATGTTTTCCAAAAGACAAGGGCCTGAGTGCTGAGTGGATAGGTGGATGGTTGGACTAGATGATCTTATAGGTCCTTTCCAACCTTAGTGATTCTGTGATTCTGTGATTCTGTGAGTGTCTCTCAAACCTCGGCACTGGAATCCCACAAACCTGCCTGTATTTGAGAGTTTGCTCAGCGTTAACCATTTGGTCCAAGGTTGAGTTCACTGCAAAAATTAATCTGTCATTTGAGACAATCATCTCCTATTTCTTCTTAGCCTGTTAAAAAAGCACTCTGTTAAAATCAACCAAAGAGAAACTTGATTTTTTTTTTTATTTGTATTTGCTTTTGAGCATATCTTCCAGTGATTACAGACCCTCAGTTCTTCCCACCTTTCTGAAGGAAGGGTTGTTTAAATACTTTCCTTATATAGCCTATGTTCAACTAATGATCACCTTTAAGTAATCTCATTTTAAATAAAGGTCAAAATATTATATTCTTCACAGGAAGCAGGGCTGCTGAAAATGAAACTAAACCATGGGATTTATTAATGCACCAGACTCCATATCATTCTTAAGCCAGGTTTTCACCTTTAGAATTAATTAGCTCTAGAATTTTATAAGCCGTAAGTTATTGTATAACTTATTGTATCACCTCAACAAGTGGGATATCTTTGTAAATGCCAAATTATGAAATACATTTCTTTGTCATATCACTGGAGCAATAAAAAAGGACACACCATCTGACACCTGTAGCAGAGAAAGCAAATGCTATTTCATGCTTCACAGCATCAACTAATCATAGCAGAGGCTGTGACAGATCCTCCACTCCATGGGCTGCATCACATCCCCGGACCAGTACCAGTCATCACAGCAGATTTTACCATGGTACACTGTGCATAAGAGGTTCTGGAACAGGAACCAGATGTGAGTGCGAAGGACCCCACAGCTTCCATGCCACAGACAAGATCACACTTCCTTCTCTCCTGCGCACAGCCCAAGAGCTAGGCTTGAAGCATAGTTTGATGCATGCAACACAGTATCCTATGCAACCTCTAGCTCATGTTACCCAGCAATGCCACAGAAGAGGAAAGGCAGTATTTATTGAAGGGCAGATCCACCACGCACATGAATATTCATATTTCTCAAAAGTCAAACTGACCAATACCTCACCCAGTGCTGGTAGCTCTCTGTTTTCTCTTAAATCCCAGGATTTGAGATGAGGAAAACTACAGATATGGAAGAAAAACTTCTACATCATCATCTTTTAGCCTACAAGTTTTGTCAATACATTTTAAATGCCAGACATGCCACTTAAAATGGTTGAGGAGCAGTTCATCAAAATTCACAGTTTGCACTGCTTGAGGGGCAAAATCCCATAGCATATGTTCACAAAATAAAGAACAGTGCAAGCAGAAAACCATCCAACAACCACTGCCAGCTGCAAGCAATCTTTAGCTTAGTGAGACCTCTGAGACGAAGCCCACGTTTGAATTGGTGCATCAGCAGCCACTGCAAACTTCTGTTAGTATGTCCAGAACCCCCTGAAACCATTTATATTCCTTATTTGCTCAGCATGCTGGAGCAACTCATTACACAAATATAGAGTGCCAGACAATTCAAAACAAAACAAAAAAAATCATAGATTTTGGTTCAATGGCTCAACTTTGGGTCTTACATGATTTCAAATCCTTGCAAGATATTACACTGAATGAACAGGCAGAGATTTAGACTATGCAGACTAAAATATAAACTTCATAAAAAGAAACAAAACAGGCAGATCGAAAAATATTACTTCTCTTTTTACACTCAGTGAGATTGCAAGGGTGATAAGTCACTGAGAGGACATGTACAGGGCTAGGAACTGGAAGTTAAAAATGAAATACTGCATTATATTATATGCATCCAAATGTGTGAAATTCTGGCTCATTCACACCAGCTCATGAGGCCAGGAGAAAAAAAAAAATAATGAAATCAGGGATCAAGTGCTGTCACAGCAGCAAACAGGATTTTGTTCATCCTTTTGTGTAACATCTATCTGATCTCACTTCCCTCCTAACCCTTTTTCCTTTGTTTTGCTATATTCAAGAACTATTACCAGAAGAGACCAGAAAGGTTAGATATTATTTCAAAGCACGAATGGTAAAAAAGAGCCTAATGTTATCCCTCTGAGCCCTCCAGTTCTCAGTACCTATCTGATTTACTGTCTGAATCAGAACGTGCAGAGGAGCGTCGTTAGCCGTCCATGCTGCTCAGTGCAACCCCAAGTGCACAAACAAAGCTCCGCTATTAGAAGACTGGTGCCTGAGGGCTCATAAGAACTGGCATGGTTTTGGCTTGCGTTTTCTTCCCCCCATCCCTTCCACCCCTTAGATACACATGGAAGCATATTTGAAAGTTGTAACTACAGAGAATAAAGGAAGAGTAGAGAAGTTCATGGAGAGTGGACAGGGAACACTGTATCTAGGAAGAACAGATGAACATCTTGACAAGGAGAGAAAATCTAAGAAGAAGAAGGGAGAAAAAGAACATTTCAAAAGGTATGAGAAGGCAAAGAGAGAAGTATTTAGGAAGGAGCTGAAGGGGAGAGATGGATTAAAAGTCACTGGAGACTGAAGAGAGAATGCAATACAGGAAAGTACTGTGGTGTTTTCTATTTTGTTTTAAGTAGCAATGAAGAAATGGAAGAAAAGAGGAAAGGAGAGGGGGAGAATGTGAGAACACAAGATGTAAAAGAAATGAAAGAACAAGGTGAGAAAGAACAGAGGAGGAGGTAAGTGGATACAGAAGTATTCTTATCTGTTGCATTTTATACAGAACGAATGCACAGCATCTGCTTCTGGTTGGTGACAAGTCTACTAGGTAGTCCTAGAGACAAATATTTAAAGAAGGAAAAAGCCTTCTCTGCACTGCTGTTTCCTGACTGTTCTCTGATCCCATCAGCCATTTACTGAGCAACAAATCAGTCAAAAGGTATTTCCCAGGCGGCCCGTTAATGTCTGTGTGTTTTGGGCGTAACACACATTTTCTACTTTTATTATTTCTTTAGATTTATAAGAGATGTTAGCTATTCCAGAGGGTCCTCTTCTATTCTCTAGCATCTTTTGCAACAGCCAATTTCACAATCTTATCAATGTCATTGTGGAAAACAGAATTGCTCAGTGCCCACTAAACGTTTAATTCTTATGATGGTCTACAAGCAAAATAAATCACTGAAGGAACAAAAACACTTGCATACCCTTTCTGGTGGTTTTAAAGAGGCCTTCACAGAAATACCTCAATAGCTGCCCTTGAACCATCCAAAATTACAAAAATCCCTCTCACCTTTGCTGCCACTATCAGAAACAGGCTACGTACTGACCCTCTTCACCAAGTCCCAAAACAGCTTTCAAATTGTCAAAGAATAGAATAAACCACACAAGGATCTTGCTCTAACATGCAGGCTGCCAGCTCAGCTCCCCAAGCACCAGCTCTGCTGCTGTTGGCAGGCCTTGCTGGGAAGCTGCTGTCCTGACGTGGCACATCAGAGCAGCGTGGCTGTAGGGTGGCAGACGGGCACACAGGAGCAGAGTGAGGTCAGGCTGCTGAGCAGGTGACAGCATTTAACTTACCGGCTTAGGCAGTGAAAGATACACAGTCCTTGTTACAGTAATTATCCAAAAACTGCCAACTGAATATCAAACTAGTGAATGAAGGTGAGGATGTCCATAACAGGCTTGTGGAGGGTGACCTTACCGTATGCCATGGTTGTCAAAATTCCATGCCTATTCAGAAGACTGACCCATCTCTTTTTGAAAACTGATAATATTACACTCATCTCTACATTTGGATAGCTCCATCCATTTTACGACTGTGCTGTGTGCAAGCAGTCTTGATTTGTGGATAGCTGACGTCTTTCAGCACTGGACTGACATTTAGGGATTTGAATTCATATTTTTTTTTATTGCTCTAAGCCATCTAAATACCTCATTTTTATCTACACATGTTGAGAAAGTGCTGTTTGGAGCTTTTTTAGTTTTAAATCTTTTCCTTGTTCACTTATAGCAGCTTTGATGTTCAGCTACTCGGTCCTTTGTGCATTTACCTCATTAACATAGAATGCAGAAGCCCTAGTGAATAATTAGCTGGGGTAGGATCCTTGACTCCCACATACACATTCCTAATTTGACATTTAAATTAAGATCAGATTATGGTGGCTTCATTTAAAAGCGATGCAAGGAAAAAATGTGGCAACCTACACAAGGATACATCCACTCAAAAAAAAAAATCTGTCTGCTAGATACGCTACACACAAAAGCGCTGAGTTATTTATGGAATTAATTCTATTGCACTGTTCGAGGAGAAACAGATTGAGGCTGTGCCCAAAAATAAATCAAGAGGAGGGAAACCTGTCACAAGGCAGCAAACAACTGCTATTCAAATATTTTTTTTTCTAAATGTGGATAGCAATGGGTGATCCACTTTGCATGAAGAGCAGCTCTGAAGAAGATATCTCAGGCTGACTCTAGAAGCATTAAGGCGATTATGTCACTCAAGTGAAGAATCCTTTAGCAAATTCACTTGTGCACTGACAACGAAACACTTCCTGCCTCACCATCACAGCTACAAAGCTTGTTACCTTTCTCAGACTACTGCAACCTGCTTAAGCAGTGTTACTCAGGTATCTGTATCTAGTTAACAACTCAAAGGAGGCATGGATATCTTGGATCTTGTTTAGCATCTGCAACTTCAGCATTGCTTTGTCCGATTTCTGTTGACAGACAAAAAGGAGAGGGATGGAGGTGGCTGCACAGCTTTAACTGCTACTTCTTTATAAAACTGCATTCTACAGGTGAAGACAAATTAAATCCTGGACTTTTAGCACAAAAGACTAGTTGAAACATTTAGTGAAATCTCTTATCTTCATCACAATTAAGATAATGTGCTATACACAAAGTGAAGACTATCCAACTTGCTTGCCTACCACAAAAATGAGTTGCAAAGGGATGAAGAAGTCTGGCTTAGCCTGGAAGCCTAAGTTGCCTATTTGCTGTCACGGCTGTTCCGAAACTTTGAATTGACAGAGTAGAAGAAGCAACTGGACCAACCTGCAGGGACTACATGGCACAAATCACTGATTTAATCTTAGCTCAAGCAAATCCGACAGTTCAACTTGTACTGCTCCTTTACAGAAGATAAGGTATGATTGTATCTGTAATACCCTATCAGATACTGTATCTGACATAAAACCATGAAACTAAAATAAACCTCAATCACATTTTCTGACTAATACAACAGGAATATGATTGTATGAATGCAATTGCCACTGAAATCTCTAAGATACGAGCATGCAGGCATAATGCTTTGTCATCTCATCTCTTCCTTCCTTCTTTCCTTCCTTCTCTCCTGTGTTTATTAGGACTTTTTTTGCAGGGTTTGGCATACAGACAGTTTGTTGCATGGGGTTTTTGGCTGGGGATGGTTTGAAAATAGAAGGATCCTGAAAAAGCAGAGGCAATCTGCATTGTACCTGGCAACAAATGCCACTGCTAGTCTTGCATTTCCTCCACTCAAGCACTCCAACAGAAATTCTGCTTTATGACCCAAAAGCCAAAAAGCACCACGTGCCACCAGGTCACTCAGAGGAAAGGCTTTTTGGCTGTTCACAGCTCCTTACTGATTTTTTTTTTTAAACTTGTTTTAAAATGTTAATTAATATTACTGATACTATCTAGAAGCTAAGGTAAGCTATCTAAGCTAAGGTAAGGCTGAAAACAGGAGGGGGAGCTCTCACTGCACCATGCAGGGAGAAACCTGGTCAGAATGGTGCTTTTGCCTGTCAGGAGAGCTCGGGCAGTGCCATCACTTCTGCAAGGCTGGCGGCGGTGGAAGGGTGCATTGCCTCCTTATCTGTAAGGCATATCCCATTTGCTGTAACCACGATTTTTAATTTATGGCTTTCAATCTAATCTTTTAACTTATTTCCTCTCCCAGGAGCAGGAAAATAATCACATTTTGCAATACAGAAGTCTACTGCTCTCCTTCTCCCCTGTGCCTTAGTCTGACCACTGAGAAAGAGGACCTGCATACATTTTGCTCTGTTATGGTTATATGTTCTCATTTTCCATTATTTGTCTGTGGTGACAGTCATTTTTATGATTGTTGCAAAAAAAAGTGAATTCAATGCTAAAACAAAAGTCTCTATCATCTCTGTCACTCTGCAAAGAATTTACATCTCAAAAATCCCACAACTTTGGTTCCCACAGTAACTCAGCTACCCTGCATTTATATATTAACCCATCGGAACTCAGCAGAGCTGGTAAGTATACAGTACTACTACAGCATAAGTTAGGGAAGAATTACAGTTGCTTTGGTAACCACCACTTTGAATTTCCTGACTTTTTTTCTCACCCCCCATCTCCCTTGCATTCACATTCGCAGCCATAACCCTACATCAGCTCCAGTGCCTGCATCGATATTCATAGGATTTAAATAAAGAATGTTGTTTCCTCAACATTACAGCCTGAAAATGGAAACGTTCTCATTCTAAGCATACTTCCCCATATATATTTGAAACTATTGTCATGCAAAGCTCATGCTGAGCTGAGGAGAAACTGCACGAAAAGACAGATTATGCTCTGGTGGTTGGACAAGGCAGGCGCACAAATAAACAAAAAACAGCTACAACTCTAGAATTGCTTTAACACCCCCTTTCCATTATTTCCCCAATTCACGAGATACAGCGGAGGCAGAGGGAGCACTCAGGGAGCTGCCTCCTAACAATTCCCCATGTCAGTCTGAGTACCAGCGCTAACCACACATGCATAGCCAGCTTTATTACCGATCCTACCAATCTGGATTAGGTTTGCTAAAGAAACACGTGCACTGCTAATAAAAGCTGTATCAACCAGCTTAAGAGGAGCACAGTTTCTACAGATTATTAATATGTTTCATTCTTAATTATCATTTATTCGGCTGATTTATGTAAAAAAAATCTTTCACATCATAGATTCTTTTAACCAGTATTTCCTTTCCTGTGGAACATCAGTATTCCACTGCTGAAAATGATATTTAAACATTCAGAGTTATAACAAAAGAAAAAAAAAAAAAAAAAAGGCACTAGCACAGAAAATGAAGACAGCAAATCGAAGGCAAAGACTTCCAGACTCAGTACAGAAGTACTATTTATAGCTGATCTTGAGTAAGGAGAATGATGGCTAATTAACTGTTTACAGAATTTCTGCTTCCAATGGAGATCTCACAGAAACGGGAGAAACTGTTCAGTGATTCTAGAACACAGTATGTGGCTTAAACTAAACAATGAATCTGATTTTCTCTTAAAGGAAATCCTAACAGCCTGGAATTCAGACTACTAGGGGAAAAAAAATAGAAAAAAAATAGGAAAACTATTGACAAGTCATATATTTTCTCAGTTTCTCAGGACTAGTTACAAGACAGAAGACAAAAATCATTAAGGAGGAGTTTCTGCACAGCCTACAATGCTGCCTTTTAGAAGAATTAATGAGATCAAGGAATAAACCAATCCCCAAAATGCAGGGACCCAACATTACTGACACACTGATAAGAGCAGGGATGAAGCAGTAGGAAGTTAGAACTGGTTAAGGGAAGTCTTCCAGTATGCTAATGGTGGTGGCATAACTAGAAATGCGGGGATATTCCAGACCTCTAAGATACGTCTCCCTGCTGAGCCAGCAGCTCCGAGCACAAACCTACCATGGGGAAATCAAGCTCCACATTTTCTACCACTGTTCTAAAAGTTACATGAACCTGCAATCAGGTGCAGTTATTTTGGGTTTGCTGAAGGTTCAACTTGACTTCACAGACAAGATGGAGGAGAATTGATACTCTGTGGTCTTTGTGATATATAGTCATTAATCTTTTCCACAATAAATGCTTACATCAAGATTCCACAACAAATGTCATTGGAATGGAATTTATAACACTTTGTTGGTTCGAATCACCCACAAACGACATAAATCAAAAAGAATCACCTTAAACCATAATTACACTCAAGGAGTAAAAGGAGAATAGCTAGTTTCCACTCTTCTTAGTGGAAGGATGCCTGGAATAGGTGGGATTCACTTGCATCCTTGTAAAAAGACTGAATGCAAGTCTGTGTCCCATGCCTGGGCCTCTCTTTGGCAGGGCTGCAAATAGCCTGATGAGAAGAAACTCAGACTGACAGAGTTCATCCACAGGATCTACCTTGTGGATGAAAAAACACCTGAAAACCACTTTGAATTACCTTGGCATTGAAACCAAGCATTTCAAACTCACTTATAAAACTGCAAGGTTTACACTATATCTGAGGTAGTGCAATGACTGAGCGAACGTGAAATCCAGACCCCACTCTTCAAGAAGAAATTTATTTTTAAACATTCTCCATTTTATACATAATTTCTTTAATTTTTTTCGTGTTAAAAGAAGAAGCCTCCTGACAAGTGGAACCAAATGCTAACGTTCCAGCCTCGCTTTTACTGCGTTGCTATTACAATAAGACATATTAAAACAGATTAAGAAGGCTAATGCAGAATTATGCAGAATTCAGTAATATAGAATTACAGTGGGAAAACCAAGTACTTTGTCAAACTGCCTATGGAGCACTTGGAAATATCTGGGGCATTTGCCAGATAATAACCACTGAGTACTTCTTTCAATAGAACCATCTATCATCCTAAATTTTTTAGGCTCTCTTAAGTCACTTTCATAAATAGAATGTTTCCACAGAAATTTTCATTCATGAAAAATATCATCATGATGGCCAAAACTGTTCTCAAGTTGAGGTTATGCTTGAAGAATAACTTTAGATTGTTGGATATTTGAAAGAACACTGAGATGATCCATCTGTGAATTTTTCCTTTTTCAAGCTGGTTTCCCAGCAGGACAAAGCAACTCCCCCAGAATCATAGAATCACCAATGTTGGAAAAGACCTCCAAAATCATCCAGTCCAATCGTCCACCTACCTCTAATATTTCCCTACTAAACCACATCCCTTAGTACAACATCTAAATGTTCCTTGAACACCAAATGAAGTTGGAGGTGCAGCTCCACCTTATAATGTAGAGTTTGTGATACATGACATCCAGGTTGAAATCTTTGAATTGCTCGTGTCCTCTCTTCCAGATCAAAAAAAAAAAAAAAAAAAAAAAA
>JACDJE010000069.1:59159-364711 GCA_016647715.1 Pavo muticus | reverse complement strand
AAAAGTGAACAGATTAGGCCAAATTACAGAAACCCTGCCAAGCAAAACGTTAACTGTACAACAGGTACAGGCCAAGCAGCATGACTTCCTGGGATTTCAGAGACTGCAGCCCTAGTTCCTGAGAGCGCCCTGGACAAGGCCATGTGAAGCAATGCCCAAGCCCCCACTGCTGTAGCCAGACCCTCTCTGCCTCCACCCTGCTGCTTCCATTACAGGCACCGCTAATTCCCATCGCCTGGCTCCAGCCAAACCACACTTGTTTTCCAGTAGCACAGCTCATTCCCCCTTCCTTCCTTCACTACTAGATGATTCTATTAAAGTTGCTGCTGGCATAATCTCTGCCTAAATCTCCTGTTCTTCTCTTTTGTATCATATTTTGCATGAGGAAACCTTTTGCATGACACCCTATGCCCATTGCATTCACTCTACCTGGTCAGGTTATGCCTTACTGACTGAATTAGGTTCCCGTAAAAAAATAACACTGGCATTCTTAGGGAATTTTATCCGAAATATTACCCCTGCACATGGATATATCAAGCTTGATAAATAGGAACAGTTTCTGTAACTGCATGATACAGAGTAGCTCTATAGGTATCTCAAAAGCGGGAATGAATCTGGTCTATCACAAATTCCTTACATAGCCCAAAAGCCAGGTTCCTACTGACTTCTGCTGATGTGCTATTTATGAGTACAGCTGCTGCTTAAATTAGCAAGTTAAGTAAATCAGCTGAAGCTAAGCTGACTATTCAATCACAGCATGGAGTTCCAGCTCACCAACATAGGGTAGCTGTCTTCAGTATTTGCTAAAACTGTCATTTTAATAAGGAATCAATCTAATTTTTTTGCTATGAAAATATGAATTATATTCCTATGTCAAACTTCCTTCATGCTAGTAGAAATATTTCAGTTAAAAGCTGCTATTTCTCTGGAAACTGAGCGTGCTATTACTTAGTCCAGAGGATGATACTATCTGCTTTTATTCATTACAGCAGAACAGTTGCCAAACCAAGTTTAACAATTACCTGTGAAATCACAGTACCCTTCAGAAATGTACTCTCTAGACCTCCGATGATTTCTTCCTACCCACCTCACTGCAAGCTGCTGCAAAAACATGAACTCATGCCTTTTCTGTATCCCACGCTAACTTTAATGATGCACCAGGCTGGCAAGCCACAAAAGGCTCTGTCCACAGGCAGCACGAGCCAGATACTGAGACTTCCTCAGCAGCCATACCTGGGCCACCTCAGCCACTACACCCCTGCATCTCTCCCCTGCCACGTGCAGAAGAGCAGGCCTAAAATCAGTACAGGATCCAGAAATTTCACACTGACAGCTACTGGAGAACCCCAAAACCATATACAGACTTGAAATAGCCTTCTGTTATTTAAAGAGAAAGCAAAAGACTATTTTGTACTATGAATCACATCCTTGCAACTCCATAAAATGTTGCAGTTATTTTGAAGTTACTGGAAATAAATGAGAGCAGATTTTGTTCCTAATTACTCCCCAGTGCCATTGAGGCATTTATTTTAGCAGCCATTAAGGAATGACGTAATGAAAATAAATCCTATACATCAAAGTTGTACATTCTTGACTTGGATACTTACAATTAGATATTAGTTTTGTATCTGAATTGGGCTTTGTCATAGAAAAATTGTATTGTTTGAACAACCAGTCTATTTTATGAAGTTACATTATGTTTCACACATTGATCTAGACAGGCTCAAGCAGTGGGCCCAGCAGAACCTCATGAGGTTCAATTAATCCAAGTTCAAAGTCTTGCACCTGGGTCACAGCAACCCCCAATATCAATACAAGCTGGGGGATATAAGGATGGAGCACTGCCCTGCCATAAAGGACTGGTGGATGGGAAGCTGGACATGAGCCAGCAGTGTGCCCTTGCAGCCCAGAAAGCCAACCGTATCCTGGGCTGCATCAAAAGCAGCGTGGCCAGCAGGTTGAGGGAGGTGATCCCGCTCCTCTACTCTGTGCTGATGAGAACCCACCTGGAGTACTGCATCCAGATGTGGAGTCCTCAGGACAGGAGAGATGCGGACCTGTTGGAGTGCGTCCAGAGGAGGGTCACAGAAATGATCCAAGGAGTGGAACACCTCCCTATAAGGACAGGCTGAGAGGCTAAATGATCTTTAAGGGCCCCTTCCATCTCAAACAATTATGCAATACTGAGACAAGTTAAACCAATCATGCCTGTTAACTACACACATGATCACAAATTATCTTGCTTAACTCTTCTTTCTGCAGGCCAATAAATGGAATAATACTGAAGAACAACTTTGTTTCTCCCTGTTAGATGTTCCCTATTCAACACAGAAACACCACAGAAATAATCAATATGATCTTTTTGTAAATTTGTGCAAAGATGACCTTTACAAGATACAGAATAGAAATATCAAATTTAAGAGCTGCCCTTTTTCCATAATCCAAAAATGAATAAGGAACAGATGAAACATTTCCCAGTACTCCATTTCACAGGAGCCTCTGAATATTTCATGCCAGGCATGATTCATGAATGGATCAAAAGAAATATGGGAGTTCCTCCACACTTCTTTATCCCCTTCCACCCTCACATCTCAGAACCTTTCACGTTGAAAGGAAATTGGGGGAGGGTTATGAAAGCTCTTAGTAACTTTCAAGTGCTGGCTGACATGAATCTCAGCGCATCATGCAGGACATCCAAGAGCCAGGAATATCCTCATTTACAACATGTGCTCCCACAGCAGTCCGATTCTCTGCAGACACGCTCCTGCTCTGCAGCAAATCTTGGTGTCTGGGAGACTGCATGAGAGGTACAGGAGGATGGAGGCACCACACGCTTACTGCATGCTACAATGGAAATACAGTCTTCAGCCTCGTGCTTCATCCCCACCTAAACCTGAACTACAGACCTCAGGGTACTGTCCTACAAGAGAGCATGTAAGCACCAAGTGTAGATTTTCTTTCAGACCGTAACTGTCTTGCACAGCAATATATCTGTGCTGAGCCACCAAACATAGTCACAGGCACTTCACCCACATTCTCTCAGTCCAGACTAGAGTGACTTTTGTTAGAACAGAATAACCCAAATGTAATTAATTCAGTCTATAAGCATGCATGCATTTCTTCATCATATGCACTGCTTCAACCATGTCTGTCATTTGGGGCACTGTAGGAAAACAGAGAAGCCTCTTTCCAAGATTTTGAATTTAAATAAGTAATTGTAAATTTAGTTGGTCTTTCTTTAATGAAGGAACAGGATGGTAAACATTACCAAAATATGTCAGCAGAAGGAAGAAATTAGAAAAAGAAAGCAAGGCTTCAAAAGCATAAATTAAAAATAAATGAAAAATAATTATACATTTTAAGTTACAGTAGTTCTTCATTTGTGGTCAAAACAGCTGTAGGCATTGGGAACTCTTTGTTTGATTTTAATGCTAATTAAGAATATGCCAACCCTTTGACTATTCCCACCTCCAAGAAAACCCTAAGCAAGCAGCTGCTATGAGGCCAATTTATTTATGACTTTAATAACTTCAGAATGCATTAGTTAGCACAGTCTAAAGCCCACTACCCACTAAAGTACCAATAACGGGTCCCATCTCAAGAAGTCTGTCCTCAGGTTTCATTCTTGGCAATATTCACGGCAGCACCTCAATTGCTTCTAGATTGGATCTCCATAATTGAAGAAGGATTTGTGTAGGGGTGCAGACCAGTTGGAAAACTCTGCCCAGTGGGTTTTAAAAGGCAAGCTCTGTCAGTATAGGACAGAACTCCTTTTCCAATACAAAAACTATCACCAAGAAAATATATATCTGCATTTGCACCACTGCAATTATAATATCTTCAACATTTTAAATTACTCATGCCATGGAATTTGACTGGCCAAATCTGGAGAATTAATTCCCAGACAAGGGGCCAAATTTTATCAACTTTATTAGTTCAGTATAAAGCATAATAAAATATATTCTTTGCTCTGCAAAGACTTTTCTAGTCAACTGGGATAAAAAAAAACAGTGAAATATGACTTTTTGTCATTAATGAAACAGACTAAAAATAAGGTGATAGGATCTCCTGGGTAGAAAGGTGTAACTTTTATAGTCATCCTTTGGTTCTGAACCAAAAGACATTTATCTTCTCAGCAAATTGTAACTGTTATATTTTTTTTCTACACCCCCCCCCCCCATCAAATTAAATAAAAAAGACCAATAACTTTGCAGAAACAATGAAGATTAAAGAAAGATTATCCCATATAAAATGCATTTTCTTTACCAAGCAGCATGCATTACTGAATTTTGCTTCCATAACATATACAATATTTAGTAGTAATTGAACAATAGGATATATTCAAATTTTATTACTGTATACTTTCAATTATCTTTATTTTTCTACTCTTTCTTTTTAAACCCAATTATATTTTTCTGAGCATGTGAATATCTCATAGTACTGTAGGATCCATTAAGCCCTTCATTAGATACAGAGATATTCTACAAATCACTAATCCTCTAAAGACACGTCCTTCTCCAGTCAATAAGCTGTATGAATTCTACTTTGATGAAATGATCTCCACCACTGCTACAAAACACTGTAACAACTCAATACGTTCGTTAGTAACAGCATCACTAATGAAAATGTAACTCTGCCATAAAATTAACTGAATAGTTATCGAGCTCACAAAGACTTTGAAGAGTCAGTCATCCAGGAGAACAATTATTTGAGCCACTGGAATGAAGAGTTTTGTGGTTATGGAGTAGTGATATACCGTTATTTTTAAAGAAGCATTCAGAGGTATGTGTACATATATATACACACAGGTGATACTGCTAACTTCTTGCAATTAATCATACAATCTGTAGTAAGACTGTTTTCAGGCAGTTGTATCTCTGAGAATTTGAATCATTTAAATGGGTGTATTCTACCCAGGGCATCTACTTCAGGATGCCATCATTTTCCGTGGATCATTTTAGTATAGAGTTTTATCAGATTTAATAGCTCCACTGCTTAAGTGAAATGATTAAGCAAATAAATGATCTGGCAGTGGTTTGGTTGAGGAATTCCAGTATTTTTAATCCGTTAGGACGGGGAGGAGAATGCTCCATGCCCTATCACTTCCAAGGATAACTTCTCCTGGTTCCCTCATTGCCTCTGTTGGCCAGAGGGTCTCTTCTGCCTGCACAAACCATTCATATCACTTTGCTTCCATGAGATGCCAGAGCATCATCCCCACCACCTGGCCATATGTGGGATGGAGGAAAGGCAGAGGCACCCTGAGGAGGAGGGAGACGAGAACAGACAAAGGAGCATCCAGAAAGGGGATAACAAGAAACAGACTACTAGATGTGTTGTATCCCAGCCAGGCTGGTCTGGACACTCTTCAGACAGCACATGGTTTTGGCAGAAAACCTGCATACGTGGGTGTGCAGTCTGCATCCCATAAACGGGGTGGGTTACCATGCGTCATCAAGCTGGCAAAGCTCTTTGAAACATGTAGGATACAAAATGGCTGGGAGGCTGCTGTATTGACTGGATCATGCCTCTTGCACCTCTGAAAGCCTGCATCAAATACAAAGATGTGTTCCCGAAAGTCTCAGTTCACGAATGCTCAGAGGCTCTCTAAGAGCTCGACAGCTGAATTCCCCAAGGACTGCAGGCACACGCCCTGGTTCCAACCCCGCCTTGACAGAGCTTCTATCTGTGATTCTTGTCAACAACTCCACAAGAGCCCAAGGCAGCCCTACTTCCCCCAACACAGCTGGTCTGCAACAGCAGCAGGTATAGAGTCCTCACTACCCCAGGCATGCTGAGGCAATAACAAATTCAGTGTTTCTCCACAGTTCAAGACTTACACATACAAAGCATCAGCTTGCACAAACTGAAGAAAGTCTTAGAATTTCATAGGTTTGTAACAGCTTGCATCAGTTGATTATCTACTACATAACGTGTCTATAAATATATATAGGTCGCTCTGAAAATAATGCTGCCTATTTACTTTCACATAAACTACAACAGATACAAAGAGCACAATAACACTGTTTGATAGAGCACATTCTCAGCTACAAAACCGTTTTTCAATGTAGTCACCACCATTAGCTATGCATTTTTGCCACCAATGAACAAGAGCCTGCATGCCACGCTCATAAAAATCTGTTCCAGCAAAGGTGACCACTGTCGCTGTTGCTACTCATGAAATGCACCACCTGCAGCCTCCCTGTGCTCACATCCTCTGTTTGATCTCCATAAACATTCAGCAAGCATCACTGAATGTCAACAGGTACCATTTTTTCTTCACAGAGGAATTCAGTGACACGCCTTTGCTTCACATGCACTTTCATGTCAGACTGCCCCTCTGCTGCCATCTGTCACACAGCAACAAAACGTTATGGGATATTGGTAGGAAGGTTTAACCTCTATTGCCATACCACCAACATCCACCTCTGACATCGTGTGCCAACATAATAAAACAGGAAGCATTACTTTTGAAGTGGCCCTTGTATATAATTTAAAATAGGATGGGGGTTTTATGCTTTTCTTCTGTTTGCTTTTACTTATTTAAGCACTGAATGTTATTAACAAATTAAATAGAAATATCTATGTTTCTGTGCCCATCTTTCTGATTTCATACAGTCCTCCCTACCTTCTTTAACAAGAAGACATCCAAGGTAATAGCATACAAATTGCTGCTGGATGTCTCCAAACAAGAACCAGTTTATCATAAAAGAAAGGTGTCAGGAGCTGAAGCGTAAGAACTATAAGCAAAAAAATGAAGTCCTGTGAGATAGGTCCACATTATAGCACAAAGGAATCACAGTTAAATATTTAATATGATTTATAACACAAACAATAATACTCAACTCATAATTCCATGCATATTAATTCTTATGGATTAACATCTTAATTTTTGTTAGTGTTCAGAAGCAAAAGTCTCATATTACAAGAGATTCCCAAGGGAACGGATGAAATTAGGTAATTGGGCTTCTAACTCTGAGAAAAGGGTGATAAAATCCACCGCACAACAACAAAGAACACCACAGACATCTACGGGTTGGACTGAGAAAAGAAAGCTGCACTCTAGTAGAAGAGAGAGAACAGCAGAAGCAAATGAGCAAACATTAAAGAGAGAAACCTTCAAAATCTACCCGTGAAAGCAAATGATAATGAAAACAAGCCCAGCAGGAGCACACACATTTCCTGGTTTACTATGTTGCATGGAATGCTTAGAGCTATGTGCCCCTCTAATATGCAAATTCCAGGCAAGCAGACAGAGAGATCAGTGATGCTGGTGAAGCTCACACTGTAGTGGGCCTTCTGGGTGGAGAGGCGGCGCTTCACAACATGACTAGACAATCTGCCCCAGAGTGCTGGGGAACAGTCAGTGGTTGTGGCCTGCACCCATAAGAGCAGAAGAGATCAAAGACAAGCGTTGGGAAAGAAAAAAAAGAAAAGACAGAAAGAAAGAAAATGAAAGTGCAAAACAAAATGTCCAGAAACAAATAAACAAAAAAAGCCTGTTATAATCACTTTGTATATTTGATAAGACAATAAAAGCCAGCTACTTGTGATGGAAGTCACATTCAAATAACAAATCTCAAAATTCTGGCAACTTAAATGTAAAATAAGACTCATCAGTAAGGACTTTGAAGAACAGTTTTGCATATGCATAGCAGCAATAATTAGTTTTTTTAAATTATTTTAAAATAAATGAATGGCAGCTCTGTAAGAGAACTTTTATGGCCACCTATAGATAGCAGAAGGGCTATAAGACTCTTTTTGTATCAAGAAGTTATGAAAGATTACAGAATCATAGAATGGTTTGGGTTGGAAGGGACCTTTAAGATCACCAACCCCCTGCTATAGGCAGCGACACTTTCCTCTAGGCCAGGTTGCTCAAAGTCCCATCCAGCCTGGCCTTGAATGCTTCCAGGGAGGGGCATTCACAGCCTTTCTGTCATAAACTGAACTGCCAGAAAATTAGCTGTAGAACAGATCAATAAAAAATAGTAAAAAAATTGCCAAGACCAGATGGTTGCTCACCCAGGAGATTTAAAAGAGTCCTTCTGTGAAATTGCCTAAGGATTGCCACAATATCCCATTTGCACTATCATTTAAATCTTTCTCATTGCTGGAAACTACAAGAATGGCATCCCTAGATAAATGAATATCTTTGATACACACCAATGACTTTACTGAAAGTATTGATATCAGACCAAAAAATATTAAGTGTTCTTTTAAGGAGTTATCTAGCATGTGAATAAAAGGCAATTGCGGTCACCAAAGCAGTAAGGTTCCATACCAAAAGCTATCTTGAAATAAGAGGAAAGATAAATTCAAAGATTAATATAATATGTGCTTTAAGACAGAAGGATTATGAATGAAAAGTACGTTAAGTAACTCCGAGCAATTCTCAAAAAACTGAAGCAATGAAGAGTTGTAAAATCTTACAATACTGAGAAACCGGGCAACAGAACAGCAAATGACATTCAGATCTCAAGTAAGGCACATAACCAAAACTAACATTGGCTATCAGCAGCCAATAACGGATTGTAATTTTTTTATTACCATTTAGGAACAGTAGTTCAGATTCACCATCAGATGTCCCGTAAGTTATTCAGTTTTGGATGGCTGTCCAGAGTACCATAAGAATAGTAGGGAGGATTACAGTGAAAGGCAATATTTCAGCATGTAACCCTTTATATACATCACATTCTCCCAGCTTGGGTAACTTCATGAAGTTCTGGTGTCTTTTAGAAATAGAGTAATAGAGAAAGAGTGAATAAATTAATGGAAAAGAATTTCCTTTTAATAGAATTAAATAGTGTTATTGTTCAGGCTGAGTGTGGTAGGACAGAAAATAGTGACCGAAAATTCTGTAAAATCATGAATGATCTAGAAAAGTAAACAGTAAAAGAAGTCTAGAATGAGATACGAAGCATCAGCAAAATAAAATAGCAAGCAGAACTTTGAAACAAAATCATTGGGTTTGGAGAAAATACATTTTTGAGTACAGTAACACATGATGTAACATACATTAAAAGCTTAAAAAAGGGCCCAAGATCACAGACAAGCTCAACGATTAAAATTCAGCATCTATTAGAAGTCACAAATATCAGATGTGACTTCGGCTCAAGAAGCCTTTATACTGAGGAAAAGTTAAGAGGGCATACAATAAAGGAATCGTTTTCGCAGCTGTGGTCAGAAACCTCTTCCTCACACAACCTTGACTGAACACTGTCACATATGAAGTGTGAACGATTGATCAAGGTGCCAAGTTTCATGTTCTTAAAGACTATTGCAGTAAGGCGTCTGTCCCCAGCTCAGAAAAGCTTCATGAAATCTATTCTTGGATACAACAACATCTGTCTGAAGTAACTCCAGATTTGCTAATATTTACCTATGGCAGTTCAAGGAGAACAAAATTCTAGATGCCTGGAAATGACATTTCTATATGGGGAAAGGGGAGGAAAGGCATCTACAAGCAAAGCTGTAACCTTTAGACTAGTGAAGAAGGCATAAATATTATGTATCTTGTCTTTAATAAGCATTACTGACATTCCTTTTCTAAGGATTCCAAGCTAAGGATACACAGATTAGATAATAATCTCATTAGCTCAACAAAAGTCTTGCCACTCAGAGTAAATACATAGTCCAACCAGGAGAATGGAGAATGTACACACTTATAAAAACAATCCCCTTGGTATCATAAATAAAACACTACTCATTTCTTTTTTAATAGGTAGCCCATCCAATACCATTACTGAAACACAACACAGATCAAGCTAGCCAGAGCTCTGAAATACAGGAGAGATGAAAGTCGTGAAGGAATCCTGCCTCATACTACTGCATTTCAGTAAACATGTAGACTCTCTACAGAAAGCCCAGTTAATGGCTGTGAGAATATTCAGGGTATAGAAAACAGGTCTCATGAGAAAACATCAAATAGAACAGGATTCGTACCCAGAGAAAACCAGGCACAGTCCACAAAAAAATGCAAGTCTCAGGAACTTTTTCCAGGACTAAGGGTACGACTGGAATAAGTATCCAGAAGTGAACAAAAGAAATGCTGTCACTGGCTGATCTGCTCAAAACACCTTCAGACATCAGTGGGAAGCAACTTAGGCTGATCACACACAAAGATACGACGGTCATACGGCCAGGTCCGTTGCCATCCCTATTACTCAAGATTTAATAGCTAATATACTACTCTATAAGAAACAAGTTCTCTACCTCTGTGTCTGATACCATGATGCCACAACAACCAAAGCGAGATATGCAGTACGGACTCAGACAGAAATTTATGCACACACTGGAAGGGGGCAGGCAGGCAAAATCACATACTCACTTTCTTCCTCCATCTAAATTTCCCATGGCTGTCAAGTTATCTTAATATTATTCCTTGGAAGCAGTAAACGTAGAAGTTAACTTAAAAGTCTTATTATTTTTTTTAGCCATCTGTTAATATGAGACACTTCAAATTAAAATGTAAAAAAATTAATCCATAAATGTGAGCTATTCTGTTCTTTGTATTAAAAAAAATATAGAAGATTTGTTATTAGCAGGTTAACAAAAATACTATCGGGGAAAAATGAGCAACTTTCTCAACTACGTACACTGCAAACACAGACACTGTACAGAAGTTTATCTACATTACTTTAAAAATCAGAGTAAAATTCTATCCCCAGACCACAGAGAAATCAATCCATGCCAGTGTTGTGAATAATTAAACAAACAATTATCTTTAATAATAAATGATAGATAGATACAGATCTCTAGACTTGAATTGTTCACTTAAGGTCTGTGACGATTAATGATAGCTGAACTTCTACCATTTCAGAATAATGGAACTTTAATTATCCACTAAGACCTTTTTGAAAAAAATAGATTAAAGAGGTTTCTCATTCTTTTAAGTTATAAAATGTTGAGTATTTCAGAAGGGGAAAAAATCCTTTTCTCTGGAGGACACAAATAACATCACTCAGTGATATACATGTAAGGGGAGGAGAAAAAGAAAAAAGGAAATTACTACAGTAATTTATAATTAAATGCAAGTCATCAATATATACAAAGCTACCACTGGAACCAGTGGCATTTTATTTAGTTATGTTTCAGTAATTTTTCTCTAAATGCAACAAGCACTTATAAATGTCCTAACTTTGTGTTCAAGTAGAACTTATCAAAATTAGAAACGTTGATTGAACAAAGTCAGACCACTACTCTGGACAGCTTACTGTCAACAATTCTGGTTCACAGAACATGGTAGAAGACAGAGAAATTAACTATATTCAACAAACTGATTACCTTACTATTGAAAACATATGTTCCATGCTTCTATTCAATTAAAATTATTACTGTAGTCTCATACCTCAAAAAATGCTTGAAATGCATTTATACAAAAAAAAACAAACTCATGATATACTGAGACTAATTTGTTGATGTAGTCTACCTAGATTTTAGCAAAGCCTTTGCCACTGTCTCTCACAGCATTCTCCTGAAGAAGCCGGCAATATTGATGGTAGGGGAGGGTTAGACTAGGTGATCTTAGAGGTCTTTTCCAACTTTAATGATTCTATGATTGTAATTGTTTAATAATTTTGTTTCAAATGCTCTCAGTGAATCAGGATGTTCACATCCTGTTGCCCTTTCAGGAATATTACTCACAGCAGTGATTAAACCCTGAGACGCAGCCAGAGCAAGGGATACCTGTAAAAACTGTTCTTGCTCTACCACCATAAATACTATTTTACAATATGCCAGGGAAAGCATGAATCAAACTATCACAGTATTTAAATTGTGCATTTTCATACCACAGGAGAATTCAAGTGAAGAGCTGCTGCTGCCGCAGACAATGCATAACTGAAATAGGTGAGTAATTGTGAAGAAGTAACTGTTCAATGACTATCCCTTTGAACTGCTTCCACTGGACGCAATGAATTACTTTCCTAGAACTGAGCAAGACCACAGACGTGAAGCTTCACTGTCTTTGCCAGTAAAGTGAGAGAGATGGCTCTAGCTTCAAAGGATGTCTCACCACTGGTCACAGGCCATGATATACTACAAAATAATACTCTTAATGGAAGAATCTGGCTTGGGAATAATCCAACAGTTCTGCAGACAGCATTTCTCTTTCCTGCACTGACAGAGATTAAAGAATCAAAGTCTGGTAGAGGAGGAGGGAAGCGTCATTATATCCTGTAATGCCCAGAGCTGAAATAAACATAGAAGGTTTTTCTTTCCTCAACAAAATGATAAGAACCACCACTTTTCTTAAAAGAAACTAACAAACATCTTCAATATCAAAACTATAAATTGGAGTATTTTCTCCCACACCCTTTCATAAAGTTTTAATAAGCATTTATACCAAGCATTGTCACTATTTTCACATACATCTCCAGTTTCATTTCCTTCATGGAAACAGTAGTATGGTGGTCACTGAGTATTTCACTTCATTTCAGCTACATGCATTAAAATAGTATTTCTATTTGATAAGCAGCTCAGGAGTTCCGATACCACTACTTATATTGCTATCTTAAGAGGAAATTGCTGTTTAATACATTCTTTGCAGTGATACATACAGGTTCCTATGCAATCAAGATTTTATGGTGTTAATAAGGGGCTAGGCTTATGGTACTTAAAGCACAAGGTGGAACAAGATTCAATAAACAAGTTTTAATGTGACAAGTAAAATAAGCGAGAGAACAGGGGAATAACAGTTGCAGAAATTCACAGCATTATTTACAAAAAAAAATCCATAACCAAACAGAAAAAAACAAAAACAACAACAATAAAAAAATGCACAATTATGTAGAGTTATTCTTCTGTAATATGAAAAGGGATATGACTTTGAATAGTTTATTTTTTTTTCTGCATTAGCAGCAGAAGTAGTACTTTCAGAGAGCTGACAAAATCCAGTGAGGAGCAGGGATTTACCACTGGATGCCGTACAAACCAGAGCAGTAACAAGGCACTGGGGGGGTGGCAGTTGTCTGAGCAGTATCAAGGCAACCTGAGAAGAGGAAAGGGCAGAAGTAGAGAAAGATGAAATTAACTAGCTTCTCTTTGCCATGCTCTGGAGCCACGCATCATTGTCCCTACAGCATTCACATGAGTGAGAGCACAACTCAACAGCAGCTCCCAGGACTAAGAGCCAGTGATTGTTGGAGGCATTGTTGGAGGTCTGAGCAGGGCACAGGTGTGCCAGAATGTCTTCGGAAGCCATTGAGCATTTTTGCAGCTCTGCTCTGCTTTACATGTAAACAGAGGCACTGAGGAGTGAAAGGCAAGCAGCAGTCCTTGTGGGAGCAGGGCTGTGGAGCTATGGCAGCACAGCTGGGTCAGAGCTGCTGTCCTCTCAACAGCAGAGCACACTCTCAGGGACAAGATATTCATGGCATTACCACTGCAAATACATTTTTAAAAAATCATGGAAAAAAATAGTTTTTAATTCACAGCGGTCCTCAGTAAAGGTGGTAAGAGGAAAACATCCCATGAGTTCAAGAAACATGGGTGTAGAAAGAGGAACCAACAAGTATATATTTGCAGCTTCGCTGTGGATTACATTTTCCAATAACTGCAGGAAAGCTGAGTTAAGGATTTGCTGCCACCGTCATTTTCCTTTTGTAAGTATGTATTTGTTTCTTTAAGTAGGCAAAGAGAGAATGAGCAGAGCACAGATACATATTCAGACGCTTTTGCATGGCACGCTGGTGAGTCAGATATACGCACGGAAAGAGGATCTCAGCTGTGATATGCACATATGTAATAGGAAGAAAACAGTCACAAAACAGCTATACAAGCTTGAAACCCAGTTCTTATCCACGCAAATGCATGCAGCACAGCTTTCCCAGGTTCTCACCTTTGCAAGCCCAAGTTAGCCAAGTATTTAACACAGATCTTTTTCTCTGAAACACTGTGACAAGAGAGCCAGCTGCGCAGCAAGCCTCAGATCTTAGAAGTGCTTCTCACGTGATTATTAAAATGGTTAATGTAATTTCACTGCTATGTAGATGTATTTACATAAAGCAATTCTGAGTCAAAAGGATCTCTAAGCTGCCCAGGCACTACAGCGTAAGCTGCTGATCTTGGCCAATAGCTTTCACAAGTGGTTTTAGGTACAGACAGACAATTCCACACAGATTTCATTAGGCATTGTGTGATTATCAGTTTCACTCATAAAAAAAGCAAGCCCTCTACATTTAAAAGGAGAGGAGTGGTTTACTGGTTTAGATCCCAAAGCAGAACCAATCTGTAACTCCTAGAAAAGACATCTCTTCCACTGTCGTGCCCTGAGTCAGTTCATTTATGTCAGCAGAGCTTTTGGGCTGCATCAGGAAGCAGCGCAGCTCTACAGGGGATTTGTAGCGTGAAACAGCCAGTGTTAAGGACATGACATCCACAGCATACACACAATGTGGGAAATAAACTATTTCTAAATAACTCCGTAACTCCATAAAGTGCTCCAACACATGGATGGCTGGAGCACTTCATCTGGTTTAGTTTCATCCTGGAGGGAGTGGTCCAATATCACTTTATGGACCAAAAATGGAAATACTGACTTCAAATGTATATCCATAACCCAAGCTCAAACACTAATGAGACATACGCTAAGTAAGGTGTCAGCCAAAAGGCTGTCAACACAGGTCCCATTATCAAAATGCCTATCTCCTGCTCTTAGCAACCACGTGAAGCATCAGCTAATTTAATTAGGGAACAGAAGAACCTACCTACTGCACGTTCAAAATCCAGGCAAGGGTCATGAAACCAATGTCTTGGTTCAAGTAAGCTTGTAGTCCATTCTAAATATGCCAGCCTATGACTTAGTTGCTTGTTGAGGCTAAGAAGAAGGGCACATACGTGTTTGAGAAGAGAATGACAGTAGGCAGATAAGAACTCCAAAGGTAAGAGTCTGTAGCACAACTCACCCCCTTCTGAGTCACTCTGAATTTCAGTTCATTCTAATCTGAATGTGTTGCTATCTATGTGGTACAATCTATATGCCACCTGCTGTAACTACACATGCACAGAGAGACATGGGGACAGATTCCCAAGCACAAGTTGTCTTTTCACACCAAGACAGCAAGAAGAGGCTCTTCTGCCAAACTTCACCAGCCAAAACCCTCTTCTCAGAGACTTCCTGCTAGCATACATCTGCCAATGCCTACTCTTGGTCTCATCTCTTTTGCCCTGCACTGCAAGCAACATGCTTGGAGCGAACAAAGAATACATTTGTTCTCCACTCCATGAAAGAAACTTGTTACTGGAAGATCCTACTCCAGTGACCTTGAGCTACATGAAGAGTTAAAGTTGCAACAAATCCCCACTGTGTAAAATCTGGCTCTTGTCAGAGAAAATCTGTACTTGCAGTATCCCTCACTCAGAAGTGGTAATTTCAGCCATTGCGGATACTGGTTGATGTGCCATCTGGCTCCAAGGGACAACGCCTCCAACCTGAAACATTTTCTGCCATCTAGAGGGTTTCAAAGAGATGAGGAAATAGAGGTTGGTCACAGCTGTTCCAATTAAAATAAAGCAGATAGAGTTTCAAGGGCAAAATGAATTTCTTTGTCCTCTCACAGGTCTCTGGGCTGCAGCCTACCTCCTGTAGCACAAAGAGTATGAGACTTTAGCTTTCTTGTTATGTATAAAATTCCACCAAGCATCTTGAAAAACTGTGAAAAATGCACAAATACTGTTGCTTGAATGTCATCAACAAGATGCTATTTTTGAGAGCATGTGTGACATGATATAATTCTTCCATGCAATGCTGAATTTTAACACTGTCTTCTACACAGATTGAATTTATTTTTTTTTAATCTGAGAAAATAGAGACAGTATTTTTGGTGAATCACCTCAGAGAATTTTCTTTATGATTCATCCGGGACATCTGGGCTCCAGTGCTTATATATAACTAACTCATTTTAGTTTTACTCTGCTATAATGACTGAGTGGGGGAAAGAAGTAATGAAAAGCTTAACTTGTCCAGGTCCAGCTGTATTCCAAAATACCTAAAAATGGTCATATGGATAGCTTTAATGCAACCAAAACCAGTGGAAATTTATGATTAATATTCTCTTACGGGTAGTGGTGCAGAAGTGGTTTATTTAATGAAGTTAGCAGGCTTCAGCTGAAGAAGTACACAGAGGAGTAATTGTGATTTTGTGCAAGCACACACCATGCAGTCCAAAACACAAAAGAGATGGGCCATTAAAAAAAAAACCTTCATTCCATTTTCAGTGGTTATAAATAAGGCACAAATGAAATGTGCATTCTATCCCTTATGCAGCTTGCAAACACCACTAACCCATAGAGGTCTCAGACATTGCAAGCAGGATCATAGCTGATTCATATTGAGATCGCACTGGGAAGTTGTCCTCCCTATAGTCCTTCCTTGGTACCTAAATCAACAGGTAGAATCAGTATCCCACATGATCAATGTCACTGACCCAATACAGAAAAGTGTGACAAAGTTGTTTTTTTTAAATAAAAGATCCCATGACAGTAATTACCCTATCATTTCTGTGCAGTTCCCCGCCCTTATTTGGTGGTTCTCTGCTGAAGTATCAAAAGCAAAACAGAATAGAACTTGGGCAGAAAAGAGCAAAGGAGAGTTTTTGTATTCATGAATTGACAAAGCATATTCCAGATCCTAGAAACAAGCTTGACAACTAAATTATCTGTAGCAATAAAGCTTAAAGAGGTTAAAAGATTGAAATTGAAATCTGTATAAAAAACAACAAAAGTAGGGTCCACTATTGTCTTCAGTTAGACAACTACAGGAAACACTGACTACGTGACATGGATGCTGAATTAATTTAACAACAGCACCATAATGGAGAGTCACTTAGTTACTCAAATATTTGTCACGCGGTTGGTCTGTGCTTCTAATCACAGTCTTTATCAATAAAGATATGTAAAAGGTATGATCGCTAGAGCACCCTGCTCCTTTCCCATTTAGGGCTCAGCAGCAATCAGTAGGCAACAGAGCTGCTCTGATCAGCAACCAAGGGAGGACTGGCCATGACAGAGTGAAGACAAACTTTAATTAGCATCCGTATGAAGGCAAAAAATTTAAGAGTGCATCAGTAAAATCACTGACAATAACTTTTATTTTTGAAATTAGATGTTAGAAGAAAAAAAAATGAAGGAATAGATCTTTCTCTTAAGTAGAACCATATCTCTGTAGGAACCTGGAGAAGAAAAAGAAAAAATAAACAAAAAATCGTACTTCACGAGAGACTCAGAAAAAGGAAAACAAGGTAAACAGATGACATGAAGCTAAAGCGAAGGATGTTAGCTACAAGAAAGAGAGCAATCTGCAGAAATCAGACTTTCAAAAACAAAGTCCTAGAAAGAAGATCTTTAAATATCCTGGCCTGGTTTCCAAAGAGACCTTCAGAGAGGAGAGGATGGAAAAAATCAGCCAGTACTTTCTTAAATGAGAAGCGATGAACCTTACGCAAGAATACATCTGTTTGCTTCCCTTATTGTATGATCCTGAAGAGATGTCTTGTCATTACACTCTTTTCCAGATTCAGTTCTCAATACACTTAGGAGTTCGGAGAAATGAGCAATGGTCACAGGACTTCACTGATGAAGCCACCAGTTCTCTGCTCTCTTGGAGGGTTCAGACCAAGGGAAAGCTAATGAGACAAGTCATTGCAGCTATCTCTGCATATGACCTTGTTTTTGGTTTGGGCTAAGGGCTTGACTTCACTTAGATCACAACAAAATGTGTTATACCAGCTGCAATTGCCCTGCCCTGACTGCCGGGTAAACATGCATTACTGCACTTCAGACTGTTGCTGGTTTTGAGCTGAAGCAGGATGACGGTACTTTTTTTCTTGGTTGACTTAACATTGCATGTTGAGTAAGATATTTGAAATTATGCTCAATTTCAATCCTACAGAATTAGTTTATCAGTTCCGAGGTGTTTTGAACTCTTCACATAACATTTTATGACTTTTATAAGGAAACCTTATTATTCGACTTGTTCAGTCCTTCCGTTGCCAAATGTTAGTCAATAACAAACCAATTTCAGTTTTTATTACTATGCAGGGGAAATTTGAAGCCCCCTTTCCTAGCCTTGAAGTTCTAATTATGCCAATATTAAAAAGTTTTTTCCTCTCTCTTAACAAAGCTAGTTTCAGTTATTTGATAGTGAACATACAATCAAACATCCTGAGTTGGCAAGTCTGCAGATTCTATTGTTACAATTTTACATCACAATCTTTTGGTCAAGTGTCATCACTGCCGAGCAATTGCCTTTCTATAAAATAGAAACAACAGACCAAAGTTTTGTTCCTATTACTGCATTAGAATAATACAAACAAGAAATCAAGTGTTTCACATGTTTACGAAGCTATTGGGATTCAGTTTTCTTTGATCTTTATTATGCGACTGTCTGAAAAATTAGGAACATAATGATTCACAGCTATCCAGGCATTATGTGCTATCTAGTCTAGGAAAGAGCAGTTTGCTATGTCTTTCATTTAGAAGTCGTGGAGTGATTAAGAAACCATTCCTAGGTCAATTTTTACAGTTACATGCACCATTTTAAACAAGACTATATAAAAATAAGTCAGTTTTCAGCATAACTTATTCTGTGCAAACAGTTCAGAATAATGCAAACTGCTGCAGGTATAATTTGAAATTAAATCAGATAGTATAAGAAATCTGCTCATGGTGCATGTGTGAGTGGAGAGAGCAAATGCATGCTTGTATACAAATTACTCCCAGCAAGCCACTTTCAGCTCAAATACCAAGCTAAGTATTCTCAAGCTACATATTCACACCCATATATAGGTTTTCTAGCCACGACATTATGTAGAAAATAACAAAGAAGGTCAGCATCAAATTGAACAGGCTTATTAGAGGTTTGTAGTTAAACAAAACTGCTGTTGTACAAGAATTAAATACTCATAATGTAACTTAACAACTAAGGCCATCAAAATCCCAACTTGTTGTAAGAAGCAAAGTAATTGCTCTGACTGGGATTAATCCGCAATTAAAACATCTACATTTAGGGATCTCTGAAAAGCATACAAGGTCTCTTTGTAGTCACTAGTCAAGGCAACAAATGCTTACTTCGGGGATAACTGAATCACTCTCTAGGAGTCAGTAGCCTGTCCTAGCATGGAATTCAATTCAGTTGTCTTTACATAGGTGTTGGGTAACATCTAAAGTGCCCAAGGGATCATAGATATCAATGGGCCAATGTAAGACTCTTGTGCCTCTGGACTGACAGCAGGAAGCCTCAGACAACTCCCAAAGTTATCTCAACTAGAACTAGATGAACTTTCCCTAGATCTTCACTTATCATAATGGGAATTAGACACCTATTTCATACATAAAATAAATGCTTAAATCTAAGTACCATTCTCAAACTGCAATAATTCTTGAGGTGCCCAAATTTGATGCATCATCTTTTGAGGCTGGCACGTAGGAAAAAGGGAAAAGAATCATGGGCTCCCTGTGTTTAAAACCAAACCATGCTCTTTAGAAGCTTAAGCTCCTTCTCCCACCTTTCCTTCTGGCCAGCATCCATCAGTTTGCACCAGCTGCTAAGTAGGAGAATAATTATAAATTGCATTGAAATTCTGAGAAAATGCAAAGCTACTTCACATGCAAACAATAGAAAATTAGAGCCCTAACTACCACATATTTAAATGACAAAGGCTTAGCTGGTACTGTGTAAAACGCTATTTTTCAACTTGAAGACTTGGAGGGTTTGAAGAAGGGAGTAGAAAACACTGTTGCAGCGTATTTACCATGCATTGTTCATAAGCATGCCTAGAAGCTTTACACTTCATAAGCCAGTCGAAAAATGCTGATAAATCTTAATTAAAAATAGCCTAAGGGTGTAATGATTCTCGAGCTCCATGTAGTTCAAAGTTTACTTCCAAGAGATTATTCCAGCACCCATTGAACAAAGTTTTTTTAGTTGTGGTGTAGAATAAAAAACTATTCTGCCCTTTGAGAAAATCTTAGCTACAAACCTCAATATAAGTAAGAAAAGGTACCTACAACCTACCACTAACACTGTAAGCTTGTGTTTAATTCTTATCTTATTACCATGTAGATTTTGTTATTAGCTTCATTTGCATTTTAATTTAGATAACTGATTTATGGATATATAATATATATAATATATATAATATATATATGGATATATTTTAGCGAGAACCATTGGTGATAGGTGGATGGTTGGACTAGATGATCTTATAGGTCCTTTCCAACCTTAGTGATTCTGTGATTCTGTGATCTTGTCTCTCAATACTAATGAGATGGAGAATTTTGTATTACATTCCAACAAGCTTTATTTCTAACTTAAACATCATTTTTTTTCTTTTATTTTTCTAAATTATTTACAGCAACTTTTGGGGAAAGTGAACCAGACAGAGATTTGCCGAATTTCTGTAGTTTACGTAACACCAGCAGTGACTGCCACTATTGATATCCAACCAGGAACTGCCACTGAAACCCTTCTGTGGCTTTTTACCAAGGGATCTTGTCAACAATAGAATATCTGTTTGAAAAGTATCTCAGCTAAGGAGGAAAGGAAAGGCCAGGCTGCAGCTCAGAAAGGCAACTGTCTCTGTAGATGCCACTACTCTCTTTTTCAAAGTCACATGCACCCAGGGAACTCCAGGTCCAAGAGTCCTTCAGGCAAGTAGGGCTGTGGGACCTCACCGTCCCTTACTCATGACTCTTTTAATCATATATACTGCAGGAGATGCAAGTCTACCACGGGGATGCTACTGTCTCTATACTACTATAGATTTTTCCTATGGGTTTCTCCCAGAAGAAAGGCTGAATATGGCACGATAAAGCTATAGTTATATAACTATGTTTTTATAGAACTATATGTTTGTGTTCAAGAAACATTTAGATGTTGTACTGACGGACGTGATTTAGTGAGAAATATTGGTGATAGGTGGATGGTTGGACTGAATGATCTTGGAGTTTTTTTCCAACCTTAGTCATTCTATCATTCAATAATTTTATGATTCTAAAACAGCAGAAATTTTTCTTTGTCCTTCACCATTTGGATAAAAAATGTTGTGAAGAAGTGAAGTGAAACGTGAACATCGTTTTGCCAGAAATTTTATACTTCATGAATACTTATATTCAAAAATTTCTGCTAAAATTTCAAGATAGAAGTTAGACACTGTTTGTAAAAGCAAACATAATGCGAGTCGCTATTAACTTTACTGACAAAATAACAATAAATGTAATTGCAGCAAAATTGAGGAACAAATTTTAAAAAAAAGAACCATCATCACCACTACTCATTCTACATTTGAAAAAAGTTATCTTCATTTCTAAAAAATGATGAAAATAGAAATTCTCTGCAACTGAAACCTGCAGCACAAGAGGAATACAGTCCGCGTATCAGAGCTATTCTATTTCAGGTGATCTCTGTGACCTTCCTGGAGAGTCACTGACACCTCAATGACCTGCAAGAAAGCACTGAAATTCAATGGGCAGGCTGACTCCACTGCATTCTGGCACAGCTGAGAAAGAAATCTCCGAAAATAATATTAAAAAAAGAGAAATAACTATTTCTGCATTCAGGAGAGTGTTAACAGCACCCAAATAAGAAGCAAAGGTGAACACGCTGAGGTTCCCACCAAACCAGTTGCAAGAAGCCTCCTGTTATCTCTTCGTATGGGTAAGACTACAGTCATTAACCCACAGCTTTAACAGGAGAGGATCATACATACAGTCCTCACTCATCACATATCCTTGGAATGAGCCCTTACACGAGCACATCTTTTCAACTGCTAGAGCACAGAGCAGAGAGTGCTATGCAGGTTTCTTTGACTCTGTTTCAGGCTAAGAAAGAGCCTGCAACTAAAGAACAAAACCACCGCTGTTACTGTACATTTGCTCTTGGCAGTACATACTACAGATGAAATAGCAGAGGGCCACACTTTAATTCTGAAATTTTTGAAATCCTCTGATCAGGAAAGTGAAATTGAAATTCTCACCTGTTTCTCTATCTTAAATAATTAAAAAAAAAAAATCAGAATAATAAACAAAGCTATGTTACAAAGACAAGCATTTGACTTTAATAAGCATCTCTTAATGTCATAGTTTTAACTTTTAACGTTCTTACATTAAGAAAAAAAGAAAGAATTCATTGCACAATACCCAGACTAGCCATTTTTGAGAAGGCCTAAGATCTATCAGCCTCAGCATTCTGCCTCCAGCAGTGCTCACAGCTTAGAGACCTAAGCAGCAAACAGGTGCTGAGCAATTGTTTCCTTGGGAGCCTTACAGCTCCTCCATTTCTACAACACTGCTTTGGTCCCTTTCAAATCTTTCATAGTTCTGGCATCTAACATATCATCTGGCAGCAAATTCTATGTTGTATTATGTAGGAAAGGCTTGCCTTTCATTTGCTTGAAGTTTTACTGCTTCCAAGCATTTCCCTGTTTCTTGCAGCTAGTGAAATCCTCGTTCCTTATTTACATTCCCCAAGGTAGAAAGTGAGCAGAGACAATTGCTAGACCCACTTCATCACAATATCCAGAATGTGTATGCCAAAATAGTCCTCTCCTGGGGCCACAAAAAGGAAGCAAAGCATGATTTCTCAGCAGGTTTCTCAGTTCTTGCTGATGGCCAAATCCAGGGTGCCCACTGACATCCCCACACCTACTCAACTCCTCACCCCCTAATGCTTCTCATCATCTCTTAGTTTTTAAGTTGTTTACTCTGCTTTTAAGCTCAGACTTTCTTTTTTTCCATTTCTAGCTTTCTGAATGCAGGCAACTTCCCTAAACCCCTGTAACTATACCTGTGTATTTTCCCCTGACATCCAGGCACAAATAATGGGACAGAGATCAATGAGGATTTAAAGACAGCATTCTTAGTTTCTGTCCCTTGGCTGTTAGAAGTAATTCAAAAAAGGTCTTGTTCAGCCTTCATTGCCCTGGCATCAAAACTGCTTCATAATACTGAAATGTTATTTTCTGATCACAAACAAGGCTCAACTGGGTTCAGAAGGAATAACTGAAACTGCCATTCTGAGGAAACTGGAAGTTTGAGAGTTCATGTTAAGCATTTCAATAAAAGAACAGAAACAAAAACAAGTGAAAATGATGTTTTGAATTACTGTTATTTTTTTCATTTTAAAAAGGCATGCTTCATTCTAAAACATTTCATTTAGAATGTTATTTCCTATTACACGGGACAATTAGAAGAGTCGAAAGCTGAATACAATGTTTTGATTTCATTAAAACAAAGCTTCAGTGAAGCTGAAGTAACGTTTTTCGAAAAACCAGTTTTATGGACAAATTAATATTTGTTTTCATCTTCATTCAAAAGAGGAAAATTCAGTGTTGGCATTTCATTCAAAACAGACATGCCAAGTTTCAGCCAGCTGTAATATAGAGCAGTTGTGGAAACAGACTCCAGAGGTTCATAAACAGATTCCAGCCATTATTACAAATGGCAACCACCAACACCACCCCCCAAAAAACACTCACTAAATGGTGAAAATATGTTGTTGAACAAAACATCCAGAAAGCACTTCTGTCAAAGAACAGATATGCTTAAGCTTCTCAGAGACATAACCATGGGTGTCTAACATGGGCAAAGCAACTCACTTTCATATACATGTTCTGAGAAAGGACCAAGCAGCTTTTGTTGTATAAACCTCTCTTGAAGATAATTTGAGACATATAAGAGTCACGGAAGACTTCTACCCCAAAAGCTGAATATTCTGAAAAGTTTGAAGCAACTTAAGACATGACAGCACCATGTAACAATCTTACAATAGAAAGTGCTGGAAAGTAGGTACATCTGTTTACAATGCCTGAAGTTATCTACCTCAGTACCACATAACAGCTGCTAATTTACACAAACACAATGTAAAGCTTTCCAGGAAAGACATGTTTGCACATCTTGCTGTACTAAAAACACTCACGTATTCTATCTGGGATTGGGATTTTGATTTTAAAAGGCCTGAGCTCTTTCTATCATAGCCTGTGAACTTAAATACTGCACCCAGATTGATTAAAAAAAAAAAAAATATATCAGCTTTTTCAGTCAGTTCAGTGGTCACTTCCACAGTTCTTCAATGCTGAAATTGTTCAAGTGATTTTTGTTCTTCAGAGCATAAATCTTCTGATGGATAGAGACCTTAATTCACATGGAAAAATAAGCTTTGCGTAAGATGCTGGTGTTAAGCCCAGAAACTGCTCCCAAAGCCCAAAGAGAAACCACGCTGTGGGATCTCCAATAAAAATGAGAGCTATCAGGACTTAAAGAGGGACAACTTCTATCTGGCATTATTCCATGGAGCATCTCCCAGCATAGGCCAGAGCATCCCTGCCTTTTACTCCCAGTTGTAGCAACTCGATGCAGCACAGCCAGTACTTTTGGACAGCTGTCTCCACCTGACGTATATGCTCAGAGTGAGAGAGGCCATGAGGGGAAGCAGAGGTTCTGGATCACATTGGGATTACTACACAATGACCACAGTAGTAGAGAACTGGCTGAGATAATTCCACCAGCAGCCTCTCTTCAGATGAGCATCAGTACCTGCTAAAAGCCGTTTGAATTTTGTCTTTGGATGACTTTCATTTAGCAGCAACACTAACATACTAAACTAAAGCATCAATACAGATGATCCCCCTGGACCCATCCACCCGAGGGCTCAAGGACTTGCAGAAGCAAACCAAGATTTCCCTCAGGGACCTTAAATCTCCAATGCTCCAAAGGTATTTTCATCTCAGTTTTTCATGCACTCTCACTGGCAATAAAGATGGCCCTGGGAAATATCAAACAAGGAATATCTCCTAGGAGGAAGAAATAAGACCACCCTTACACTTTTTTGTCTCTCACACTGAAGGTAAGACTTCCATTTTTTTCCATTTTATTTCTCTCTCTCTACATAAATGTTTTTTTTTCCTCTAAGTGTGTATCTCCTTAACAATCCCATGAACATTCACTACAGATTTTAAACAATCTGAAGTTTCTTTCTTTAAATTCAGTAGAGGCACAAGAAGAGAAAAAACATTACAGTGACAAGGTGGACTTCAAGGAGCGTTCAGGCTAACAAGCTTTGTACCAACAAAAGAAGTTTCAAACAAATGATAAAAAAAATAAAAATATTCTTCACACCGTAGCGTGCACAGATATTAAGTGAAAACAAAACAAAACAAACTTGGAGAATATAACAAAAATGTGCTACAGTGAAAAACACCAAGTGCATTCCACTCGCGCTCCAACAGAATAGAAGGAAACTCCCCGCTAATTTTACAACACACAAAGCGTAACTGATGTTCTTTCAGTGTTAGTTTATCTCATGGAAGAATAAAGCTTAATAAAAATACCAATAATCACATGAGCAATACTGTAGAGTGAAATTCAAGTGAAGTTCCTGATAATGCCTGCATTCCATTTGGCAATGAGCACATGGCTTCACACTGTTAACTAGGCTACAAGCACTTCTCACAGTAAGAAGCAGAGCTTTCCAGGAACAGCTTCATACTTCTACATGTTGTTATTCTGCAGCCAGCTGCCTACAGCCCTGTACTTCCCACTTTTGCACCTACCATCCCACAAGTCCCATATTCCCTGAGAGTTTTGGTGACAAGCGGAGCATGAGCCTCCTCTTGCAGCTGCTGCTGGCTGCCAGAGCAACACCTCCTGCTATCAGAGCAGCCTCCTGAGAGGTTGGGCTTGCCTAGGGATTTACAGCTGAAACTTATCAGACAGCAAGCCTTGTTAAAAGTACATGACAGGAGCACTTGGTAAGCTACATTAGCTGCCTTCATCAGCTTCATCTTGTGCCTGGATCTAGATGATTGCATTACCAACCAGCTCCACACACACATGCACACACAAGCGTGTGCAGTTTACTTGCTGCAGAACAAAATCAGTGTTCAGTGTTGCAGGATCAACATAAAACAGATGCTAGGAGGTCTGGGCAAATACATGGCTCTGGGAGTAGGTGAGGCAACATAATATAAGTAAAACAAATAGTCAGCACCACTCAAATTATCCACCACCTGTAATTATAAAAATACAAGCAGTCTAAAACACTCCTGAAATTGTATTAAAAAAATACTAATAATAATAATTTCAAGATCTCGTAGTTTAGGAAAAAGTAATAATTACAAAAGCATCGCAGGGGAGCTGGACTAGATGACCTTTTAAAGGTCCCTTCCAACTCTAAAGATTCTAGACATCTAATATTGCTAAAATTGCTAATATTGTTAAAAACCCAGACACTAAAATGCCAGTAAAAAAAGAATAGTTTGTTGTTCTTTTAACAGCTTGGAATTTTCTACTCATCCCTGTGGTTTCTGCAACGTTTACTGGTTTTTGCCGTTCTTTAACCACCAACAGCACTCACCAGACAGTGACCTGACAAAGTTTTTCCAGTTTAGACAGGAAATAAAATAAAATGCAAAGTAACTCACCTAACATTCTACTTATCCACATATCCATAATGTGAGACTTTCAATTCAGTGTATCCTTTGGCAGGCAGCAGCCTAGGTAACAGGTGACTCATACACCAAAAGCACACCTATTGCCAACCCTACCAGGCAGCCTATCATCTTAGGAGACCAACGTGAAGTATCCTTAAGGTTTCTGCGATGGTTATGTTTGACCTGTAGTTTCAAAACCACATCTATTAAGCAACCAATTTCTGCTAGGTCATCTCATAGTTGTTGAAGACATTTCCACCTTATTTCCTTCCTCTGAAGTATATTCCTTATACCAACATACACAGTCATTGTTAACAGGATGCTGTTTTCTGGCTTGCTACCTTAAAGCAGGTTATGAAGGACCAGGGTTGTCAGTTTAATTCAATTCAAGACTTCAACCTGTCAGATTTCAGAGTACTACTGCTGCACCTTGAAGGTGCATTGGCACGCTGTCTGCAGTCATCTCTGACAATGTAAAGAAGCAGAAAAAAAGGAATGTTACGTTAAAGGTGCAGCACTTTCTTTTCCATGCTCAAATGAAGCTTTTTTATTCCATTTTTTTTTTAATGCTGCAGTTGGTATGTATAGGCTCCTGGGTTATATAATGTCAAAATGCTTTCTTTTTCCTCAATAGACATCTGAATTATGATGGAAACTCTCTTATTCCTGAAGCTTTTATTTTTCAATCAAAAGAACTTGACTGTGCAAATTTGCTAGAAGTGAATATGATCTTCTGGACAGTTGCACAACCATTGTTTGATCTTTTCCAGAGAGTTCTATTGTTCTGTGCCCAGCAGTTCTAACATACATTTTAATGATTTTTCCAAGTATTATGAGTAAACGAGGAACAAAATATATCAAGAGCAGTAGGAAAAAAACAAATCATCATGAAAGCTCTTTGGAAATACTCTGCACATTTTCAGCTCTTTCTCACTACATTGTATTGCTGATATTTTTCTTGCAAATCAAAGCATCAGGGTCACAAAGTTGGGTAAATGTTATCTACCATTTCAGAAATAAAAAGCAATTCACAATGCTAACAAACAGCAGGAGACTTTCAATAAGGCAGTATACAAACCACCCCAGTAGTACTTGCCACAGAACAAAATAAAAAGCACAAAGGTGCTAAAGTAGCCCTTTGAAGAACAAATGGGTATTTTGAGTATTCCTTCACAAAAAAATAAAAAGAACTCACATTAACCTGAACACTTGCTACACATCCTGTGCAGTTACATACATTCAAGTGGAGTTCCAGGCAGAGCACGCCACAGTCTTTGCAGGGGTTTCCATTCACAAATGCAGAGCATACAAGTGCATTTCTTATTAGCTGTAACGAACCATGGAAGCATTCCCACCTCTGACCAGGGAGGCTTGCTCCCCTGTAGTGAAACCCAGGCAATCCCAGCTGCCCATTTTCAAGAGGGAGGCCACAGAGAGTGTGAATTAAGAAATCAGGGCTTACCGTCTCCTGCCTCCACTGGGGACACAGGCTTTTCTAAAGTGATGCCCATTCCCTACTGCACTAGCAAACACACCACACAGGGTTGAGTAACCTGGCTGCTAGACACCTCTTTTCTTCATGCTAGCTGACCGACACAGGCATCCTGAGTTATAACAGTAACTGAGAACATTAAGCACCACAAACTCACAGTCCTTCAGCTCCCTCCAGCTGACTAAGGAGCAATAAGCTGGTCCCAGCCAATCAACAACAATTAGCTCATTCCTACACATGACTCGTAAAACATTCATGTGTTCAAATGCCATGCTAGGGGTAAGCTAGGGAACGGAAGGAAGAAATTGGAGCCAGCACACATTCTGCAAGCTTGATGGGAAGGACAGATGGGGTTCAATTAGAGAGAAGCCTGCAGTCTCATTACTACCACCAGTTGTTACTTAAGGCACTGGTACAGACAGCCTACAACACAAGAGGCAAAGGCAAAAGAAATTAAGGATAAATGGAAATAGGAAACTTTATTAAAATACTTCTCATAGTAGAATATATTGGTCCATCATGTTTTCTCCTTTGTGAAGACATACAATGTTTGCTCTGGAAGTAATGCCTATTTTATTATGCTGGCTCACAATTTCAGAAGCAGATGGTGGTAGTATGGCAGCAGAGGTTGAATCTTCCCACCAATATTGCATTATATTTTGTTGCCGTGTGACAGATGGCAGCAGAGGGGCAGTCCAGCAAAATGGTGTCTGACATGGAAGCACATATGAAGAAATGGTGTGTCACTGAATTCCTGAATGAGGAAAAAATGGCACCCATTGACATTCATTGACACTTACTGAACATTTACAGAGACCAAATAGTGGATGTGGGCACTGTGGGTGGTGCCTTCAGCAGTGGCAACAGCAACACGAAAGACAAGCCACACTGTGGATGGCCATGCATGGCTGTCACAACATGAACTGAAGAGTGTCTCTTATCAGCTCATCCATGCAAATTCTATTACAGCCAGAGAATAGTATATGGAGCTGATTATCAGCTTCAGTGCTTTGGAAATTATGGTGGCAACATTGGAATATCACAAAATTTGCACCGTGTGGTTCCCGCGTATGCTCACAGAGGAACAGAAAGAACATTGTACACAAGTTTGTCAGAACCTATTGAACCAGTATGAGGCTGACAGTGGACATTTCCTGGATTGCATCATTACTGGTGACGACATGTGGTGTTACCATCACAAGGGGGAAACAAAACAGCAGTCCATGGAGTGGCAACATGTGAATTCTCCATCAGAGAAAAAGTTTAAGTTGTAGCCCTCAGTGGGTAATGTGATGCGCACTGTCCTTTGGAATAGGAAAGGGGTGATTCTTCTGCTTTTCCTGCAACCTGGACAACCCCTCAACTTGCATCACTACATCACAACACTAACCGAGGCTCAAACTTGCAGTCAGGCCAGAAAAGGCAACAAATTTTCTCTTGCCACAAAATAATGCCAGGCCTCATACCAATTTGAAGAGCAAAGAGCACAATGCCAATCTTGGCTAGACTATCTTACCACACCCACTGCAGAGTTCAGATTTGGCTCTTTCTGAATTCCATCTGTTTGGCCTGATGAAAGATGGACTGCGTGGGCAACATTTTCCTAGTTATGATGCTGTCAAGCAGCTGTGAAATGGTGGGTCACCTCCACTGGTGCAGATTTTTACAAGTGTGGAAAAAATCATGCTTTGTAGCCAAGAATTTGCTCTATCAAATAGTGTTACTGTACTTTTTTTTTAATCTGTTGTGGTTTCCATGGAAATTAATAGGAGACATTACTTTTGCAGCAACCTATGTAGAAACGCAGACATCAGTGTTCTGAAAGAACTGCTGTGAAAGAGAAAAGCCAGAAACAGGCATTTTTTCTCCCCTTCCTCCTGTCTGCCTGGAACCATCCACATGCAACGGAACAGGAAATTCTTTATAACCAGATACTGAACTACACGTGTTGGTATTAAATTTTCAGTAGTTAATACAGATTGCCAGCTTCTTCATACAGAGGTTAACAGATCAAGGAAGATCTCTCTACTTAAGCACTCTTGCCTTCTCTTAATAAGGCAATAAATTAACACATCTGGTTAAGACGCAGGACTGTGACTCAAAGTATCTGATCTCCTCTTTGTTCTTTACCACATGACTTAACATCTTCATGAGGAGGGAGAAGTTTTCAATAAATATCATACATTTTTATTCACTTCTGTTGCAGAAAGATCTCAAATTTCGTTTCACTAAGATTAAATTTAAATAAGGAGAACAAAACCTTTCTGTCCTTACCTAAACTAGCAAGAGCCTTAGAACATGGATCATCTTTATTGCGCGTTCAACTAATGTATGGAGGCCCATCATGGTGGCCAAAAATCATAACAGTACTATTGATATTTAAAGGTTGAAAGAGCCAAAATAAGCAACCTATAGTTCTTCAAAAAATATTTGATGGCACCAAGAGAGAATTTTTTTTCAAGAAGTCCAGAAGTCAGGGAAACAGATGCCAATAAAAGTCTGGGGGAGCCTCACTCTCCTAGACAACTGAAATTCCCAGCTTCAACAGCAAGAGTAAAGTAGGGTATGAAGACTGACATTTGGTTGTTCAGTACACATGCAGATTGTCAACAAGAGGCTATCACTTTACCTCTCCACATCACTTGAAAAAAAGTCCCTCCTCCCACTTTCACCTGGTGTAGCAATGAGCAGGCTATAAGAGGAGTCTGTTGAGCATGCAGATCCAAAGGAGAACTATTTTGGTTGATGGATTTCCACATACTTGGCCTATGATCTCTAGCTATGGAGAAAGAAGACTATCCTTCAGTGGCAGCCTGCAATTACAGTGGGTTAAGTATAGCATGAAGTTCTCAACAAACACCATCACTGAAGCTGCCAAAAGCAGAAGTCCTCCCTTCTTCATTCCCCTTTCCTTGGCCATTAATTTCAATCTCAACATGTTCTTTCAGTGTGTAGCAACTTACACAGGCATACAATGAAACAGATAGAGAAATATGGTTTTCTTTTACTCGCCTGGATTAGTCCCTTGATCTTGTTCATGGAATTGCCACACAAGTAATGGTGCCAGCGAAAGAAGGCAGCTGATAGTGACAGCAAATTATCAGATGTGTTCAGACTACATCTTAGGTTTATACTGTTTCAGGGTCAAATTAAAATAAATAAATAAAGGAACTATTGATACCAGGTTATAATGCTTAAGTCTTCAAAAAGTGCCCAAGTCCTACAAAATTCTGCAGGAAATACATACTTTAACATCACCTTAGATTTGAGAATGTTGTTTCAACAGCTTATTAGCAAGAGAAAAAAGAATGGTCTTAAACTGAGACAGGGGAGGTTTAGGTTAGATATTAGGAGGAAGTTTTTCACGCAGAGGGTGGTGACGCACTTGAACAGGTTGCCCAAGGAGGTTGTGGATGCCCCATCCCTGGAGGCATTCAAGGCCAGGCTGGATGCAGCTCTGGGCAGCCTGGTCTAGTGGTTGGTGACCCTGCACATAGCAGGGGGGTTGAAACTCGATGATCATTGTCCTTTTCAACCCAGGCCATTCTATGATTCTATGATATATTTTACAATTAAATACAATAAAAAGAATATAAAACCCCTCCTGACCAACTCTCAAGGGGATCCATTCATAGCATCCTTTAGAGAGATAAAAATGCCTGCTTAAGTTCACATACTGCTACCTGGTCACATCTTGAGCATTTGTGTGGGGGCTCCTAACTGCAAACCTGTCCCAGGTAAATTAGCATTTTCTGCCATGCACACAATTCTATGTTCTAATTTCTCTTACATTTTAGATATCAAGAGCCAGGTGTTGCCCTTAATAGAAAAAAAAAAAAAAAAGATGAAAACCTCTCTGCATAAGCACACAATTACAGAGCCTCTGTCAGATCCCACCTTTGCACGCTCCCTTCAGTAGTGTTTCAGCAGTGGAGCTATTAAGAGTATTTTAGTTTTCCCAGTAGGCAACATCCAATCAGTTGGAAGTCACTACAGCTGAGATACACTTACTCAAGACATATGATGCACAAAGGACACATTCAAGAGAAGTTCATATGGCCTTTGACTTGTATTACCTCTTCAACTCCTGTATGCCTCTGAGCTGAACATTAAAAAATAGAGCAAAACAGTCCCTGAGAAAGCTTGCTGGAGCTGGAACTCAGGCTGAGCGTCATATTGCAACCACAAAGTTAATACACTGTGCACTAGGCATAAGCAGAAAAGACACTGAAACCATCTCCTTACTTGTCAGTTCAGCATTTTCCAGCAGAGGTATAAACTAAAGTAGAGGATTGGGGGAAGCCCAATTACACTGAAGTTCAAAATGAAAGCATGTTGTGTTTCAGACTGTTGCTAAACTAAGAGTCACATACATCTCTATTAATGAGTGAAAACTCTTTTTTTTAATTTTTTGCTCTTCATTATAACAGCAGGTATTTGCTTTGGTATTTAACACAGAAGACAATTTAATTTGGTAGGGACGGTTATTTCTTGCCTACTAATCATAGTTTACTTGTCTGCAAGAATTAAATAGTGCCATAAACTCCCAGTATTTTTGAATTAAAATAAAAAGAATTTGACTGGCAGATGTAGACAATAAATAATTCACTTAACACTTCAGCAATAATGAAAACCTGGATAAAAGAACACTTGAATTATTCCTGCTGAATTTGTAATTAAATTCAATTGAAACCACCTCCTGTGCCTTTATCTCTTTCCAGTGGTTTGATTTAAATCATTGTCATCATTGTTTTATTATGTGATTCTTATATAATAAGAAATTAGAAACCTAAAAATCCCAAACTGTGGGGGAAGAATGGAGATCAAGCTCTTTTTATCTTAAGTTGATACCTCCTCATCTGTATGCAAAAATAAAGTCGTTCCTCAACATGAACCTGACACATCACACACACCGTGTTTTATTTCCACAAAGACTTTCTTGAAATCTGGAAAATTCATATCGAGAAATTCACTGAAAAATACTACAAGAACAAAATCTAAAGAAAAAAAAAAAAAAACAGCAAGGGAGAATGCTGAAGATACAGTAAGAATCTGCTCAACCTCCGTATTTTCAACTCCTGTCATGTAAGATAGGACCACAACCACACAGAACCCTAGAAGTGGATCCTCTTCTTCTATGACTGATTGTTTCAAAATTGAAATCCTCTTCCATTACCAACAGCCTTAGCATTTCACTAGACAGTAAGTAACTATCCAAATACTCTTCTCTGCTACAGTCTTCCATCCTTTGCACCTTTATACTTCCAAATTGTTGCAAAACACCCTGTCCCAGTACCAAGCCTACTTGTAATAAGTAAATTCCATTGTGTCCAGCCACCTTACAGAGTCAACTTCCTAAGCATCATGCTCACTTTTTGGGAAACCTGCCTGAATTTCTAGCATACTATAGTGAAAGAGGAATACTTCACCTTACAAAGTGATTCATACTGGTTGAACAGTCTTCTAAAAAGGAGGAAAACTTTCCCACCTGAAAGTGGGACCTGGAAGTGTCTGCAGTCAGCAGTTAGTTTTCATAAATCGGATGGAGGGTATAAAGGGGACAGGAAACACAGCCAAAATGTTCAACTTCCAAGTTTCTCTATGTAAAAGTAGAGAGAGAGTGAGAAACAAGAATCATTTTTAATTAGTCCCAGCGAGTCATTTAATTGTTGAACGTTTAGCAGGCTTCAAGATGGATAATAGAGTTTCTGCATTACAATCTGGTATAAAAATAGGAAAGTAAACTTACTCAAACACACACAAACCCAGACATACTGATAGTAAAATTTTTATTGGTGTTACACAATATATTCCAAATGCATCTCAGATATTCCTTAAGAAAAAAAAAAAGATGAACACAGCAAATAAACATTTTTCCAATTAAGTGAAATCTCTTTAAAAGTTTAGGCTGTATTCATTAAAATTGGATTACATTCTGACATAAACCAAAAGCGCCTTTGTGGAGGTTCCACATACATCTTTTCCAGTAATTTACATATAAAATGCAGCTATTTGCAAATCAAAGTACACTTTTTATGCTGCCAGCACGGCAAATCCAACATGGACTCTCCACACAACTTTATCTCTTAATGATGGTAAGAGCCCTCCATGCCCTCAGTGATGTTTCACAAGATGGAGGGCTGTCCGGCCACCCTTCTGCCTTCCCCCTGCAGGGCTGCCCCTTACCAGGTCCCACCTTCACACTCCTCACCATCCTCATGGTGAGACATGAGCAGCCCCAAGCCCTTCCTCAAATACACAACACGGAGTTACTAGTTATATCTGATGCCTTTCAGAGAAGGAAATGGGTGGACGGAAGCATCAGGAAGAGGTCCAACTTGTAACTGTGCAAGACACGTAGAAAACTCTGGAGCCTCCTGCCATTTCTGAGGTTCACATAGTCTCCTAGGAGCATCAAATAGCAGCAGAGCATTGCAGGAGAAGAGGTGGATGGGGTAACTACGAGACGGGAACAAGACAGAGCAGGAGCAAGGCTCAGTCTGCACAGTGTAAGTCACCGCAGTGATAGCTCATGTTCAGCTACTCACGAAAGAAAGCTCAGAGACCACTGTAGTGAACTAAAAGCTCATTGGAGTGGAAGTGAAAGATGTAAGGTAGCTAAATAGAAACAGTCATGAAAATCACATTGTTTCAGTTGTAGGACCAGGGCTAAAGTCTGTGTGAAAGAAGCACCGGAATGCTAATACAAAGACTTCTCTACTGCACGTAAGGAAGGATGCACAACACCAATCTTTGAATGCTGCTACTTCCTCGCTCTACGAGCACCATGGGGCAATGGTGGGTGTATCTTCCCTTTTCCCATGGACATGAGCAAATCTATCTCAGTACCCTAGGGGTAAATAGGCAAGGCAAGGCGATACTGTTCTCTCAGAGCTATTTTTTCTGTCTATAATCATACTCTAATCCCGTTCATCTTCATCAACTATGATGGGGTGAAAAATGAAGTGCATTTGTCTCCACTGCCCTGTGAAATGGGTATTGCTGGAATCCACACAACCTGCATCTGCACTACCTGTTACTTGCATCAATTTTAATTCATTTTTTAAAAGCTATTTCTTGCACAAATTGCACGAATGACAGGATAGAAACGAATGGCTGCACGCTATCTTGTAAGGGCAGGTGGTTTTGTCAGCTCAGTCCATTGGTGTGATTAACAAACAATCAATCAAAGTTCACCAATTTCATCTCAGTATTTCGCCTGAAGATACTGTGAATGAGGTACTATATCTACCTTGAACTTGCTGTAATTTTAAACTGCTTCACTTTATCACACCTCTTCATCTGAATGACTGGTGCCAGGAACTTGCCACTGTAGAATTAATAACATATTGACACCTTCAGCCCCCCAGTCTATCTTTGAAGTTTGAAAGCAATAAGAAGGAACAGAGTATTTTACTCGGAAGCGATGACAATTCATCTAAGACCACTATCCTCCAAATGCAAACAAAACAGAAAGTTATTATTTTGGCAATAATAAATAGATTCAATTTGCTTGGGTAAGTATCGAGGGACAGACGGTATTTCCAGCCACTCCACAAGGGCTCTAGGGTACAGAGGAAGAAAATTAATGGGTCTCTTTTTTTCACTGTTAAAATATGTAGAGCTATACTGCTCACTACTGGGAGGCAGGTGATGGGTGGTTGGGGCCACCAGTCCAGCACCTTCTTGGAGAAGATCAGCTGTGATCCAGGCTGTAGTGTGAAGCTGCTACCTCTTACTAGGGTGGTTGCTTTCTCCCTCCTTGTGCCTGCATGGATGGAACCCTATGCATTACCAGAGGGGTCAGCACCACTTGCAGAAAGAAAAGCCCCAGAGAAAGACCACAGTGAAATCTAAGCAAGATTTAGAGGTAGCAGCTGTGAACTTCAGAGCATACCTGTGTAATGTGATAGAAAACACAGGAATGAGAGCAGAGTAGCAAAGTCCTAGTCTACAGCAAGTGAGGATTTGGTCAAATGCAACACATGTGGGCACAGAAATAAAGGAAGGAAGATACTTACCTTCAAAAGACCTCAGGTACACAGTGATCTCCAGCAAGATAGCTTTGCCTCCACTGCCAAGCCTTAAGTGAGGTCTGGGAAGGGGTGGATCCTGGCTCTGCTCTCTCCAGTCACTGAGGTGCACTGCATGTATCTGAGTCCCCCTGGGTTGGCCCTGCCTTCCCACCAGGTGCTCCATCACTGGTTCAGGCCATGACTTAGCATTTCCACTACAGCCTGCTGCTACTCAGAGCAAAATACACACTACACGTGCTATTCCCTCCTTACCACTGCCCTCAGTGGGGCTGCTTCCCCTTGCCAAATGTCCATCTTGACAGTTCTCATCACAAAAATGAATGTGGTTTACTCCCTGGATTTAAGCCAAGACACCTGACCACCCACAAACAGCCTACTGAGCAGGGATCGGTGGTGCTACATGTCTAGGATGGGCTGCATTGCTGAGATTCCAATCAGCTGCTCAGACTGCCTTGTCTTGAATGAAGCTGCTGAGCGGAGCCACCTGACTGCAATTAACTTTCCAGTGCCCCTCCCCTAGTTTTCTCCAAAGGACAAAAATGTTCTTTCTACATACGATAGAAAAGACTGATGGGAAGATATCATGGCAGACTTCAGCCCATAAAGGCATCAGGCATATCACTAATCCCCTTGTCACTTAGCAATGAGCCCAGCTGCTTCGAGGGCCAGCAACATGACTAAGTCTTCACAGTCAACACCTCTGCAACCAGTTTAAGCTAATACATACACTAACCTTGGGATGCTGGTACCTCTCCAGGAGCACGTATGAACAGAAACCTTTTACTATTAAAATAAATCTTTGCCCACCTCATATGCCACCCTTTCACTTTCATCCCCAAATCCACCAATTTCTTCTCCAAATTACTTATGTCGGTATCAATAATTTTAGTGAGTGCTTCACACAGGGCTGTATCGTCTCCAATAGCTTTGCACTAACAAGAACAAAGCAGTAACAGTGGAGAGCATGAAGAGTCTGACAACAATGCCCTACAAGAGTTGAAAACCACTGCTAATACAGCCTGAGCATGCCCATGAAGGCAGCATCCAATAAGGCTGATTATTCTTGGACAGCAATATACTGTTTTTCCCCTGTAATTTATTCATTGCAAAGTCTAATCCTGATGCCAATAAGTCAATATCCAATCAGCAGAAAAACATAATCATGTTTGAGGACAAGAGTAAGAAAGCATGTCCAAGCCATTTCCTGCTTTGTCACAAATGATTCCAACACCGTTTTATTTTCTCTGGAAGCAGAATGCCAGTGTCTAACATTTCAGACAGAGAAATGTATTAAACACAGTCTTTTCTCTATCAATATTATTAGTCAAGGATTAATTTAATAGGTTAAGAATATGGATAAACTGCATTAAAAATGAAAGAAAAGATGGAAAGAACTCTGTTTTGCAGGGTGATGATAGAAAAGGGATGTACATTTTTATTACAACTATCTTGGCCATGACTGAAGCCTCTACTAACCTAAACCAAAATTAGATCAGAACTACATTGAATGATGGTGAACATATTGCTTGAGTGGTTTTGCACGTGAAGGACTATTCTGAAAGACTTCTCTGCACTTCAATACGTGTGTAGGTCACTCTGAAAGTAATGTCTCCTATTTACTTCCACAGAAACTATAATAGATATAAAGAGCACAATAACACTACTTGATAGAGCACATTCTCAGCTACAAAACACTATGTTTCAATGTAGTCACCACCATTAGTTGTGCATTTTTGCCACCAATGAACAAGAGCCTGCATGCCACGCTCATAAAAATCTGCACCAGCAGAGGTGACCACTGTCGTTGTTGCTACTCATTAAATGCACCACCTGCTGCCTCACTGCACTCACATCCACTGTTTGGTCTCCATAAATATTCAGCAAGTATCAGTGAGCGTCAGTGGGTGCCATTTTTTCCTCGTTCAGAAATTCAGTGACACACCTTTGCTTCATATGCACTTCCATGTCAGATGCCAATCTGTCACACTGCCCCACTGCTGCCATCTGTCACATGGCAACAAAATATAATGGAATATCGGTAGGAAGGTTCAACCTCTACTGCCATACCACCAATGTCCTTCTCCAACATTGTGGGCCAACACAATAAAACAGGAGGCATTACTTTTGGTACTTTTGGTATTTTGGAAGGCTTATAGCCTTCATATGCTTTTTGAGATGTACACTGGAAGAAACCATCAACATGCAAGCCTTTAAAATGCTGCTGTTATTCTGTGACTATTATTTTCAGCCCCAACACTGTACTGATAATCTGTGTGTGTGGACGGAGAGAAAAGGTCCCAGTAAAACAGTCAATGCTTGGTTAGGGGGTGTCACTTTTTGAATATCGTTCTTAGACACATATATCCCATTGGCACAGAATTCACAAGGAAAATGTCATTTCATCTGTCCAGCACTGTGGCTACTAAAAACTTGCTACAGTGATCTCTCCATCATTGTTCTTTTCAAAACAAATGCTTGATTTTGGTGATTTGTGTAAATATCTGGAATTCTTTACAAGCAGCTGCCGTAGTATAATGAAAAAATAGCACGAGGCAGCTTTCTCAATGTTTTGATCCAGGAAGTTTCAAGGAATCATTTAAATACTGCAGCTGAGTGAACTTTTAGATTACAGATCAGTCTTCAGCCCTTTGATCTGGTGTGCAGCAGTTAATTACCGACCTCAAGCAGCTGCTATTTCCCAGAGGAAAAGACAGTTTTATGACAACCAGAAAGGAAGGAAGAAACAAATAGAACAAGGAGATCAGTAAAGAGAAGGAAATAGTACTGGGCAGCGAAACAGACATCATTAAGTAGAGAGAGCATACAACATCAGAAAATAGTGGGCAAGACATCAGAAAGGTCTTTGCAGGTCAGGCAGAGGATGTTTCACTTATACCACACAAAGCAAGCAAAACCAGGTTGAACAAAGGAGGAATCAGCACTGCACGCATCCAAAGTTTATTTTATCATCCTGAATCAACTGAGGCATGAAAAAGAGGAAAGCAAAAATCAAAACAAAAATAAACCAAAGGATTCTCAACTGTCTTGAGGGCTTGAAAGCAAACCAATATGCATAGAGATATTTAGCAAATAGCATCTTCACAAAACAAGCAATGCTGCCATAGGAAATCATCTAAAGTATCTCACAGATAATGTGATTTAATGTCATTTTGTTACGATCCATTTTCTTGGTTACTTGGTCATCATTTTGGCATCATCTGATATTGTCCAGAACTACTTCCAAATACAGCCATACACCCTGCATAGGTGTGAAATTATATTTTTATACCATAATATCAGTTAAATACAATCAATTTTCTTACTGAAATTTTCTTATGTCAATTCTTCAGGTTAAATATGGATTTTCCAGAGTTCAGACCCTAAGCAACATTCACTGTGTAATTTTTCTCATTTTGTACGTGTTTAAGGCAAACAGAATGATTCCAGTGAAACATGATAGTCACTTTTTTTTTTTAAGAAAAACACTGTGTTATTATTTTTGTTTTATTAGAAGTAAAATCGTTTCTAATTTAAGAACTCAGACCCGTTCTTCATTACTTTCATGTAAATTTTGAGTTGCTTCTCATTTTAATGAAGAATTTTTGAGTTGATTAGGTCCTTAAAATGTTACCAAATATAAAATCTTAAATTTCTAGTAGCTATGATTTTGCCATAAGCTTTTTTTTGTCCATGTTTTCAGCAACTTCATTAAAAAAAAACAATGTCCTTTAAGAGAGTAGTTCATGGAGTTGTTTGACACAGATACTACTAAATAACAATGAACTTTAATTGTTCATTTGAGTGCATTTGAGAACTTCAAAAAAATATTAGTATGGAATTGCAACCCATTAAAGGTAAGAGAAAGGGAAGAACATTGCTATCTTACAATGGAGAAGAGTATGTTCATGAAAATGAATAGAAAGACTTTTTTAAGAGAGAAACCTGCCATCTATCTCAGGAACAAGAGATTTAATGTAAACAGCCGGATTATTCAAGTGCAGCCAACAATCTTCAAAATCACAGTTCAGTTTTTAAGGTCTACAGCATATTTTCCAAACCCAAGAATTAAACACTTGTTTTTGTCACAGCAAGTTCATGTTGCAAACGGCCTGGTGCATATATAAGAGCTTCTAATCAGAACAACTATAATTATCATTGCTCATTAAATTTACAAGGAACCAAGAACAAACAGGAATCCTGATATTTCTTTTAACTAATCCACACAACACATTCTGGGTGAGATCATCAGACATTTTTAACCTGCAAGTGCTTTTCAGAACGATATAAATGAGAAAGTGGATAACTCTTGGATTAAGGGTACACAAGAAATACTGAAAGGAAAAAAATCTTGAAGCTAAGAAACAGAAACATATTAGAGAAAAAGTCTGCAAGGACTGGGGATAGCAGATAGAAGCATGTGCGTAAACAACTAAGTCCTTGTCAAGGCCCAAGGCCCCATTGGGCTTGACTGTCTTCAATACAAATCAAAATCAATGTGCCTGTCTTAGAGAGAGCTTACACGTGGGAAGAGGTGAGGGAGATAGACGAGAAAGAGAGTGAAACAGTAAGAAAGGAAAGGGCGTAGCAGATGGACAGCTAGTCATCTCAGTGGACCAGCTAGCCATTGGTTTTATAGCATTATAATACAGGTTTTAGAAGGGATCCGAAGGATAACAAAACAAACAAGAAATTAGCTTTGCAGATACTAATTGGGCACTATTGCCAAATAAGGGCTGGAAAAAAACATCACAGTGCTTACCTGAAAGTTTACAGCTAGCAGAATAAAGGTGGTAATCCATACATCCAAATAATTATTACTTAGAGAGGCTATGAAGGGCACTGGGAGCAAAGTAAAGCATCTTAAAATCAAATTAAATAAATTAATATCGATACAAATAAGGAAAGGGAATTGCAAGAGATGTCACAACAAGTGATAAAAACATTAACAGAAGGGAAAACCAAGAGATTGCTAAGAGAGGGACAGAGAGCAATTAATTTCTGGAGGAGGTGGCATTCAACTTTAGCTTGTAATGACACAAAGCATGTCGAGACGAAACCCCCTTCATAAAGATTTATGCAATTTAGTGTATCAAGTTCAGTCTTTCTGGAGAGTGAAAGCCAGTGCAGTGTGAACTGTGTAACAATAACTGCATAAAATCCATTCACCAGGCCTCAAAATCCAGGCACCACTCCTGAAAATTAGTGTAAAGTTATATTCAGCCTGGTGAAGGGGTGAGCTGCCACAGAAAGTCCGCTCTTACTCCCCACCAGGCCCAGCACCAGCAGCAGCGAGCATGTGCCCACAGCACCAGCTGGCATGGTGACCTGCCTGGCAGAAGGCTGATCTGCCACAACGAGGTCTGCCACTTAATCAGCTGGCTGAACTGGCTCACTAGGCACTCACAGATTGCTCAACCCAGCATAACACGAGTCGTGCAAACAAATGAGGTGGAGGAAGGCCCTCCAACCACGCTGTGTGCAAAGCCAAGCTGCACGCCGAGATATTCATGGGGGCTCAGGAGGCAGTAAGTCAGCCTTCACAATTATTTAATACCTGAGCATTATACAGAAGAAAATATCATTCTGCTACTGCAACCAGGACTAAGAGTTCTGCAGCCTAACAGCCGTTAGAAAGCAAAGACTTCCAATCAATATGAAACTCCTGCAATCCCAGTCCAAACATGAAGCAAGTGTATATTTCAACACATAGAATTTGGCAGACTATGTCTAAGAAATTCCACTTTAGGGGAACACTCTAGCACAATGAAGCACATTAGTTGACAAGGTCAGCATATTTATCTCAGTGTAAGCTAGAAACCTACTCTCTTTTCAAAGATAAGACATTTTCACAGCTATATGTGTGTGAATGGAGAGGAATTGCCTATAGCACTCAGGGGGCACAGCCATGCCACTCAGCTAAGCACAGGGAGAAATCCTTCTGAAAGTATTGCTCTGCACAGAGCAAACCTCAAGGAAAACTCAAGGGAAAACTGAACTTTAAACTGAACTGTTTAAAGTGTTTGAGAACTCTACTCATCAGAGCTGCATAAGGATAAGAGGGACGCTAAAATAAGAGAACAAAACCAGAAAAAGACGGATGTGTATTAAAACAAACATGGCCCAAGCACAAAAAAGCCCTAAGTGGCAAAATTGAATGAGATCACCAGCAAACCAAGAACATTTGTTCAGGCCAGAGATAAAGCTTCATAGCTCATGTTACTTGGGAAATTAGCACCTTAATAATTTTCATTTTATGAACATCTGAGGCATGTATACTGTTAACGGAATTTTATTAATAGACACCAAAGGTGGTTTCAATCAGTCACAAGGTTAATTATCTCTGATAAAAGGAATGAAGTGTATGAGATAGTATAAAATCCAGTTACCAAGCAGTAGAGATATTTTCATGAGTTAGCAGTGTTAAATTCAGATGCACGCACATATACAACCAGATAAATCACTGTTCAAGATTTTTTCTTGTACTATATCCAGTGTAAGATATACTAGTCGTTCAGTGTGCTATTAATCCATTTTGGATTTTCCTTTCCAGCAGAATCCCTCTTTGATTCAGGTACCAATCAAACAGTTTGTTATTCATTCCACTAAAATACATCAGTGTGGAGAAATACATAGATGAGTAACAGGTCATTAAAATACCTCCAAAAAAAATTAACTCAGAAACCAATTTAGAATTTATTTGCAGCACTGTGTACTCTGACCACTAGCACTGCATTAACTTGGAGGAAACCTATGTTAAGTGTGTGATAAAGATCCCCAAAGGAAAAAAGTTCAGAAAACTATTGTGTGCATAAAGATATAATTAAATATGTTCCAATTCTCTGACCTTCTTCTTGGGTGTAAAGGGTCTGTTTCTGCCACTTGCCAACCATCCATCCCAGATGGAAAGTAGCTGCCAACAGATAAAATGTTACAGCTGATAGCGTGCACGGTTTTTTTTCATTTATTCCCCAGGGAAAGTTATCACACAAGCATTTGCCTCTGGCAACCTATTCCAGTGCACTCTGTGATAATGTCTCATTTTGATACAGGCTGGCAAAAATTATGCATGGTTTACAGTGCCACAATCTCATTTCTTTCAAGATCTGATCCTGGACATGGTTAATTGAAAACATGGGTTTCTTTATTCCTTGTGCTTTGGTTGTCACTCACCATCATATATTTCTCTACTGCAAGCCCTGCCTCCACCTTCTCTAAATCTCATTACTGTACGTTCGCTGAAGGGAAAGAGCCATGGAACAACAACCTGCTCGTACTTGATTTATGCTGCTGTCCACCTTTTCTTAAAACAATATATTTCACCCTGGAGCTTAGGCTTGCATGACACAGAAAGTCAATGACATGATTTGCAAATGAAGTAAATTATAAAGGGACTTCAAATTAGCATACACAACACAATACTCTCCCTCCTGTAGTAGAGGGAGGTTTAATTTTGTTTTCCTCAGAGGTTGCTTGTGTACTGTTTTCTGAAATCGCTTAAGGATGACAGCAGGAGTGTGCTGGATCTTAGCTGTCACCAGACAGCCTTTGCATTTCTCCCAGCCATTCCATTATACAGACAATCTCTGTACTTCAAACATGAGGAATCTACCACGGTGTGTCCCTATAATCATCTCCCCAAAGCGACTCCTCCAGTCCTGTCAGTCCTTCCCAAGGAACCAATGCCAGCAGATGTGTTCGCATGCCACACACTCACACTGTGAAATTTTTCAGCATCACATGCATTGCCTATCAAAAGCATCCTTCACCACACAGCACTGAGTCCTATCCACAGCAGGAATGTTTATCCCATCCACCAGCTCATGTTTGCATGTCCCATAAAACACTTGTCACATTTCTCCTTCCCTCAGACTTTCTTCTCAAAAACCTTAGTCTATCTGTTAGTATCTGAACTTATTTAAGCCTCTCATGTCTATCTGGCTCCATTTTTCACCCTTTCCTAGGCTCTGAACTTTTGAGGCAGAGCTGTCATTGATTTGCTCTGTGAAGGATGATATCCCTCAACCTCATCATCAGGAGACAGTGTTGAATTGAAAATAAATGTTTAAACAAAAGAAAATCTCTTTCAGCATTTCAGTACACTTGGATTTTATTAGGGCATTTTTAGGCCATATTTTATTTTAAAAGTGAAGTACTGAGATATTATTGACTACTTAGTAGCACATGTACAAATAGCACTAGTGAATCCATCACAGATCTCTGTAACTGCAAAAACATGGATTAAAAGTGTTTAGTATATACACTAATGGACAGTCTTCATGGAGCATATTGAAAACTCCTACAGAGTCCCTGGCTTCCCTTTAATGCAATATTGCTGGAATTTGATGGAGTAGAGCCAGTAATATCTGGAAACAAAAAATCTTTGCAGCAACATGTAGAGATGTAGGGAAAGAAAAAAAAATTCAGAAGCTAACCAAATAACAGCATGTAAAGCATGTCAGAAGTGTCAAGAAGAAAAGGACAACTCATGCAATAAAGAGGAAGGAAAGTTCCTTTGCATTTTATAGCTTCCTTCTTCCAACTTCCGATTTAGTGCACCAAGATTTCTGGATTAGGTAACCTCTTCAGCGGTTGCACTTTCGTAATGAATTAAATATTACAATGAATGATTGAATCAATATAGCTATTAATGATGACAGCACAGGCTAGCAAAGAAGCTTCATCTGCTAAAAAGGACAGCACTGAAGGAGCTGAGCAAGCCTTAAAATTATCAAAGCACTAAGTTTCAGAGTACACGTTGCCAAGATCATGGAAGAAGACATGCTTTCCTTCAAACTTCTTAAGTTTTTATTTGCAATAACAAGAGTGAGGGATGAATTCCTCTTTAAATAAAAGCTCAAAATTCCAGAACCAAATTTTGAGGCAAAAGGTGAATTTTGAAGATGTACAGTTCTAGAAGACTTTTAATATAGTGTCAATGATGTTCATGGTAGGAAGTCAGCATTTTTTCCTGTCTTAGTACCTTTCTAGGAAAGATAATTTGAACGTAGCTTTTACTGTAAGATGATACCAGGCTTTATTAAGCATGTTTCTAATCTGTAATATGCATAAACTACCCAAAGAAAATTATAAGCAGCTTTCCAATGAGAACTGAATCCATCTGTGTTTGTCCAGAAAGACACATACATCTACTCAAATCTCAGTCCAGATAGAGCTTTAGGACTGTGAAAATATGGATGCTTATTAAGTTTCTGCTTAACAGCATAGCCAAGAACTAATATTTCAAACAAAGCTCTAGCTATGATCTGCCAAAACAAGTGAACTTGACTGCCTTCAAGCAACTGTGGTCTGGAAAGCAACACTAACCAACATCTATCACCATCGAGCACTTAAACAAAAGCAGATTTTTTTTCCCTCTGATTTTCCTTCTTTCCATCCCTCATAATGCGCAGTGTCCCCTTTTTTCTGTCCTTTCTCCATAAAGCCCATGGCCCTGCATGACAACGTGCTACTGATACTCCAAATGGTAGACTAAGTTATTGTGTGGAATGGAGTGATCATTCTAATGAAGTCAGGAAAGACATCATATTTTGGAAGAAGCTAGAGAAAAATGTTTCTTTGTAATTTCTCTAGATGTAATGGCCTATAGCACTGTTTTCCAATGAAATCTCCTTTAATCTGCCTGTAATAATACTGGACAAAAACAACTTGATACAGCAGTGAGCAGACTACAGGACCAAACAAGTGTGCCAAGCTACAGACTGTTTTATGCGACCCCACTCCCACTCCTGCCTTTGCTGATTGGAAGAAAATCCAGATTACACTGTGGGAAGGTATAAGGTAGAGCACATTTTCAGTTTGGGAGCTTTCGATGTTTTCACATTTTCTAGTACTAGTAGAGCTTAAGTAGTATATGTTATCTTCCTGCAGTTTTAACGCTAACAAAGTGGTTGTCACCAATCAATAAATAATTTCTACATCTCAAAGATTAGCAACAAGTTCTACAGGTAACAAAACACAAATGTTTTTCAGCAGGTAGAACACTTTATAGCTGCAGATGTAGCCAAAAATATAGTTGTAGATTCCTTGTACTATCAGCAATGCTTTGTCTATTATTTTAACTGTGGCATATACAGTGTTTTCAGGGGAATATTTTGGACTATTCTAGGGAAAAGAAGGCAGGGACATCTAAAGGTCCTTCAAGACGCAGATTTTTAAGCCTTCTTGTGTTGGAAGATGAGATGAGCAAGACCACTATCAGACACCAAATGTTTGGGTTGAGGAAACTATCTCAAACTAACAAACACTTTTTCTGATCAAGAAGCTCCACTTTATAAGGTGACAGATGAACAGCACATCAGTTGTTCAATGCAGAGGTTTTTTTCCTTTTTTTTCCCAGGAAAAAATGGGAAAAAAAAGATGATGCAGTAGCTCCTTGGCACTTTGAGAGTGGACGTACTCCCTCCTGTATCTGCTACCTTTAGCAACAACCAGACAATTTCCATCACCTTTGACAAAAAGGAATTTAGTGTTTTTGAAGGCCAGTATCAGAGCAGAGAAGTTAAATTTGATCAACACCCCCAAGGAGGGAAAAAGGCGAGGCTGGATAAGGCCCCAGGCAACATGATCTAGCTGTGGTGTCCCTGCTCATTGCAGGGGAGTTGGACTAGATGGCCCTCAGAGGTCCTTTCCAACTCTAAGGATTCTATGATTCTATGAAAAACTTAATGCTGAGTTTGGCATCACACAAGGCATCAACACACAAAGAAAGTACTCCTAACAGAGATGTTACGGCTAATTGCCATTAAGTACCACTAAGGCAATCAGATTTCACGCCTAACTGGATGCCAGAGGATCCAACCACACTCCATGTAACACACATATACACAGAAATCTAGTAAATCAGGCTTCAAAAGTTTTGGAACATCCTTGGATTTTAAAAGTTAATATGGATTTCTTTCCTCTCTTCAACATCAAAAAACTTCTTAAGCTCACACAGCATTCATCCCTGGATTGACCCCAGAAAGCTGAGACACAGCTGCAGCAAAACACGGCGATGCCAGCCAGCAATCCCTGGATTATTTGGCCCACCTGATTCAGCTTCTGTCTGCCTTGGGCAGAAAGTAAGAGGGTGTGTAAATGCAAAACGTAAAATTTCAAGTAATCTGTTTGAAGCATAGCAGCATTTGCCGTACTCATTGAGAAACACAGATCTTTTCCATGGGGAATACTCCAGGACTAAAAAGACAGATCACGACGCTGCATGCCAAAACTGTCTCTGTCTCTGCAGCAAATAATGGGGGAAAGCTGCAAGCACAGAGATGCACGCATCAGGATGACCCACACGTATCCCCTGGCAGAAACGTTTAAGCAAGTACAGGATTTCCATCTTAATGCCAAATTCATACTTCACACTGCCTTTATAAAAAGGGTCTCATTTTCCATACCAAGTTGCAGCAGCTTAAAAACAGGATTTTAAAACCAGTAATTTATGCCACTTTATGCATTTGCTGACAAGAATACAATTCTACAATTTTAAATGACTTCCTGAGGTCAGTGCAGCATGAGGCCTTGTAAAAGGGGGTGTTGATATTAGTCCCCGGCGGTGCAAGAGGGCATTAACACTACTATATCAAATGTGCAGTGTCAACAAGTAAATCACCAGGAAGAGCTGATGAGCTGAAAATTGAATCTACCTTTCAGTATGGCTGGAAGCTTGAGAGGCTTGATGGTTACCATAGTAATCATGTGACAGTTTGGGATTTATTGCCTTGCACTGCACGGTTATAAAGGTTCTTCAGCTACCTTCTGCACTGCTTCCAGAGTCAAGAGGAACAGTATGATAAATGGCCATTATCCAAAAGATATATTCAAGGGGATGTAATGCAGGAAAGCAGTGCTTTAAATGCAAATTACATGCTTTTTGCCCTTTTTAGAATATTAAAGTGTGATTTCAAAGGAATGAAAACAAAGAACTCTGACCTCTGACACCATGATTCTTCGCTGCACAGATCACAATTTTCTGTGGGACCAGCTACTGCATATTTAAGTAGCATGAAACTGAAAATGAGGTAATAAATTCCACTGAAGATAGTCTGAGTAATGCATTGATTATGAAAATAAGCATACAACTGAGCAATTACTGGAGTATGCAGTCATGGGGTCTTGTTCAGTATATTTAGATCATTCTGTAATCATTAGAAATTAAATTATTTCATTATGAGTAATTTACATCCCTTTACATTTTCAGTAACTCGGAAGAATATTGTTATATGCAATAAATATGATGAACCATTAGTATTCCAATATTCACATACTATGCGATAAAGAGAATGCATTAATGTTACAGATTGCATTAGATTTTAGTTTACCTCTGCCATGGTCTTTAAAGGAAAACACAGATAATTTGCCTTTTATTACTATACTAAATATTGCTTGCTACTCTGTTCAGCCACATCTTTGAAAGAGCAACTTCTACTCTTGTTAGTAAACATCACATTTCATGAAATATTCCATTATATTTTACTGGGTTGTTTGCGTCCATAATTCTCTTTGATTGCACAGAAATAAAGGACTGAGAGAATACAGGCTTTCTTCCTTACCAAGCACAGAAGCACCATGCACTAATTTGTGTATTAGCAATCCCCATGTGGATACTACATTATTGATTCTGCCATCTAAATTCCACTGTTTGACAGGAAGGATATTGCATGTAGGATTAATAAAATGATTTCCTCGAGCAATATTTTTTAAAGCACTGGTTATATACTTTTACTTCAGAAAAGCTTCTCACAAATGTGCTTTACAACATAGAAAAAAAATGATTCTGTGGAACAACAGACTAAATACAAAGGATTATGTAGTATACGCCAACAATTCAATAGTATGCCTGCCACTTAAAATATCAAGACAACATTGCTGTTGAATCTCAGAGAAAAATGCACACCTGATAGATGGTTAGTTCATGAAAAAGGACACAAAAATCATCTGATTAATCAAATGCATTCTCTGTTCATATGGTAAGGTACAATATCTCAAAGACAAATACTAAAAGCTTCACAGTCTGTTGTTACAGAAAGCACTAAGTCCAAATCTCATGAGCTTTGTACTGCAGAAGCATAGGCCCCCTTCAAGTATTTGTTTGCTTTTAAAGACAAATTTAAAAGGAATTTTCAGAAGAATCATCTCAAGCTATATAAGAGAAATAAAGCGGGGATTTGGGCTGGTTTGCTGTACCACTGAAACACCAAGACACCCTTTCATAGGGTTTCCCAAAAAATGTGGTTACACGCGAGCAAATGTCATTTATTTTAATTAAATCTGAGCTACCCATTCAGGCTTCTGGGCCTCCATGGACACTCCCACAGAAATGACAACATCAGGAGAATCTTTTAGTTTTAAACCAAGTATCTCTTGAAATAAATATAAACTGAAACAGGTCATGGTACCTGCCAGCACATGTTCTTTTCCTAACTGCAGATTTTTAATGACTCTGCACAGACAGAGGCTGACTGGATGAAGCAGTGTACCCCATGACTGGAAATCTTTCTCTTGCCACCATGGGCAGCATACCCCATCTACTCTTTTACTGGAGCCAGGAGATGTGCTGTATCTCATCCCAAGGCTCCTCCATTTCCCTTCCACATTCTTGAGTTTCCACCTAGCAGCACAGAGGGAGCAGGAGGAGAACACGATGGCATCCTTGTCTTTTCCCTATCTGTGGGATGCATATGCTGGACAGAGATCTCATCCTTGTGGTTTACAAACAGACCCAGAGGCATTACATCTAGCAAGTATAATACATATCACAACTGTTGATAGGCTTTGTCCTGTCCTTAATGCAATGAGAAGGGTCCCTGCACCTCACTACCTGTCACGACATGCACTCCTGTAGAATCACAGAATGTTGCCTGCAACTCTAATGACTTTCTGCCTCCAGATTTCAGTGTACTGCAGTATAAACCTACAGAGCTCATGGAACATGTTTTTGTTGTCTGCTATTACCCTTACTTAATGCATACTGATTGAAAGGATCTGAAACACCAAAGCAGGGTTAATGTTCCACAGGAATGACAGGCTCAGTCCTACATCTTTTCTTCCTTAGGATTCAGCCCCAGAAAATTCATTTCTTAGTATCTGTCTGAGAAGCATACAATCAGGCCTTATTATAACTGAAAGTTGGCATTAATAAAACATAAAGAGTAGAAACAAATCAAATATTCAACAGTTGGTAGTCAATGAATTCATGTTGCTAGTCAGACACTATTACATGCTGTTCAAACCACCAGGACCAGGAAACATTTCACTATATTTTAAGAACCAAAAATATTTATTTCTGTTGTCTGTGAAAATCAGTAACAAACATAAACGCATCTATTTGTTTCTTTTTCTCTCTTTACTTCTCATGGCCAGCAGCATCTCTCTTCTGCAAAGAACTAGAAAGGATCGACGATCAATTCACCATATGGATTGTACACAACAGCCCAAGTTGGGTCCCATTCTCAGTGCAGTGACAGCAATGTGACATTTCCAGGCAGCAATGCTTGCTGACATCATAAGTCAGTTTAATGTTATTTTTTGTACCTCATTTATCAGCAGCCTCTTAAATAATGAGGCTGCGAAGGAAAATAGAACTCAGCAGACCCCAGCCTTTGCCCATAACTTTGCCCACCCTTCATAGACTTGGGAAAGCGATTGATTCAGATCTTGCTACAGATCAATAATTTCACTGAAACATATTTATTGTGCTGCAGATAATAAAAGACAATAATTTTTTTGCAATTCACATAAAATCACAACATGCGATATGAACTGAAATGAACTGACAGTGGAATGCAGCCTCTGCGCTGAATTAGAAGCAGTACTGCAAACATTAGCCTTTTCCTCTACAGGGAGAATGCTGAGATAAGTGAAAAGTGCCAGTTTGTGGGTATTGTGCTGCTGACTAGTCAAGTACTTTGGTCAGCTTTATACATGTCAGTACTGACATCAGATGTAGACAGTGAGAAACAGTAACAAAAGAACTGCCCAGCGAAACATCAGCTGCTCATCAGCTGCTGAGGAAAGTGCCCAAGAGGTAAAGGGAATGGCAAAGCAGTCTGTACACTCACAGGCTTACCAAGAAGGATCTCACAATCTCTTCTCTGGTCTGTTCCAGCAAAAAGATTTGTAGGATGGAAAATGGCCATGAGACAGAGACCTTCCCAACCATTCCTTCCTTCTAAGCAAGTGGACTCTGTGGACCTGATGTAAAAATGGGGCTAGAAGGGCCTTTTTGGTCATACTTCGAAGACTAATGTTTAATACAAAATGTTTTCCAGTTCACCTGTCCTTCCACTGAAATGGCATATCTAAGAAGTTAAAAACATACCTGTGTTTCACTAGCAGTTACCATAAGAGATAGCCAGGCAGCTCTTCCCAGATGAGTGGTAATGCAGGTGCATTCAACTCCAAACACTTCTTGTAATGCATTTAGATAGAGGTGATAGTTTAGATCAGGGAGATTAGGTTATAGGATTTGATAAGTAATCGGCATATGAGCAGAGCGAACAAAATCATTCAGCATTAGCCGGTCTCTTGGATTATTCATGATGCAACAACTAATATACCAGGCAAGTAACAGTGCAATTTGCATTTTGCTTTGTTTCTGCTCCTGGTTTAGATGCCATTGATAGCTGTGACAGAGCTGTAGCATTCGCAACAAGGAAGAGCAGAAAAAGCAAGGTGCCTTCATTTCCACCACGCTGCAGCTGGTGTGGGATCTTTGATCAGACTTCAAAAGCCTTAACCTGTGCTGCTACAAGCTGAATCAGTATGTGCAGGATAAGGGGTGAGGGAATGAATGGGATACAACTAGCTGAAAACCTGCTCAGCTGTCTGATTCTGAAAAGATTTCCTAGTAGCTGGAGAATTCACTCATTCACATTCAAGCCCTGAAAGAGTCTATTTTTCACAGCTTCTTTGCTGTAGTGGGAGAGCAGCCTGGAGGAATGTTACCGCTCTCTTTGTTCCCAAGGCTGTAACTTGGCTAAATTTTCTCCTGCAAACAGACTGATGAGTCATTTTTTCCTTCTCACTGGACACCTTTATTTCTTTTTACCATAAAGGCATTCAATAACATCGTGAATTGCCCTGAGACATCAAACGATTATGTAAACATTAAAAGATATATACACTGCATTTTCAAGTGCAAAGCTTTTATCTGTTGCTTAGCATAAAACAAAGCTGCAATATAAGGAACCACTCAAACCAAGAGGAAGGGCCTCCCAAGAAGCAGTACAAGTGCAACAGTGACCTGGCCTCTACTGGCTTTGGTGTTCAGCAACTCCATGTAACACATGAGTGACCATCACAACAGAAGAACTCGTTGAACAACTTATCAACACTTTATGGATATTTCACAGAGGTGTCCCATAGACTAAGGGAATGATGTGGATATTTTCAGTTTTCACTGGGATGACATTAATTTTCTTTGTGGAGGCTTGTATGAGGCTGTGCTTTGGATTTTTGTTGAAAATAGTAGTGATAGCACACTGATGTTTTAGTTGTTGCTGAGCAGTGCTCACAGAGCCAAGGACATTTCAGCTTCTCATCCTGCCCTGCCAGCAAGGAGCTGGAGGGACACAAGGAGCTGGGAGGGGATAGAACCAGGACAGCTAGCCCCAACAGGCCAAAGGGATATCCCATACCATATGGCGTCATGCTCAGCAGTAAAAGTTGGGGTAAGTAGGAAGAAGGAGGGATGATCAGAGCAATGACATTCATCTTCCTAATAAATCAAACCGTAGGATGAGCCCTGCTTTCCTGGAAGTGGCTGAACGCCTGCCTGCCAGTGGGAAGCAGTGAATGAATTTTCTTGCTTTGCTTTGCTTACAGGCACAGCTTTTGCTTCACCTAGAAAGCTGTCTTATCTCAACCCATGCGTTCTTGAACCTTCACCATTCTAATTCTCTTCCACTCGGGGAAAGTGAGTGAACAGTTGTGCTGCGCTGAAGTGCTTGCCGGAGTTAAACCACAACTTGGTACTTGTATTTCACTGAGTGTTCAAAACACTGAAGCGTCTCACAATAACATAGTTTCAATTTCATAAAGTATATTCCCATGCAACCAATTATTATGTTCATTGAAAGAAAGATGAGAGTCAGCATTTTGGAACTTGGATAAATGAGTAGCTGATTTTCGGACTATTTATGGCAGCAGAATTACTTTATATGTCTTCAAAATCCAATTATTTTATTGTCTGTTGATTTTAGCAGACTGCAATTTGGTCATATAGGAGAAAGAGAGGATTTCCTATAATGGAAAATATATACTTTTTTGGTTATGGCCTCAAATACTATATGGTGCAATTTCCCCTGCTAATAATAGAGGCAGCATTGACAAGTAAAACGTGATGTAGAGAGCATCCTTTGCTACTCTACCAAGAATATAAACACTAAAACTATTGTCTCAGAAAGTCACAAAATACTGAATACCTGAAGTGTATTACAATATACAATGCGTGCAGTTCCTCAAAGTGGGTCATTCATAAAATCCCCTCAAATATATCTGCAGGGCATTGTTATTTGTTAGGATAATTTGAACCAGTGCAAACTTACCGGCAGACAGTGGATGAAGAAGCTGACTGGAGGGAGTACTAATTGAGCTGAATGGTAAACCAATACACTGACCATTTGCACTCAGGGGACTGCGGTGAAATTCCAGGTGCCAATGCTTGAGTTAAGAATAGCAAGTGGGTGAAAGCTGTATGGACTAAACTCAGACAGGGAGATGGCACTTTGCAGCTTCTGGCCTAATAGTCTGATAGAGCAGGCAACACTTACAGTGATTTAACATTATGAAGCAGACTTATACCACTGAGTTATGACTTTCATTAAGAATTGCAAAGATTGCAGTCCTAACTTCTCATGGCATCTAAACCCATTCTTGAATAAGAACTGTCCTTACTCCTTTAGAAGTGTCAACTGCAAAATATTTTACCTGCCCAGTTGAGGAAAGTGTAGCAAAATATTGTGGTATTGTGTTTGTCTCATTCTATTTAAAATAAATCTTTTATTAGCATTTCTTTATAACCATCAGATCATTTCAGGACAAGGTATAAAGCCAAGACTGGAGTCACCTTAAAAGGGTTTTGGTCTTTTTAAGAGTTAGGGTGACAATCAGGCCCCCTAAAAATTGCCTTAAGTGACTACCAAATATCGAGGAAATAAACAAAAATAAAGACAATAGCTTTGGACTTACTGGTAAAGAATGAAAGTTCCCCTGAATGGTAGGCAGTGAGTCAAGCAGTGGGAATGCGAATAACAAGTCTCCTTTTGCACCCTACTGTACCGTGGCCTAAATCCTTCAGTGTCCACTGAACAAGACAGCAGAGAGAACACAAAGAAAAAGAGGATTGTGTTTCTTTTTTTTTTATATATGCCTGACTGTGACTCTTCAACATGCAACTGTTTGCTTATTTTACATTTATAGAGAAGAACGGTCAACACTGATAGCCTTTTTCACAGTAGTGATAGAGCAGAGCAACCTGCTGTCCCTTCATATGATGGGAACACCATGCTATTAAAATCCCAGTAATGCATTCCATAGCTAACAATAAAAACAACACCCCAAATAAAAGTCACTGTGACACTGAACTCCCAGATACGTCAAATTGTTTCTTGCAATACACATATATGTCTGCTAAGCACTTATTTTCCAGACTTCCAAAATAAGAATAGTCAGTGGTGCCATCCGGATATCCCCTTCCCTTGTACCCATGAATTTTAGGACAAGCTGGCAAAAATCTATCACGAAGCACGGTGGCTGTGAGCTGCTGTTCCTCCTCCATCCAAAACAATAGATGTTACTATAACAAAATAAAAGCCAATTTCAGCTTGTTAGAGCAACTGCCGCATGTCACACACCAGGCGTGGAGTGCCCAGACTACAAAGGATGTGCCCCGTCGTTATGGCAACCAAATTACAACTTTGTTGCACACAGTCATCGCCGTCACCTTGGTACAGCAATCCAGCTTGGCAGGGATCCATGCCCCCACCTTCCTGGCCGCATCCTGCTGTGTGCCATCCAGCCACCGCTGCCCCACGGCACAGCCAGGCTTACCCAGTCTCCCCAGGGTTCTCCTGCCCCCCAGGGCCCCAGAACTGGCAGGAGGGCACACTGCAGCTGCCAGTGATTAACAGTCTGCTGGAAAGGATGTGAGCATGACGTCTACAAGTCATCATCCACAGAGATAGCCATGGCTCCCACGGCCGTTTTGGATGAAGTGAAGGGCTAGCTCGAATCCCTCCTTTAAAGCAGAAATAAGGAGGTGTAACTTCTCTTCTCCTCTTATGCAACAGACGCCATCCACTCCATCAAGTCTTTTGCCTCTTTGCCTGATGTGACAAAGAGTTGATCCCATCCACCCCCTGCCAGCACAGGGGAGCACACAGTGTTCCCCTTTCCTCCTGGCTCCCAGCCTAAGCCTCCTTCCCTTCCCCACATCACCTGCTCAATCTACTCACTGTTTGCTGTTTCAGTGTCTCTGCTAGAGTGTGAACAGGGGGCTCCCTGGGACACAGCAGTGCTGTGTTGAAGGAAGCCAGTGTGACCTCTCTGCTTCAGGTACTATCATGGGTGACAGCTTCCAGCATTCGATGATTCAGTTCAGTATGCCTAAGGGAAGAGTATTTCTCTCAGGTTTCTACACTGCTTTGCCACATTCTTTTGCCACTGCCATGCAGAGAACTGCTGCAAATGGCAAACCGGGCCTTGCCTGACCTCAGCCACAAGCACTTGCACAAGATTCCTGGGCAGGTTTCTTGGAAGACTGCATTTGGATGCTGTTACATCGCCCATTATCAGCACATACTACTGCAACAGAAATAACAGTTTCCCTCAATAGCACCATTTTGGCACCACAGAGCTGCAGCTAGCAGGTGATCCCTAGAGGCTCCTTCCAACCCAAGTGACTCTGTGACCAGAGGGGAGGTAGAGGGCAAAGCTGCAGCACATATCCTTACGGTGTGAGATGTGCTCAGTACAGATGATATGTGATGGTCACAAAGGATGGAGCAGGATGGGGATGAAAAACATCTTGTGAACTTTCAGATATATTTGTAGTATGATGTACTGGCCTTGCCTTTATTGGTGTGAACAGAGAAAGAAATTCCTTGAAGTAAATGGGTAAGAGTCTAGTATTAGATATGGAGGTTGGTGGCCCTGCATGCCGCAGGGGGGTTAGATCTTGATGATCCTTGAGGTCCATTCCAACCCAAACCATTCTATGATTCTACGATTTCAAAGATGATGAGCTTCTCCTCTCAATATTATTTTTAGAAATGCCAAAAACACCTCAATTTTTTTTAACAATAAAATGTTGTAGATGCACTGTACCCCTATATCACAGCAGAAGCACACACTGCACAACAGTAAAACACCTGATTCTCAGACCATTAATATTCCATCTATTATAAAATAGGATGGATTTTAGAGAAAGAAAAACCAAAACTGCTTTGCACTGTAAGCATGTGTCTTTGAGTACAAAAATAGGTGGTACTTCAGAAGCTCAAAGTGACATCAAGACAATGTCCTGCTGAGCTGGCACTGGGAGGAGGCAGTTTTCCCCATCTTTTGCTGAACTACCTGAGGCTAAAGCAGCAAAGAGACAGAAAGTAAAGACTTGTTTATATGGACTTTTACCCCTAATGTGGGTTTACCTAACTTGATCTTTTTTGAACTATGTGTAAGTATATAGTAGACACACAGTCTGAAGTGTTATGGTACCAAGTTCTAGCTGTGGCACAGTAAATTAAAGCTTACATACATCTAAGTTTGGCTGAGTTGACCTGCTTACAGCAGCAACCGTTTCTGCCCATAGGATATACTGATCTCTGTACTTTCCCTTTCAGTCTCCCTGTGGTAGCAGCAATGCCACTCAGTCTTCACAGCATGCTGTGAGCAGGTCCAGGCTCACTCTGACCTTTACTGCTTGCTCAGTCCATGCCTGCAGCACTCCCTGCCTCCGACTCCCTGCTTCACACACAGCTGTAACAAGCGCAGCACCTTCGTTAAACCTGTGCATCCTGACTGCAAATGGAAAGGTGGCCTCAAAGACAGGCCCCAGTCCATTAAGAACAGTAGGATCAGGACCTTGAAGTGTATTCAGAATTGAAAGGGGAATCACTGGAGTGTGTAGAGCTTTCTTGTGGTGTGCTCCTACCGGCACTCCTTCCACCCAAAAAGACACTGCTACAGAGCACCCGCAAGGAAGGTTCAGCAGTGGCTTTCACCTCCTGTGCAGCTCATGGCACTGACACACTGACCTAAATCTATCATTATATGAAACTGGGAAAGATTACAAGATGTTGTTTCATCACCTACACTGCTTTTAATTGCTTTGAAGAACTCATTTGTCTTCACTCCAGCAACCTCTGGCAGCAATCAGCGGTTCAGACACCAGCACTCCCACACACACACAGCAGCTCTTTTTGCAGCCACACACTGCTTACCAAAAGCTCCATAACAACCAAAAACACACTCGTTCTGTTCGCTGTTCCGATATACCTATTTAGATTGCACCTCTGATAAAATCAGAAGATTGCGTGCTTCTGAAAAGCAAGAAAATGCTTCATCATCACCAGGAATGGGCATTAAACTCCTGTCTGTGTTTTACAAACTGCATAATCAAATGTCAATGGAGAATGTGCAAAGACTGCAAATCTATAACAGACATAGGAATTTACATAAATAACAGATATGAATGTCTGATGTTTACAGAAATAAAACAGCATGCTATGCAAAGTAAAGCCTGCAAAATTAAATGTTTTATTATGCTCATTTTCCAGACCAAGGCTCTTTGTATGTGAATATGTACAATATGTACTAGGTGCTTCAGTCCTATAATGCAGAGGAAAACATCTACAGACAAGACAGTAAGCATACTGCTGTGCTATGTTGCCTACAGAAATTTAGACTCAGAATTGGGGGCAGAGATCATTTCCCCCTAAGACCTCTAGGGTTAGAACTTCCCAGCTACAAAAGGGCCCTTAACAATTCAGTGGGAGCCAGGTACCCAAAGACATTAAGTGGCCATAAAAGAATCTGATATATAATACCATCTCACACTGAAAAGGAGAGTTTGAGTTTTTAACGGTTCTTAAGGGTTTTTAAGGGTATAAAACATTAACACCACGTAAACTGTGTTGATCAATCTGATTCTGCTTTGTAGATGCAAGGGAATCACACACAAAATTGACCATTTGCTAGTCTGTACTCAGCCCACTTCTCTCTCACCCTAGAGCTAGCCCAATCAATGCACGAGCAGAGGTTTGTAAGCACACGAATGGCTCCCATTGGCAATCGAGAGAGCCAAATATTTGCATCAGAGGCAGAACACTGTCCAATACTCATGTAAGTAGTACTCATTCAAAAACAGAAATGGGGATGGGAATCTGGATAAGTTAACATACAAACTTTGGAATTACTAACTAAAATAAAAAAAAACACCTTCCCCAAAATCAAGGAGAGGCAGTACTGCATGTAGCCAAATACACTGTGTTGGTCAAGGTCACCCTCCTAATGTAGAGAATTGAGTTAATCCTCTAGATGAATGCAGCATGTGTTGCACTCCAAATGAAACTGCATAGGCTCCAAATAAAAGGCCATCAACTACTGCTATAAATGCAATCAAATGGCTGTAAGTGTGACTAATACCATTCGATTTTCCTCTTTCCGATAAGCAAGCAAAACAAAGAGGAGTGTTTCACTGAAGGTGTGCATTGTTTAAAAGGCCAAAAGGTGTCTTTTCTCCTAAATTTTAAAACTATTAATCAAGCATGAAATAAACAACATGCGCAAGTCAAAGGTTAATATCCTAGGGTCTTTATTGTACGATTACCACCCACTTCTTTTCCATTAACACCACTACCTCCTCCTTGCCTTTCAACCCACAAGCTATTCTTGCTCTGTGTCCCACTGATTCAGACAACCAAAAAGTAGTAATTATTTAGCACTTAATCTTCAGAAAACTGCTCCATAGAAAACAGGCTTTGTCTTCTGTTCAAAGCTCTGAAAGGAATGACCACTAGAGAGAAGTAATTGTTTCATTCCTCTTTAAAGAGTTTGCCTAGGTTTTGTTTGGGTTTTGTTTCATTTTGCTTTTAAGAAAACTAGTTTCACTAGCACCTTGAAGACAAACATTCCACATAAAAAATATTGTAAGCAAGAGGATAACCAAGCATTATAGAGCAGATCTTGATTTTAGAGCTAATGGCATTAGTCTAATATAGATTTAAATGATTTAAATAGTGTGACTGTAGACATTCACCAGTGCTTCTGAGCACAGAGCATGGCTCTAATTACATCTGAACAATTAATCTTTACAATTGTGATGTTTAGCATGTTCCTCTGAGTGGGTATATTCTTAATAATTGGGAAGTTAATTAAAATTACTATCTACAGAGGTGTCAGAAGCCTTCAGATTAGAAAAAAAAAAAAGGGTTGGTAGTAAAAAGAGCACAAAATAGCCCCTCTCAAATGGATGTTCTATCGTATTTTCTTGGGGAAAAAAATAAACAGCATGAAACATTGACTTATAAATTTATACGTGCTCCTCAAACACAGCAATCTGTACCAAGTTTCTTTCATTTTAGCAGGTAGATATCAATGGATAAAACTTTCTGGCTGTTTCCATCCAAGGGAACACTCTTAGATGACAAGTTATATCACTGCCCCCAGACCAGCCTACAGTATGCAAGTTCAGAACGTGTTTCCTTAGTGCTTCTGGACTAAATCACCAAATGAGTAACAGCCATTATCCTTACTGCTAGAGTTCCCTTTCTTGTGGGGTTGCTCTGTCTGATAAGGCCTACAGCAAAGGCATTGCACATGCATTTTGTGCAGCAGGATGAGTATTTGGTGATTACTCAAGAAATCTTTAGTGTCAGCATGGGACGAAACCTGCGTGTTCTGGTGCTCAGCACAGAGATTGGTGCTGCCTGAATTCCAGTGCCTTCATATCTACTCACTCTCCTGCACACCTCAGGCAATGGGCTGTAGGGCACAGACATTAGCTGCACTTGCCAAAGGCAAGGGAAATCTATTTCAGGCCCTCAAAGTGGAAAGTAGTGGTACGGGTCAAAGAACACTATCAGCCATTTAATCTCATAGGATCTGTGAATGAGAAGGATGGGAGGGCTGGGTAGAAGAACAAAGATTCCCTGGTCTCCTCCCCAGGGCAGCAGAAGCCCAGCAAGGAGCTATTACACACATGTGCAGCCAGGCATGAGAACTCTGATTTTTAAAACAAACACCAAGTCTTTCAGCAATTTGTGGAATAGAATTAAAAATACATATAAACTAGCCCTAGGCCCTTTTTACCTTGTCATTACTCACTCATTACTTCAAGTGTAGAAGAAACTGTCAGCTAGTTCAAATCCTGCAAGAGAAAGGAATTAAGCTAAGAGATGACGCTGAGGCCATCAGTGCATTAGTCTAGGACCATCCCTGACTGTAAGGGAGTGTGTTAGACCATCATCTGCCTCCTGAGAAGGTCCAACTCATCCCAATCACTCTATGCTCTGCAAGGAAGGGGACACCAGTCCTGTGGCTCTCACTGTGTGAAGAACAATGTGCAAGCCAGAGTATGAGAAAAGTTGTCTGCTTCTGGCATAATTGCTTGCAGTCCGAATACCCAAGAATCTGTGCCACCTAATGGCTGGAATAAATCAGGACTTGGCCTGCATGCATTGACTGATCCTCATAAAATGAAGATTGTTGGAATTCAATGCCTCAAAGCTTCTCCATGAAAAAGTAACGTGATATTACTAGCAAGAGTAGCAGTTTGAAAATGGATGTAACATGGAAACATTCTGCAGGTAAACCTCAGCTATATTCAGGTCACGAACTCAACTCCCTCATTAATTCTAAGCCTGGAATTTATTTAATAGAAAGAAATAAAATGTGAGAGGAAAAGGAATGATTTATCCTATTTTAACATCATTGAATTATGTGCCATGAAGTTACTGCACTGAAGTTTTCATCAGCAGTAGGAGAAGGTGGGTAAGTTGAGGACCAGATCTGTCAAGAACAGACTACAGCTACATCAAAAGTAACATTTTTAGAACTGGACATGGTACTCCAGATGTGGCCTCACCAGGGCAGAGTAGTAGGAGCGGATCACCTCCCTCCACCTGCTGGCTATGCTCTTTTAAATGCATCCCAGGATACCACTGGCTTTCTTGGCCACTAAGGCACACTACTGGCTCACAGCCAGCCTGTTGTCCACAAGGACACCCAGCTCCTTCTCTGCAGAACTCCTGTCCAGCAAATCAGCCCCTAATCTGTACTGATATGTGCAATTCTCGATCCACCTCACTGCCCACTCAATTATCCCCTCTTCCCTAGCTTACCTATGGGGATGTTATGGGAGACAGTGTCAAAAGCCTTGCTGAAATGAAGGTAGACAGCATATCTCTCCCCTCAACTACCCAGCTGGTCATGATATCACAGAAGGCTACCAGATTGGTCAAACATGACTTCCCTTTGCTGAATCCATGTTGATTACTCCTGAAAACCTTCTTCTCTTCCACTTGCTTGGAGATGACATCCAGAATAAGTTGTTCCATCACCTTCCCAGGGATGGAGGTGAGGCTGACTGGCCTGTAGTTTCCCGAATCCTCCTTCTTGCCCTTTTTGAAGACTGGAGTGACACCAGGCACCTCTCCTGTTCTGTATGGCCTTTCATACATGATAGAGAGTGGTTTGGCATTTGCTTCTGTCAGCTCCCTCAGCACTTGTGAATCCTGTCTGAGCCAATGGATGTGTGCGCATAGAGTTTGCCTAGATAACCTCTGACCAAACCCTCCCTGACCGAGAACAAGCAATGTCAGAAGGAATCTAGGAATAAAAAGATCAAGGACTATGTAAAACATTCAGTAGCAGTGCTGCCAAATTTCATTTCCAGTCAACAAACCCCTTCAACACCTGATTTCAGGAGAAGAATCAAGCTAAATGATAACAACAACAACAACAAAATACACAGTAGGAGCAAAGCAAAGTCATTCTGACTCCAAATGCCAGCTTGTACCAAGACAGTTTCTTCTATTCTCCACCCTAGGATGATCACTCCAGGGCTGATGTTTTGACACAGCAGGTGCCTGTAGCATAAAATAGGGAAAACAGTTTAAGAAACATAGGCTTACGTCTGCCCAATAGAGCTGTCTTGCAGTCTAGGCAAGGGGAATCCAAAGATTTTTCTTATTTTAGATTACTCTGTGACCAAAAGCAATCTTTAGAAGGAATGCCTGGATAAACTCATTCTCTCTGGAGACTGCTAGTAGTAAGCTCACAGGTGACTAATACTAACACTGGAAACTACTATTTAATATAATATGCTTAACTGAATCCAAGTCCTCACGATTAGTAATTTTTGTTATTTCCAAAGACTTCTTCGGATTTCTTTCTCATTTTAAAAAACCATGTATGAGACATTCCAAAGTAATAAATTCAGTAGAAACAACCAGATTAGAAGTATGTCTGGCAGAATCACCAGGAATTAATCCCTGCAGTTGTGAAAGTAACCAGTCAAACCTGCATTGGCCGAGTGGTTTCTTATGGAACCACAGAATCACAAGGTTGGAAAGGACCTACAAGATCATCTAGTCCAACTGTCCTCCCATTACCGTTGCTACCACAAGCACTAAACCATATCTCGTAGCTCCTCATCCAGACGCCTCTTGGACACTGCCAGGGACGGCGACTCCACCACCTCCCTGGGCAGCCATTCCAGTGCCTGACTACTCTCTGAGAGAAAAAGCTTTTTCCTTATGTCTAATAGTCTTCTTCAGTGCAGAAACAGATAATAGCTTCAAGAGACAAATTTGGCTCTTTCCCTTAATTCATTGTGGCACTGACTCTGAAAGAAGTAAAGAATGAATTCAAAGCCGTTAAGTACTTCTTGTTAGTCAACATTTAAGCCTTCCATTAGCCAAAGGTTCATCCATTCTGAAACAGGCTACGTGCAATAAAGACAAAATGAAAAAAACAAACCTAAGAAATGCCCAGAATCACAAGAATCTGACAGTGTCTTCCAGGATTTGCCAGGTAGTCTGTCAGAACTCCCTAAATTAGTCACCTGACACCTACAAGGTCACTTATGGAACATAAAAATGTGAAGTATTTGCAAGAGAAAGATATGCAATGGTATACATATCTACAAAGATCTCTTAAAAAAAAAAAAAAAAAAAAGGAGGTATTTGTAAACTTTTTACCCACTCCTTGAAAAAAAATGAATGCATAAATCTAATATATTCAATCTTAATCATCTAACAAAGTACACTAAATGAATAGGAAGAGAACAGGTTAGTAAGTAGAAAGAGTTCTGAATGGATTCATTTATGGATGAGATGACAGAAAATTATCCTGCAGCCAAACTACTGTAGATAATAGGGGTTTGGTTTGGTTTCTAATGCAGTAAACCTTTTAAAAAGCAAACTGCAGCACTTTAGTCAAAACTGACTCAGTGTTAAAGTCAGTGTTTAATAAATGACTCTTGCTGAAAATGGGCAGTTAGAGACATGACAAAATGACCACAAGGACACGAGCATAATTTAAACTGCACTGCAGAAGATGTGGATTTAAATGTCATCAGTACACAGACATCTAAACTAACTGTGCATCTGTGTTAAGCTCAAACTACCACTTGCATCTTTTTAACACCATTATCTCATTTAGGACTTCCATAAAACTCTACCATTCACCAGCAAAATCTAGTCCAAGAGTGACAATGATGCAGATTGTCATTTTGCCTTAATCTGTTCATTAATAAAATGTGATAGAAAACTGCATAAATCAAAGAACATACGCATTTCTTGTACTCTGCTTATAGAAGTCAAATTATGTAAGTTCTTCCATTCAAATCCTTTCACTAGTTATTAAAAAGCAACTAAAGAGCTCATCCAAACAGATGCCTTTTCAGTTCAGAATGTGCCAAAAAGGAACACTTAGCAATTTGTTTGCTACAGCATGGCTTTTCTCGGTCTCTTTACTAGAGAAATGGAAAGGTTAGGCTGGAGGTAGCTCATGTAACAGAAGAAATATGATCAAGAGCACTGTGAATTGTTCATATCAGCAGGAGGGCTGTGAGGACAGTGAGATTACTCGGGTGGAAGCAAAGCCCATAAAATTATATATGTCAGTGGGATGTGTTTCTGTCCTTAACTCTCGACAAGGAAATCAAAAGCTTGGTTTGAACAGCAAAATTAAAATTATATCCAGAATTTATCTCGACTTCTTATAAACAAATCAACAAACAAAAGAAACCTCTAATGAAAATATCTTGGCTTTCCTATGTTCCAGTCATCTTGAGGGTATCCTTTTCTCAGCACTGTTGCAATGTAAAAAACTTCTCAAAAGTTCAAAGGGACGTTTTAAAGTTCAGAATCTGTGGAGCTCTACTGAATTAACATAACTTCAACTGCATTCACATCTGTTGATAAGGTCTCAGTTTCTGCCTTCTGTTTGTCCTTTTATCATTTTTAGGAAAAACAGAAAACACTTTATTATCATAGAATCATAGAATCATTAAGCTTGGAAAAGACCTCTAAGATCATCTAGTCCAGCCATCAGCTCATCAGCACCATGCCAACTAAACCACAAAATAAGAGAATCATTAAGGCTGGAAAAGACCTCTCAGATTACTCTCAGATCACATAGTCCAGCTCCCCACCTATCACCAATACTGCCCACTAATCCCTTAGTACCCCATCTGCATGTTTCCTGAACACTTCCAGGGACAGTGACTCCACCACTTCCCTGGGCACTCTGTTCCAACGCATCATCACTCTTTCTGAGAAGAAATTTTTCCTGATATCCAACCTAAACCTCCCCTGGCACAACTCGAGGCCATTCCTTCTCATCCTATCATTGTTAACCAGGAGAAGGGGCTGATCGCCATCTCACCATAAACTCCATACATTCCTTTCAAGCAGTAGTACAGGGCAATAAGGTCTCCTCTGAGGGTCCTCTTCTCCAGACAAAACAATCTCTGGCTGGCTCACATTCAGCCAAGCACTGACCAACACTGCCAGGTCCTTTTCCTCTGCACAGCTTTCCAGCTGCTTTGCCCCAAATCTGTAGCATTGCATAGGGTTGTTGTGACCAAAGTACAGAACCCGGTGCTGTGGTCTTGTTGAACCTCATACAGTTGGCCTCAGCTCAGGTATCCAACTTGTCCAGATCCCTCTGAAGGACCTTCCTACCCTCAGGCAGATGAATTCATCCCCCTCAACTTAAGTGTCATTTGCAAACTTACTGACGGTGCACTCAATGCCCTTATCCAGGTCAACAACAAAGATACAGCAGGATAGGTCTCAATACAAACCACTCATGTCCAGTCGCCAGCTGGATTTAACTCCATTCACCACCACTCTCTGGGCCCAGCCCTCCCGACGGTATTTCATGTTCTCTGCAGTCCATTTACCATAAAATAAGAAGAAAAACAGGAAGAACCCACACCAAATGTAGGCAGTAAACAGGAATTCTGGACATTTCAGAGAATCATGAAAGCATGATCCTTTGAGGCATCAAAGTATGACCCCAGAGGGGCAGGGTGCACAACTATGGTGATGAAAGAGGACTGGACTGGAATTACAACTAAAACTTACTAAATATTTTAGTTCATCGTCGGGCAGAGAAAAGAAGGAAAGAGCACAAAAGTTATTGTTCTTCTTTAGAAATCATTCACAGTCTTTATCCTGATGATAAAAATCTCAGCAGGGTGGTTTTAAACTGATATCTGACCACTTGGTACTGTTTATTTCTACCCACTGTTCAGCTTGAAACCTTCTTATTGATCCAGAGCTTCTTTGCCTCATTGCTGAAATTATCTCCAGTGCACTGCCAAAATAATGACAATGCCATGACACTCTATGAAAGTTCACCTTCGTTACCTCTGCATCACAGTGACACAGAACCACAGGGCTGCTTTGATATTCAAGAGAGAGGACAACAGGTTACATAAACGAACCATTTGCTAGCAACAGAAGAGAAATAATTCCTCCCAGACTCTCCAAAATAATGGCCCAGCTCACTTATTACTTCTATAAAATGAATAGCTATTACTTTTTTGTTATTGTTCTTACAAGCAGTTCCCCCCTCTCTCTCCCTGTGCAACCTGTATCTCAAAACAAGCACTTCAAAAAAGCACCGTGCATCAGTGCTGGTGTGGCAGTGTTCTGCCACTTCACCCACTCTTACTGAGGCAACTCCTACCTGCAATTATCCCTTCTTATCTTCTTTTTTATTCTTTCTTATCTTCCTCAGAGGTACCTTCAAGAAATCATGCCACAAAACATATAATCACAGTAGTTTGTATCTGTGATGTACAGATAAATCTTCAAAAATAAAATAATACTGATTTTACTGGAGTCTTATATTGCTTAATAATTTTAGCGTAACTCAATGCCTACTGATACACTTTTAAAACCAAGTATGTAGCCTGCATTCTAAAATAAGATACATTGACTCTTATTTTAACTCTTTTGGCTGTTTGGATGACTAATCAGCTTTGTCTGTGGCAAGTTAAGACTTTCAGTAAGGATACGTGGACTTACTGCTTCCAGAAAAGTGATGAATTTGCAGTGCCCTTAAATAGATCATAGGAATCCTTATCTTCTTAGGGTTTTTTTTCTGAAAATTCCTCAGTTGTTCCATCATCACTTTTTAGTCACCACTTTTTAACTGCCAGTTTGTCAAGGTTATTGTAAATATTGCCAATTTTATTTACTTCCTCCCGCTCTACTAATTTTTAAGACTTAATAACTGTGTATTAAGATTTACATCCAAAGACCAAAGATGAAAGCTTTTATAGTCCGGCTGGAGTTAGTCTGTAAAGCCTGCTTATCTGTAGTAAACAGAATTGATCATAATGAGCTATTAGACAATTTTAGTTTCAATATCCTATTCCAAATTGTCATGTTATCTAGGAGCAGTTTTCTTATCAACTAGATGCTATGATTCTATATAAAACTGAAGAAGGCATGGACCTGTATTTAAAAGCCAGATGGAATTGAGCCCACTGGATAAAAATATCTAGATGTTACATTTACACTTGAGAAAAGGTAACATCTCACTGTATAAAGTAATTGACATCGCTGTGAAATATAGCCAAATATGAGCAAATCAGAACCTTTCAACACAGCAGCTACTCTTGAAAAAGGTAATTACACCATAAATTCAGATTTCTAACAGTAAACTTGATTAATGCTTAATTTACGGATCAACCTATCTCCCTTGCTGAAGATATTTCTTCTCAAATCCAAAAGAAGTGATTCTCCTAGTCGTCAGCAAACCATTTTGTTTCAAGCAGCATCCATCATCTTGCCAATGAAAATGTCAATAGCACAGAGAGAAGCAGCACATTTATCTAATTTTTCCACATAGAGGGAGGTATATATGTAATAAATCTAATATGAAAAATATCTCATGTTGTTTTTATGACACGTAAACACATTTGATCTATTTTCCCTCAAAATCAAATTATGTAGAACACTGCAGGATCTCCCACTTAAAAGGCAGCTACTATTAACTTTTATCTCTCCACAAGCATGGTTCTGAATAATCAGAAAACCTCAAGTTTTCTGTCACTGACAGAACACTCATTAAAATCTGGTAAGACAACAACTGCTTCTATTTCTGTAAGCTCTCAGTCAAGTATTCTTTTTTATGGTCTTTAACAGCCCTTAGGCTTTTTTTAACTCTACGCAAATGTTTGTCTGGTTCAGTATAAACCTTCACTTTCCTCACTAACACTGCTATTCCACCAGCTCTCAGTTACTACCCAGTTGTTTGCAGCGAGACAACTTCCAAAACCAGCTGGGACCGCCTGTTCCAAAGCCTAAGTAACTACCCAGCACTGCAGCATGATGTGTACAAGTAGAACGACCACTGATGATAATACTGACATATAAAGAAAACAATTACTGTTTTTAAACGAAGTGTAAAGGTTGGCAGACATAATGGCATGACCTTATTTTTCTTACTTGCATTCCTCGTCTGTCTGCTGGTTTGTCACTTGCAATTTGTTGAATTAGTCTGAAGGAACATTGCTGTCTCATTTGAGGCAGGTGGAATACATTTGCTGCAAGGAGCTGCCTTGGCTGAGCTCTCTAGACTCCACTTACAAGCAAACACTGTGAAGCAGGCCATGAAGTAAGCAATGCTCACTGATCTATTCCTGATAGACCAGGACATCATCTCCTCCTGCTGAAGTCAACAACACTCATTGGGTCTTACTGTTAGCTGGCCCCATTCCCTACAGTTTCCCAGAAGAAGCCACTTTAGCATGCTTTCTACTGACTTGCACGTCTATGGCTATATGAGGGAGCACTGATGTTCGTAGCACAAACATGCAGCTCCTCATAGGACACCTGATGTGCCCGCAGACTGCTGCACAAATCAGAGCTCTGAGCAACTGGTGAGAACTAAGAAGTTCTGCCAGAAGAGGCACTGGCCTTTTAAATGGATGCATCAAGGTATTACTTTAAATTTAGATGTGAAAGTGGGGAAAACAACTGAGTAAAGGGGTGCTGTTGTGCACGCAGTCATTTTCAGGAGTAGAGAAGAACATAAAAATTAAAAGATACTGCAATTCACCGTTACGTATTTCTGCAGAATGTTTCAGCAGGGAAGTTTTACCATAGTATTTCCTACAACAACTATCGGGGAAATGCTGAGCATCTGGACAAGTCTCTGGTTTTACACTGACTAAATCCTAAGTATTTTAATGGGAAGCACAGCACTGGGTCTTGCCAAACATATATTATACTGACGAGCATGAAACTCAGTGCAGAACATAATCAAAGGCACAGCAGTGTTCTTGCCCCTCAGTTGCTTGTTTCTCTGACATTATACATGAAAGTTTATCTTGCAGAGGTGGGACAGATTTCACAAGCCAGAATCCCTCTGCGCTAACAACTTTCCATGCATACACTTATCCTCTCAGTAATAACTGATCTGCATATAAACAAACCAGTTCTGTTCATGCAAATGTTAACAGCTCTCAGACAGATTGCTCCATGAGCACGTGCAGGCAGCCCCACTGGCAGCTCAACAAAAACAAGCAGAGCACAGGTGCAGGTCAAAATCCCTCCTAAAAATAAGCGGGTCCCAAGTGCAGACCACTGATTCACCTCAATGCGGAGGCTAAGTGTAAAATCTAGCATTAAGTAGATAACACTTTTCTAAGAAAAAATCTGTATTGTTGCATCTCAGCACAACCAAACAGAATGAATTTCTGATCCCCTGTAGAATAAGCCATATTAATGCCACCTGAAGCAAACGTTCCCAGACTCAGAAAAAAGCAACAGGGGGTTCAGTGACTGAAAATGCCACCAAGATCAGCACCCTGCACAGCACGACACCATTTACATCTGTATTTCTAAGTCCATACCAGTGAAATCAGGGTGAAAGGATGGCTTTATGAAGGACTCTGTCAACTCCTCACCATTATTGCAGCTGGCTGCTCAAGCAACGTATAACCCAAATTATCCTTTACAGAGATCTTCAGGCTGAAATTTCAACCTATTTCAGTTATTTTCCGGTGGCATTTTTAATTGGATCAATAGCATTCAGCCATTTTGAAAACTGTGGTGGCACACATGGACTGACACACACATACGTGAGCGCTCCCTTTAATGCAGGCTAATAAAGGTCGGGCTGTAACTCACGTACAGCCAAGCGCTCACTAGAGGAGGCGGAGGGGCTGTTTTCCCTCGGTGCTGTTCTCCCTGCGAGGCACCAGCCACACGTCTCCTGTGTCTCGGCCCACGCTGGGACTGACGCTGACCCCTCCTCACAACACTGCAACGTTCGCTGGTGAATATGCCCGAGAGCCGCCCTGGGTTTGGCCCCCTGAAGTCGCATTGCCACCAGGGCTTTTGATTTTAACCGCGGGAGCCTACACGCCATACAGGAGACGAACTTAGGAAAGCGAGCGTATTAAAGGGTTTCTCGGCTCTTAGATCTGATTTTTGTTCATATTTAAAGCCCACAGTAGGGGAAAGAGGAGATTTTTCCTTTCCTCGCAGCACTTCAGAGTCAATGCACTTACAGAGATAGGATCTGAATTCCATTCTGCAAAGCAGAATGGTTAGCTAATTGGCAGGCACACACAATTTCAGAACCAGATCTCGTAGATTAAGCTCATTACCCCGAGCTTTTCATGTCAGACTCCGAGTCCCGGCGTAACCCCTTCCCCCGCCGGCTCCCTTCCCGGCTCCCTCGGCGCCGCTCACCTGCCCGCTCCGCCCGCCGACCGGCCTCCCTCTCCCGCAGCGCCTCATCCCGGCGGGTCCCGGCCGCGCTCCCCGCGCCTCGCACCTCTCCGCGCCGGGGCCGCCCGCCTCAGCTCGGCTCCCTCGGCGCTGCCGCTGTTGGGCGCAGCCGATAGCTCGCTGTTCGGCTCTCCCCTCCAGCTGACGGCCTTTTTTAGCGTGCACGCTCTTCAGGCCACAGCCTACGCCTTTCTTTTGTGTCTGGAAGCCGGTAGCAGTTGCTGGGCACTAAGAACGAACCAACCTTTGTGTTGGCAAAGACAAAAACTATTTTCACCTCAGAGCATCACAATCCCCGTGCAGCTTGGCCGAACGAGAAGGTTTTATAGGGTTTGAGGATGCTTCATGATGAGGCACCTTCTGCCAAACAGCAATGGTTTCCTGTCTCAACCCAATGCTGATTATTTACATTGGGAATAAAGCTCATCAGAAGCTCGAAGTTGCTGTTAGTTTGAAAGGAATACGTCATCTTCAAATATGCAAAGCAGGCAGAACGCTGATAGCTCTGAGTTTCTGACCTTGTCTCTCCGCTGTTTGCAGCGTGCACTTTGGCTTTTCTGTAATAAGATCACCTTGCCACCAGATGATTATTGATCACTGGTGACAGAAACAAAAAGCCCTGACCAGAGCCATCTACTCCTTGTGCTCAGTAAAACCCAGTACAAGAAATGACAAATACCCCTTCAACCTACTCACAGTCCAAAAGCCCATCTCTGGCTGGCACCTGGAGGGGCAGGGTGGCCATTGAGCCATGGGAAGTTGTAGCATTGCCCCACGCAGCACATGGCTCCCACCTGGCAATGGCAAGGGATCCAGTGGGACAGAAATGGGCAGAATCTCCACCACCGAACCCAAACCTGCAAGGCCTACCCTGTGCAGCCCAGTGCTGCACAGGGAGCAGGAGGCAGGTGGGGCTGAGCAGTTGGGCTGGCACCAGTGGGCATCTCAGCACCCTTGGGGCCACCAGTTCTGCCACCAACCCATTCCACGCAATGGTAAGGTGACACATCCCTCGTCCCCAACTTCTCCGGACCAGCCCAGCAGGCGGGTGAGGTGCGGGCTATGGGGGGAGAAGCTTCTAGACCATCCTGCCCCCAGGTTTCCGCGATGCGCATCCCCTGATCCCGGCACCCAGCCGCTTCGGTCCAAACCCTCCTCGGACGCTGCGGGCTGACTCCCGCCCGGGGCGCTGCGGGACCCCCCCCCCCGGGGCCGGGGCACGGCCGGGGAGCGAGGAGCGGGGATGCGGTGGTGCCGGGAGCGGGCGGCCGGGAGGCTGCGTCCTCGCTCGCCGCTGATTTTAAGGTAAAGTGCGTGCGATCTCTCACCCTCACAAAAGGGAGAAGGAAGGAAAGATGATCCAAGGAAACAAACCAGGCAGGGGAGGGATGGGAGCTGGGGGGGAAAGAAAAGGAGGGAGAAACAAAGGGAAGAATAAAACCCTCTCTGGGAACAAGCAAACAAAGAGGGGAAGAGGAGCTCGGCGCTCTCTCCGGGGGTAACCCCCGCCGGGCTCCCCGGCTCCGCCCGAAGTGCAGCCCCGGCCCGCAGCCCCCGGCCGCGCACGGAGGAGCACCGCGCAGGACCCCGCGCCCCGCCGCTGCCGCCCGGGGAAGTTAGCGGCGCGGAAATACCCCGCGGGGCAGGGGTACCTTACCTGCCGGCTGTCACTTCTCGGGGGCCGACGAGGTGGGAAGGAAGAAGCGGAGAAAAAATGGAAAAAAATAAAAATAATAATAATAAAGCCACCCCAGTTTCCGAAATTACACCGCTCGATCAGGTTACTATGGAAATCATCTCGAGGAGGCAAAAAAAGCAGCCAGAAGCCACCCTCATCCTCTCCGCCTCCGCGAGGGACCGCGGCGCCGGAGCCGCTACCTCCCCCGGGCGCAGGTTGCGCGCTCCCCGCCGCCGCGCACCGGCAGCCGGCCCCGGCCCCAGCCCCGCGNCCACCTGGCACCAGCCCAGAGCCTCCGACGCGGCAGCGGTAGGTCAGCATGAGCTCTCACCGGGATACGTCGCCCACGCGGACGGCCCCAGCCCCGCGCCGCGCCGCGCCGCCAGCGGTGCTGCCCCCCGCCGCACAGCTGGAATTTAAAGGGGCCGTGCGCGCCCCGCGCCGCTGCCCCCGCCGTCGGGGCCGGCTGGGTGTGCCGCGAGAGGAAAAGTTTCCCGCGGGGACCCGGCGCGGAAGGGCTGAAATAGGGGCACGCGGGAGGGAGGACGGGAGAGAAGTATCTGCTGTGCGCAGCGCGAGGCGCTGTGAATTAGTGTATGCGTAGCAGCAGCGTGCAAAGGCCTCAGCAGGGCTCGGCTGCAGTGAGTGCGGTGCACAAGGCAGCCCCTGCCTCAGAGTGGTAACGTGAGCGGTGAGAGCATGCAAAGGGAAGAAGAGGTATAAAATCCGGGGGGAGAATGAATGCTTCCTATCCCCTCTGTCCCAGCCCCTATAATTTTTAACTGTAATTAACAGACCAGAAAAGAAACAAAATCAACAGTGGTGAAAGGTGCCATCCTGCCTCATTTCCTTCCCCACAGCCTGAACCTCCACCGACCCCACCTGTCCCAACAAGTGCCCAACAGAGTCGTCTAGGCTGGAAGCCAGTGCCCATCTGACACTGTGCTTCCGGCAGAGCAGTGCCAAAAGCTGCTGCTCACAGGTGCGACTTTGGCATGAGCAGATGAACAGAGCGCAGCAACTACTGCTGCAGTCTCCATGCTCACTCCTCACACCCCGGTCGGCTCCATCCCCCTGCAGTGCCACCCGCCCACCTCCCACCACACGCCCCTCTCCTCCTGCAGCGTGGCCCACTGCATGCTCTGGCTTGGCCCCCGAGGGACAGCTTTTCCCAATCCAGAATATCTCCAGAAGTTTTTGCTGATGGGGGATGGAGCTTCTGAGTTTTTCTGCTCTGAAAAACAGCCAGCAGAGCACAGAAAAATGAGCTCTGCTCTGTTGCTGCAGACAACAGCCCATGTGCTCCATCTCCCAAGAAGGGGAGAAATGGAGAAAACAATCCTCAGGTGAGTTCCCAAGAGACCTGCAAAGGAAGGAGCCATGTGCTACTGCAGGAGGAAGGCAGGTGGGGTGGGAGGGACAGGCAGGAAAGACTTGTGAGTTACATCCAAGTCCAAAAATGTTTTCAAGCTCGCACTCTTGGATGCCTCATTTCTTTTCTCCCATTTTCCTGTAAGAGCCAGAGGAGGAAGAACACACTGCAATTGGTCAGTTTAGGGAGGATGTTTTGCAGTTAATGGCCATATGACACCTGTGGGTCTTTGAGAGCCATTCCTTGCATGGACTGCAGCTGGTTGGGCCTCACTGCTCTTTATTTTTGCATAGACAACAGCACCGCTGTTCGGTGTGGCTGCAGCCAAAACTGTGCTTTTTGGCAGATCCTAAACTGTGAGCGGGGTTGGAGATGGGGAATTGGCCAATGGGGCCGTGTTTGGATGCAGGAGAAGAAAACAAAAGAAAGAAACAAAAACTCTCCCACTGAGCTGTGTGGTATTTCCCCGTTCCAAATAATTCCTGGCATTTCAGTGGGCCATTTCTAGTTAAGAAAACCAGGGGCGTAAAAAAAAAACAGCTGCCAGCAGTCTATCAAGTACTTAGCATTAAGAAATAACAAAGGCTTTTAAAAAAGAGCTGGAAAAAAAAAAGGCAGGAATCCACTGTCATGTTGTCCAGGAGTCCAGCTTTCCAAATGCCACCATAGCTTGCACTGTTCCTCCCAGAATAAAACACAATGCATTTTGGTCATAGTTTACAAAGCACAGTGGACCAGTAGGGGACAATTGGAGCTGGTCCTGCTTGAAGGTGCAAGGCAAGAGGGAGGCTGACTGTCTCACTTCACTGCAGCTTTGTGAGCAGAACATTTTTTATCTGGGTGTGGAGTAATGTCATTGCATTGCTCCACAGCCCAGGCGCAGTGGTTCAGCCCTTCTGCTCAGTGCAGCCAAGGCCGTGCTGTATCCCTACAGCAGAATAGGCAGTAGGGCACAAAACTCCCCACCCCTCTTGCCCATGACTAATTGTGACCGCTGGCTTTTCTAAAAAGCTCTGCAAATTCTCTTTTCCCATGGACAGCAGGTTTTACTGTTTCTTGGGCTCAATTGCTCTATCTTAAGCCTGAAGAAGTTTAAGGAGTCTGTGTTTAGGGGCATGGCAGTGCTACAGAAAGCCATGATCTAGACCAGAGAATGTGCCTTGGGCAGTACCTTGTTTATTCACAAGAAATCTCTGCAATGATTTCCACAGTTTTGCAGAGAAAATACAAATCAATCCTTTATTTTTCCTTTCACTGAGAAACATGACTAACATATAGTGAAAAGAATAAAAGGCTGATACTCAGCTTTCATACATAAAACTTCATGGTTTCCTATCTAATAAAGTATATGGGAAGTTTTATTTTACGTTTCCTCAAGGTTTCTGTGAATTAATTTGGAACATTTTGGAAAAAAAAAAAAAGTCATTTACGTTTTAGTTTTCCTCTGGATGAGATATAAACAAGTTTGTTGGTGTCATTTACATGAGATTAAATGTAAATTTATTTCAGTGATATTTAAGATAACTGCAGCGATAAGCTAATTTGAAATTGCAGTATCTTGGCTTGGGTATTTAAATGAGATCAATTATCTTAGCTAACATATGCTTATGTAAGTAGAACGATAAAATAATGAAAAGGTCACAAAAGCAAATGTGTATTATCCCCATGGAATGGGTACTTTCAGTCCTTTGAAATTACACCACTACACGACACATGACCTTGTCACAAAGGCTGAAGGAGTCTCCTACCAGCCACAACAATTTACACAACATCTCGACTCAGACATGTTAGCACCTTTTGTATGCTAAATCCCCATCTCAGGCAAAAAATCTGCTCATAAATAGGCTCTGGAGTCCAATGGTAGTGAAAGAGTGTGTTTCTTCATCCAAGCAGTACGCTGCACTGGAAGAAAAGTTTATTGTTACAGCAGTTTTGGAAAGTTTGAAAATTCCCAACATTAATAATTCTCTTGAAATGTGAACTCAGCCATGCTCAGTGTTTTTTGTAGTGTCAAATAAAATGCAAAAGCCTTTTTTCACTCAGTACGGAAAGTGCTGTACCCTGCTATCACACGCATTGCATGTTTGTGTATCTAAATGGAAACCTTTAATATCTGAACAAGAATTGAACTGAGATAATCTACTAAAGCTTAAGAGTTTCACATCTAGCTATTGAAACTTGAGGGAGGCTCTGTAGAGTTGCAGGCACCTGAATGGGACAGTACAAGTGCGAGCTCCAGGTTGCATCCCATGGGATCACGTGCATGGCAGGAGGAAGTCCGAGCTGAAGCTCCACTATGAGCATTAGAATACTCTGGACACAATGTCCTCAAGAGACGTAACACTCGGACCGTGCCTCAGGGACAAGCCCAATCTCCTAAAAACAAAATGTGACACCTTTCTGGAGAAGAGGAAGTTCCTGTCTCCATCAGGAGAATGAAAACTAGGGGTTACACTCATGGCTTGATAAGCCATTTTGGATCATCTGTTTGTTGTTTAGATTAGAATCATAGAATCATAGAATCACCAAAGTTGGAAAAGACCTCCAAGATCATCTACTCTTAACTGTCCACCTACCACCAATATTTCCCCACTAAACCATGTCCCTTAGGACAACATCTAAATGTTTCTTGAACACCTGCACGGATGGTAACTCAACCACCTCCTTGAGTAGCCCGTTCCATCACCTAGGATTGCCTTCTTCCTCTTCTATTTCGGTACAGCTATCTGGTAAGCACTGTCCATCTTCTTACAGCATGTCTTATCACCATCTCTTCTCCAAGACATCTGTGAGACCCATAAGGCTCTAGGAAAGATCACCAAAAGGTCATAATCCTCACTGAAAGCAATTCATGTATATTGATTCCCTCCTTGCATAGAATTCCGTACATACACACATACACACATACAATTACATTAAAAGAACAATCCAAAGGCCTGCATTCCAGAATTAGAAAATGGCACAAAGTTTCCTGCTCACCTCACTTTGACCTCTCATACTGAGGCATCCTCTTAATGAGCTCATTGGAGTTGGTGAGTTTGTTGGATGGCATTCAGTAAATGAATACTTCCTCAATTATGTTTTATCATAATAACTCATGATACAGTCTTATACAGTACATATCATGCTTTGAACCGTAGAATCATAAAATCATGGAATCAAAAAGGTTGGAAAAGACCTCTAAGATCATCTAGTCCAACTGTCAACCCCTCCCCACCATGCCCACTAACCATGTCCCTCACTGCCACATCTACAGTGTTCTTGATCGCCTCCGGGGACGGTGACTCCGCCATCTGCCTTTGTAGAGAGAAGTTTTCATTTCTACATCCCTTTTTACCGCAGGCAGGAAGACTTCACAAACCAAGTATCAGGTAGGGTGTTCCTGAGAGCACAGGAGAGTAAGGCTGCCTGCTTGATTTCCAGCCTTGACACCACTTTGGAATGAAGCCGCTGTTGCAGAGAAAGGCTGACCTTGCACTGAGATGGAAAGATCACTTTGCTGCCAATTTTCAAACACCTGCTCTAAAGCTGAAGTTATTAAAAAGAAAGAGCACAACAAATTTTAATGCTGCGTCTTTTTCACATTCACAGAACGAGTCTCATTTTCACATCATCAAAAAAAAAAAAAAAGAAAAAAAAAAAGGTTTTGTTATACCATGGCTATAAAACAACTTAAATGATCAGAAATGGGCAATCTAAGTGCCTAAAAATGATATTTTCATGGGGAAATGTGGGTGAAACATCAAATCGTCTTATATCAGCAACTGCAATCTGACTCTGAAAAAGGGGAAAGCTCAGCAATCCCCTGAGCCAAATTCACAGCTTCTTCAACAGCGTGCTCAACTCTTTTTATAGTTTTAGTGTTTTTTAGAAAATTCACTTTCTTGATTGCTGTTTCCGTTAGCCCCAGACCCTGCATGTTTTGTACCACTTCCATTCATCCGAAGGGATACCCAACTGGGGACACAAATTGGCTGCTGAATAGCCCTCTCTGACTCCATGCTGTTATTTTCAACCTCAGATGGAACAGAAAATGCTCTCTAGTGTCCTTGTTTCCATATAGAAAAAAACAATTAAAAAAACCCACCACCACCAAAAAAACCCACACACATAAAAAAGCACCAAACACAAAAACAAACAAACAAGTCTTCCAAACACAAAACAGAAGGAAAACCAAATTATTTATGTTTAAATATTACTTCAAAACCATTACATCCCAAATAAAGCAATCAGAAAGCATAAAATATATGCTTCTTGTAACAAAGAGCAAAAATACCCCGAAGAGCGATTCTGTAATACTTAAATAAGAGCTTATATGCATTAGAGATGAGCTTCTATAGCTTTCTTACTGACAAAACAGCTTTCATAGGCAGTTTTTTCTTATAACAGGATCTGCCCAGCAGACATAAATACGTTTCTGTCAGATTCACCAGTCTGCCATGGATATAAGAAAATATCTTGAGGAGACATGGATATGGTTTTACGTACTTCTTTAATCCTTCAGCTCTTTGGTTCTCAGATGACTGAGATCTCTTTTCATATTCTGTATTTTTAATATTCCAGCAAAACTTTCTGAGCACCTTACAGTCTACTGCTCCTACCGTAGGATAAGATCATCTTTTTAGATAATAACATTTCTTGAAGTGTGACTGCAAATAGAGTAGAATTATGGTCTATAATATGTAATTCTTGTAGCCTATAATATGTAATTTCAGAAAGCACCTTCCTTGTGGTCCTTCTGACACCCACTCAAGCTACAAGATTTTCTTTATCCTATTCCAGAAGCCCTGTCCTGGATGGAGGCAAAGCTACCTGCTGTCAGTGTTGGTAATTCACAACAAGTAAGCATGAATCATGCATACATGAAGCATGTGTGAACAAGATTAGATAGGCTTTGGTCCAGAACCTGAGCATTCAGCGTGAGATTTCTGCCACCCAAACCATAGCAAGAGAATGGAAGGAGCTATAGGAGTCAGAGAAGCTGAGGAGTACTCATTTGGCAGGTAATGAGGTGCTGGGCACTGGTGAAAAACAAAACGGTTTCCAAGAATCACTTCTTGTAGACTACCGTTGGAGGAAATGCCCTCGATATGGAAGGCCATATCTTCAATCATTACGATGGCTTCTGCATTAAATTTGGGAAGGTAGATAACTTGTTAGTAGTGTGACTGCATTGTTTTAAGCCTTTGGTCTAATTTTGTCTGCCTGTTGGGGATCAAACTCTGCTTCTCACTTCATCTGCCTCTTGCAGCTGAGTTTATCTGTAGTTACAGAGGGCTGTAATTTCAACTTTAATTTGGGACAGGGCTCATTTATTTGTGAAACTGAAAACAAATTCTAGTCATCACTAACCTTGGTTTTATTGCAGCTATGTTTGTGTTCTCTCTCAAGAATAGCCAGCTAATTTCTTTGCCTTCAAGATGGTTGAGTTCTGATGCACATAGAGGATTGTGATCTCAGGGAAACCTTCAGAGACATGTACAGACAAGAGTGTCCTCTGTTCCCCGTGTTCCTGCTGCATCCTCAGCTGTAACAGTTGGTCCAGATTGGGGTGCTGATTTTAAAAAATAGTATACAAATCACTTAAGAGTCACTTAGAGATAGAGCAATGACAAGAGGCTTTGATCATAGACTGCGAGGAACCGCTTTTTCTCAAAAGTTTGTGAAGGATATAGGAGCATACAAACCAGAAAACTTGGTCCTACTCAATGTTCTGAGAGCCTGTGTAACAAATTAAAGAGGAATTTCTCCAGCAGAGCAAGTGAAATGTAAGGAATAAAATATAGAAAGAAAATAAGATGTAAAAAGATCTGAAGAGAGGGACACGAAGGAAGGAAGGAAGGAAGGAAGGAAGGAAGGAAGGAAGGAAGGAAGGAAGGAAGGAAGGAAGGAAGGAAGGAAGGAAGGAAGGAAGGAAGGAAGGAAGGAAGGAAGGAAGGAAGGAAGGAAGGAAGGAAGGAAGGAAGGAAGGAAGGAAGGAAGGAAGGAAGGAAGGAAGGAAGGAAGGAAGTGATTTCTATCCAAGACTGTTATCAGGTTTAGTAGAGAATCACACAAGACAGTCTCTCTCAGGCTGTCATTGAAATAGATGTATTTACTTAATTGCCACCAGGGTAGGAGTCTGTGCTTCTGTATTTGTGCCACTGCAATTATTTTCCTAGGAGTGAAGCATCTGAATTTTAATATCCCATATATTCAGTGCAACACAGCATATTACAATATCTTGACCTTTTCAATGTTCCATAAATTGATTGACTGGTTGTTCCTGTTCTCCCTTGTTTATCGTTCTGGAAACCTTAGAAGAAGAGGTAACATGGGCATCTCTGAGTCATACCTCCAATGTTTATCAGCCCTTTCTGAATTGCACTGCTGCTCTCTTGAAGGCTTGACAGAAGCTACATACTGTGCGCCTGAGGTGTGGTAGCATACAAAATCGTGCCAGAGAAGGCAGGGATAAGAGCTACAGGCTGGCTCATAAGGTCTACCACAGGTGGTCCTGGTGTAGGTCACATTGGTTGAACAGTGTTGTTACCAAACTGTGATATTTCCAGTGAGTTATTCTGACAGCCAGATAAAGCCTCAGCTAAATAAATAACAGGCATAGCCTTCAACCAACCAAATGCAACTGTTTAATTAATGTGCTTATTCTAAGTAAATTAAAAGGCAAGGGATTGGGAGGGGGGGAGTCTTCCGATCTTTTAAGGATGAATAAAGCAGAAAATGCAATACCAGATCTAAACATGAAAGCAAGTGAATCCTCTTAAAGCTGAGGATGCAACAGTAATGCAAAGCAGGAAAATAGCTTTTCATTTTCATCCATAGACTCAATCTGGTGGACTAATAGTAAGAAGATACAAATTGTAATAAATTGTGGTTTTTGGAGGAAGGCTTGAACATCAAACCAAAACAAGAACAATTTCCACTTTCTCACTGCTTGTCTTACAGCAAAGAAGGGAGATCTAGACCAGTAACCAGACAGGACAAAATCCAGCTATAAGAATCTGTTGCAGTTGTAACTAAGAATATTTTTCACTTTTTGTGAGATAACTAGAATACCTTCTCTCTGATGCTTTTTAAGGGTTATCATATGGGTGCCTCTCTGTCTAGAGTATAGTACAGACATATCATTGACTCTTTTCCTGCCTGCTGAGGAGGGAAATACCCACTTTGTAGTAGGTTAAAAGTATTAGACACACACACAAATCAAAAGCCATAAAAAAAATAAGTAGAAATGCCATATCCATCTGAAGTCCCTCTTCTGAGAATAGAAGAAGGTTTTCCTGAGGGAGCTCTTCCACCTCCAGAGCCCTGCTCACATGTTCCTTAGAGGCACACACATCTATGCAATGAGTGCATAAGATGAGAAGAGACCAGAATGGCTGTAGTAAGCTTCGTGCAGGCATGCTTCAAAACCTCCAATCTGCCCCTTCAAACAGTGACACCAGAAGCAGAAAGTCCTGTTTTTTATCAGAGTATTGAGCAGAGCAGGAGGAGCATGCTGCTACCTGTACTACCAAAGGTGGTGGAGCAGCAGGCAGGACCCACAGCTTGGCTCTGTTAGACTGACCACTACCCAAAAACTGCTGGCACCATGTTACTACTCCTTCTCTACCTCAGTTAATCCCAAACTTTTCTAGTTTTGTGTGCACAGCACCTTTTTAAATCCCACATCTGATGTGGGGTGTGAGGGGTGCTGCGAGACTGAGACAAAACATGTGAGAGAGCCTAAAGCATGTAGTTGTAGCCTTCAGTCCCCATCTCCTCTGCACCCCATGAGGAGTAGTGCTGCCTTCCCAGCCTCCTACTGGAATAGCGAGATGAAAAATAATCGCATTACGGTGAATCCAGACAAAACAGAGCAGCCAGTTCTGGGAAGAGGAAAGAATGTTTAAGAATTTCTCTCTTCTTTCAAAGGCAGAAATCTTAAGATTTTTAAAGTAGGTCTCCGTCTCAAGTTTTTGGACAACTTGTTGGTTTTGGATGACCATTTACCTATCATAGCAACATTCATACATTTCTGTCTTCTATTAACAAGAACATTTTGAACAAGTCAAACAGAACTAAGCCTGATCACATCTGTTCTGATATTGCTTCCTATGCTGTTGAAACTTGAACTTCTTGAACACCAACCATCACAATATGCAGCACTATTATACCCAGCAATAATGATCAGTGTAAGCTGATCACTAGCACAACGTTCTGCATGTTATCCTCTTTCTTTATGCAATAAGGAGTATAAATCATGGACATTGTTCTGATAAACAAAAGCTTCTCTACTGCTGGATTATATTGCTTCATGCTTTACCTATGGATATGTTACCAGTCACAATTTGTGCCTTAACAGAGACTGTCCATTTTCTTACCAACTTAATGGAAGAAGCATCAATATCAGGAGGCAAAGAATATCTATTATCCATATCATCCATGGATAAAAAAACCCTCAAGATATATGTAGTGGTTGACTGACAACCAAGAAGTCTGCAGTAGCATCATGCTGTGACTGATTGTGAGAAAGGCACAAGAGGAAGGGCAGATACCTTCCGGAGCAGCAGATGTAAGCAGAGTAGGCAAGGAAGAATGGAAACCTATAGAAAGAAAGTAGCTTTCTGTAATGGTGGAGGTAATTCATATATACGTGTCTCTCTTTATTTTCAAATTAGCAGTAAAAATCTAATACGTACAGGCCATACTGTGAGATTGTTTGGAATGGGATAAAACAACTATTAAGTGTATTGTTGTGATGTGTTATTTGTATACACAATTTAGGTTATATCAACTAAACTCCAACTAACGGGGGGCTCTGAAGTGGACACGTTCTAAGAGGAAATACTGCCTTGCAAAGTTTTCTATCCAAGTGGGCTATATTGGAGTCAAAGAGAGGCAAAAAGTGAAGAGCCTTACCATATTCACGTGACAGACCTGTGCCAGAGCCAGAAAAAGGACAATAACTTCACAGTACTTGCATCTTATACTTGGCAGGAAAGCTATGCAATTTATGGTACTTGAAAAGGGATATAATGAAATATTTCCTCTGCTGTCCAAACATTCTAACACGTGAAAACCAAGTCAGTATGATTGCAGAAAAAAAGGAAAAATAAAAACTTATCTGAAAAATTATTCAAGAATTATTAATCGTTCTTAAAGACACTCGGCGTTTTGGTTGTTGCTGTGACATGCGAGCTCTTCTATACCTCCACCCACAGCCCATCAAAAGTTGTGCGCGGCTTAAATACCTCACTGGCTGATTTTAAGCTAAGTCAGGAGACACAGAGGGCCAAAGAAGAATGCTAATTTTCTTTTTTTTTCTTTCGGACCTACTATGTCTTATTTTCATTGCCTTGTCAAGGTTTTTCACTGATTTCTGAGCAATTTGGCCAAATATGGAGAGGATGATGGCTTTGAATTTGTGCAGTATTTTATTGCTTAGGGTGCATTGCCAATACAAGACGCATTTGAATATCTTTCAAATAGTCTCTGCTGAACACACAGTGAAAAGGGTTTTGCTCATAAAACTTAGTTAAAGGGAGGCATACAGTTTTCTTTCAAGAAAATAAGAATGAGTCATCCACACGCATGCATTTGATTTCCAGATCCGAGAGTTTGCTGTCTAGACTTACGGTTTTCATTTTTCTAAACACTTAATCAGTAAGCTCTGTAAGCTGTTACATCCTGATGTCAATATGAAGTTCATGAGAATATGAAAAGCAAAGCAAGATGTACAGAGCTTTTCTCAAGGTGAGAAGATGAGAAGAGAGAGAAGAAAAAGTTAAGATAAAAAAAATCAAAGATATCTAAATTGAGGGACCTCTTTGTTCCCTTCACACATGATCTACAGAGAAGTATCTTCCTACTTGCATTGAAATCTGCAAAAATTCATTTATGGCTCCTCGGGGTAAGCAGATCTGTAAAACTCTAGTGTACTGTTGAGTAACAACTGCAGTTTTGCTCTGAGCTCTTCAAGACCACTGGAGGGCTGGCAGATGAGTTGCATAAGAGAGACAGCACGTTGACAGGTGGAATGAGGGCAATGATAAATGACTTAGTGTCACATGGAGGATCCTTGCATGAATGGTTTCTCTTCCTTGAGTCTATATGCACAAGATGGAAATGTGCAGCAGAGTTGTGTCCATGCTTTCTCTTTCCATTCCAATTACACTGGAATAAATAATCCATTGGAAAACTGGGGATCAGAACAGAGATTTATAGATGAGAGTGCTCTATAACCCTAAAGCTGCAGGTGGCATTTTTGTAATTAAGTGGAGGAGCCCTTAACTGGCAGGAATGAGGCTCAGGCTTTTGAGTTCCTCCAGAGGGAACTGGGTATCACAGAAACAAACATCCTTCACCTCAGCTCCTGAGGAGTGCAGCTGATTAGAAGTAGGAATTTTAGCTTCTAAAGGCTACTTGTGGGTGCTGCATTAGCTACAAGATTTTGGCACTGCCTAGGTGTGCACTAACCCTCCAGAACATTTGGTGTGGCGAGTCTGAGAAAAGTAGTGGTGTCTCCTAGAAAGCAATCCACCTTCCATCTGTAGCCAAACAAAAGCTGTCAATACATCTGCTGTCGAAGCAGTCACTTACTTGCATGGGGCTGCAGGTGCAAAACATTGCTTGTCTGCCCAGTTCTCCCACGTTTGTTGCTGTGATATTAAAATAAGCCCTCAGAAGATATATATAAGCCTTCATCAAATCAGCTGATATTTAGCTTCAAGCAGCATATTGATTTATTCTTAGCAAGGAGCAAAGAGAAAGAAAAAAAGAAAAGAAATAGCAAGGGAAAACAAATGTATGTGCAGCTCATGAAGCTCTCTCCAGGACATGAAGACCTGCTCCAGGAAAAGGCAGCAGGCAGCCCAGCTTGGCTGCCTGAGGCACAACCTGCTGTCACCAGGAGAAAATCTGCTCAAGACTCCCTCTCTTCCCTGCCCAGACAGAAGAAGGCAGCAATAACAATTTAAAAAAGCAGGCTTCTCATCTCCCCAGTATGAATTAGTTATTGTCCCGAAGGAAGAGGCTGCATTTAATCCCTAGTGAGCTTGCTGACCTCACCTTCAGCATGCCACCTGTAATGGAGCAAGGTGTACTTGACACAAACACACTAGCAACTTCCAGAAATGACGTGAGGTTTCATTGCCAGAGTGGGCTGCCAATCTTCCCTTTGTGCTCTGGGAAACAAGGCCAGTGGGCGGCTATTTAATCGAGTCTCCCCTGGTAAGGAACACTCATATTTGCTCTCCTTTTATTTCTCAAGGACTCCCAAGGTGGACGCGGGGCAGATGGAGGTGAGTTCCCCCCATCCACCCACAGCAGGCTTCAGGGACATGGGCTGTGGTTCATACAGCAACACAGAAAGACACTCTTCTGCCCTTCCAGTGCTCATCAGAGTATTCAAAAATAACCAGAAAGCTTGCAGCTTTGAGGGCATCCATGATTTGAACAATTTTTTTCCATGCATATAGTATTGACACCACTTACTGTTTCAGTAACAGTTTTCCCTGTAAGTTTTCTAGCTCAGAGTTTGGTTGATATTGTTTATTACCTCAGTATGATGATATGATCACAAGGTATGTATTCAAAGGAGGTGGGGATTGTAGGGAAATGCCATCTCCTTTACAAGCACAGCTGAAACACTTAGAAAAAAATGGGGAGACTCTCATGCTCGGTCTCTGCAGGTCTGGCAATATTTATTATGATTACTATATCAAAGAGAGAGAATGATATGAGCTTAGGGAAAAAAATACCTGAAGCATAGTTGTTACCACCTTTAAAGAGCCACTTAGAGTCATTAGAATTCAACTTAAGCTCTTAAAAATGCAGGTTTACAAATTTTAATAGTTATTGGCAAGGAAAGTTAATGCTTATGACCTTTAAGTAAAGCTGCACTCTGGCCCCAGCTCATAGAATCAATTTTCAGGTTCCTCATAATGTTTTTCTGAAGTACTCAAAGTAAAAATTACACCCTATATAGACATGATGTGAAGCACAGTCTGACATAGAAGCAACCTAAGGTACAGTGGTTCCTTGGAAATAAAATAAAATACTGGAAGTATAAAAATGTTTCTGCTTCTGGCAGGACAAGCCAACACTACAATCCCAACAGTTTTGTTGGCATTTTCATCAGCACACTTTTTTTGTCCTCACTACAGAAGAAAATCCTATATGTTTTGGCCTATATATACAAAAATTGGAGGAAGGAAGGAAGGAAGGAAGGAAGGAAGGAAGGAAGGAAGGAAGGAAGGAAGTATATATAAAATTATGATCTATTTTATTTCAAATTCAGATGCTGGTGGTAAGAGATTTCCTAACTCTTGAAGATGCTGAGTGTATTTGCTCATTCCTTCTGGCTCAACTCTCACANGGAAGGGAGGGAGGGAGGGAGGGAGGGAGATACCTAGTTCTGTTAGCCTCTTTCCTGTGAGTTTGGTCCTCACCATTTGAGGCAGGAGAGGATGGAGCCCTCCTGGTGGCACCATGCTGTCCCCAGCATCTTCCCCTGCCCAGGACTGAGGATAGTCAGGGCTGAAAAAAGCTCCATTCTGTCTTTTTTAGAAAGTAAGCAGAGAAGCTGCATTGTTTTTAGGAATAGGTGGCAGCTGAAAGTGTGTCTTGTGAAATTTCTCTATGACGAATGTACAGCATCCCTGGAGGAAAAAGGGAGTTTGCCAAGTTAAAACATTTTCTGTTCTTACATAACTAAAGCTGCTTTGATCTAAATTTGACAAGTGATGTGTATATTATACTACCGCAACCACTTTAGTCTTTCTAGCTCAAAAAAAACAAATAGCCCAGGGACCAAAATCTGCTCTCAGACATCCTTGTTGTGGAGCTCCCACTGCTTTCAAATTACTGAGAATGAAAGGCAGGTACGGCAGAGGAGCAGGCAGCAAATGCTGTTCCCAAGTTGCTAGGAGTGTTTGTGCAGTTCAGATCCCGGGATGCTGGTGACTTACCTTGGAAGCTCTGGGTTGGTATCCCACCTGGAATCCTGGCTCCTTTCCAGGAACCATCGGTGGTGCTGGGGCTTCAATGAGGAGCTAAACCAGCACTGAACATTCACAGAATCACAGAACCACATGGGTCAGAAGAGACCTCTGGAGGTCATTTAGTCCAACCTCCCTGTGAAAGCAGGTACCCTACAATAGTTTGTACAGGTAGGTATCCAGATGGGTTTTGAATATCTCCAAAGAAGGAGACTCCAGAACCTCTCTGGGCAACCTGTTCCAGTGCTCCATCACCCTCACTGTTAAGAAGTTCTTCTGCATATTTATGTGGAACTTCCTATGTTCTATTTTTTGGCCATTGCTCCTTGCCCTATCACTACACGACACTGAAAAGAGTCTGGCCTCATCCAGTTGCCTCCCACACTTTAGGTATTCCCTAATCTGCACTGACACTGTCTCATTTATTATTTTTATTTTTATTTATTTTTTTTCAGAGGGAACAGTATTTTATCTCATCTGTGGAAATTATTGACACATAATGTCAATCTTCTTTAAAGGTAGCCCCCGAATTCCAAAAAGGAAGGTAGATTGATAAACTCTTAGTCTGCTTAATTGTCTCTTTCTCAATAAAGTCTGATTGAAATATGGGTAACTTTGGCTCATTAACGCCAAAGTGACTTCAGTACTCCCTCTACCTGGTATATATAATGTAAAGCCTTGTTTTAATTCAATAGTATAAGAAGGGCCATGAGGGAATGCTGCTGTGTATTGTGACACCAGGGTTGCTCTGTACAAGAGCAACCTGTTCTTTGAGCCTTTTCTAAACACTTACTATACTTCTAAGACAGCAATTATAGATGCATTAATATACATTTTAAAATCCTTAAATACATATTTGTTTGCTACATTGTGTCAGAAACTACAATGTCCTCTGATGGAAGCTCTCCAGCTTCCATTTGTAATATTTTTACTTCACAGCTTCCACTAACTTTCCTATAGCTTTTAGCTTTAATTTATTAGTTCTCCCTTCCCCATACTTAGTTACAGCTCTGTAGTAACTATGTGAACCAGGAACAGTTGCCTTCCAGCTGGGAAATTAAGAGAGTTAGTGCTGAAAATACTTGGGCTCCTTTCACGATGCAAACCCATGAGGACTACTACCACATCTAGGGTTAAAATGTTATTTGTTCCACTACAGCTTTCTTTCAGAAAAGCCAAATCATTGCATTACTTGCTTCTCTCTCTCTCTCTCTCTTTTTATTGCCAGGGTGATTTTCCAGGAAGAGATTTTAAAAAATTACAGCCAAGCAAATTGCACACTGCAAGAGAGGTAGGAGAGAAGCCATACAGCCTTGTGAATGTGAAAGCTGCACTTTTTGTAGATTTAATCTGTGTTTAGTAAGCAAGGAGAGATACAGTGTTTTGTTTAGTATTTCGGGAAATCATGCAGTGAATGCCCAAAGAAATGTTGTTTGTGGAGGCCAGGGCACACTCCTGCACAGCCTCCCACATGGAGAGCTGTATGCCAAGCCTGGCTGGTGTACACTTTTGTATGATATAATTGTCACGGGGGGCATGACTTTTTAGCAAATTATTTTTGCTGTTACAGCACATAACATGGATGGTTTTGCATCATAATAATATTTCTTTTGTTCTGTAATTATGATCATATTTAATATAACAAAGAACCAGTAGGAACTGGAAATCGTTCAGGTCATCCACTGCATTCCTCTGCCTGTGACAGATTATTTCTTACATTGTGTTCAATAAGGATTTTTCCAACATACAAAAAAACACTGAAAAGTCATGTTAAGTGACCGGGGGGAAATAGCACAGGACCAGTAAATAGGATTACAGGAACATCTGCTGGAAACTTTTTTGTTATGAAGTACGACATTTATACCTTGGCAATGAGCAATATTCACATTAACTGGAGATTATTTGTACAATCGACCATTTGACAGCACTTCCCAGCCTGTTTCCATGGCAGTCGGAGACTTTGCCCCATGCTGTTGGAGGACAAATCCTGGAACAATTCAACTGCTGGGATCTTAATAATATCAGTGTTCAAGCAGGACACAGGGTACCTGAGTACTGGCTGGCTTCCTCCAAGATATATCTGCATGTACTGTTTCTGTCTTTGAGACAGCTTGTGGTTTATTTTTTCTGTAAGAATGTGAAGAAAATCATTTAAGAGAAATAATAATGGCCAAAAGAAATGAAGTCAGAAGGGCCATGTCATTCCCTTGATCTTAAATACGTTTAAATCAGAAAACTTCTCTGTTTTAGAGACAAATATTTGTTGGAAGGTATCTATCTTTATATACACAAATACTTTTCTGTTGTTTTTCCATAAATTAAAATGCAGCTGCGATGACTGTGCTGTAGGAGGGGGCAAGAATAGGTAAATATAAATTACTCTGGGGAATTAACAGGCCTAATGGAAGTGACCCTGAATGCATACAAAGCAGCACTTTAAACAAATGTTTGGCTTCTCTTGAACACAGAGAGCTCTAGGAGACACAATCACTGTGTCTGAATTTCAGATGGTCTTTCCACTCACTGCCATTAATGTGTGTGTGTGTCTCTGCCATGAGATGTTGCAGGGTCCCTGTGGTCCAAGTCCGGAACTCATCTGGGTTGAATACAGTTTATCAGAGACCACAAAAATAATCCATCACACTGTCTCACTCCAGAAGCGTGTTTCTGCTGAGGATGGGAAGGGCTTCCTGGGACAGGGATGTGAGTAGATATGATGGAGCAGCCAGGGCCGGGGCATCTGGCCAGGCTCAGTGCTGAAGCTGCAAAGATGACTGCTTCTTCAACCACGGTGTCAGAGAGTCAAATACATAGTAACAGTGAGCCTTTATTCATTCTCCTCTGGCCAGTTCCAGATTCTTCACACTACCAAGCAGAATCTTTGCTTTTCCATCCACATCCCAGACAGGGGAATCAGAGCAAGTTCCTTTCCTAATTTTCAAAGAGGAGCAGAAATCCTGCCCTCAAATTAGCCCTTGTTTCATGAGTGACTTCAGCTCCTTAGCTGAAGTCTTAGCCCACCTTGTGCAGACAACATGCAGTCTAGAGCCCTTGCATGCATTGTTTTCTCTCTTCTGGTTCATGCTCTGATCAGTAAGGGTTAATACATGGCTGAGGCTCTCCTCACATGCCGGGCAGCTCAGGTAGTCATTTCACTGGTTTAATGGAATCTCTGGCACCAGCCTGTTGGGCATATAGAATTACACCATTCAAAATGTTTCCCTAGACATCCAATGAATAATGAAAAGAGTTTAAAAGGTACTTCAACTGATATGCCTTTACATCCTTTGGGGTGTGGGGTTATCTTTTGGAAGGGCTAAATCTATGCTAGCTCAAAGTGTTTTCCTTAAAATGTGCATCCTTTAGTGTGAGAGATGGCTATAGAGCTAGAGAAAACAAATGCTTTGGTACTGATATTACTCATCTGTGTTGTGTCTATTTGACCCAATGTAATTCCATCTTTTGTCTCATATGGGCTCTCTTTGAATAAATTCCCCAAGTAAGGGGGCTGAGATGGCACATAGACATCATATCCTTGTTGTAGACAACAGTGTTCCTGACAGGGGACATTTACCACAGGTGAGAAGGGGCTGCCATATGGCCACAGCCAAAGCTGAAATGGGTGCAATGACTCAGTCTGTCCCTTTAGTTAATTCCATGCATGGAATTTGCTTAAAGCCTTAGCGTTAATGATAAATGTTTGCTAACTTCACAAAACCTTGCAAAAGTCTGACAGTAGGCACGTATCCTGGTGTGTAGCTGGGCAGCTTAGATTACAGGCTGACAATGTTTCTTTTCTCTCAATCCACAGTCCCTGTTGGGAGAGTATCTTGTCATATCAGCAGTGAATATCTAATGTAGTCTTCATACTGTGCCAGCAACCCATTAGTGAAGCCTCCTGGTTACAAGCCTGCTTCTCTCTTGCTGACTTCGCACCTTACCTGTATGGGCATGGCACAGACAATGTCAAGACTTGCCTTGGTTTTCCCTGTGTGTAATGCCCAGAATCAGAGGTTACATAATAATGTATTTCTAAGATTAAGCTCAGACAGAAATGACGGTGGCCACGAATAAGGAGATCTACTTAGGAGTCCCTTAGAATCATAGAATGGCTTAGGTTGGAAGGGACCTTAAAGTTCATTGAGTTCCAACCCCCAGCCATGGGCAGGCTTGCTAACCACTAGATCAGGCTGCTCAAATTATCTTTGGATCATAACCTTTTTAATGCATAGGCTGATTCTGCGTTTTTGTCATTATGAGGACATGCATGCTAGGTAACATTTCAGCACTTCTAGAAACCCAATTTAAAAAAAAAAAGATCAAAGAACTGGTGAAAAGTGATGCCTTTTGAGTAAACCACATTAGGCTTAAAAACAATCTTCATGCTTGGTGGTAGTAAAGAAACTTGAAGTTGCCTGGTAAATTAAGATATGAACTACCCACACAAATGCTTTTGAATTATGTGAAGAAAGACATTAACAAGAAACCAAAATTCATTATGAGTAGCACTTGGGTATTTGGAGGGGGAGAGGAAAGGGATGGAGTGGGGAAAAAATCACAGAGAAAAAATTACAGATCCAAAGTTTTTATTCAGTCTTTTAAATAGTTTTTAAATATCAGTCTTCTGTTCAGTATACTTTTTCAAAGTTAATAAGCAAGAGAAGTTTATGTTCCCTCATAACAGTTGTTCAACAAGTCAGGTTTTTAACTGCACTCATTCTTCCTGTAAGGTGGCAGCAAGAGCAGCTTCTCACAGCAAAACAAATCTGCTTTTACTGTTATTCAGCAAACACTTTTGGGAACGATAGCAAATGTTTAATATGTTTTTGCAAATATGACCCTTTCCTTGTGTTCTGTTTCAGGGTCTCCTTCACACGTTCATGTCAAAGATCCAGTTTCACAAATAACTGCTGATGAAGTTTCCAATATGCGCCATAATTATAGGTAAAATTTGTCAGTCTTCATTTGTTATTCTGATATCCTCACACAAAAAATGAGCTTATTCCACTCACACAAGTTCTTCACCTTACTGCACAAAAGAGAAATTGAGCAAAAAACCAAACTTGTGCCACGAGCAAATCAAGCTTCATGCCAGTGACAACTAGAAAAAAGGGCGGGACCTGCAGGTGCTGAAAACTGCTATTTTACAATTTTTTGTGAGCACATTCAATAAGAATGCGTGCAGTTATTTAACCCATTTAAGTAAAGATAGTGTCAATGAAGGCAAACTGTTAACAGTGAAGATGAAGAAACCCCAATGTGTCTTGTTCTTAAACTGTCATAAAAAAAAAAATCAGGATATTATGCAGATTTTAATTATTGTGATCCATGTTGTCATTTATATTACACATTTCTCTTTCTATTTTACATCACTGAGAATACAATTGAAAGAGTTTGAGTGAAATGATCAAAAGTTGCACTGAAACACAACGTTTCTGCCTCCACTCAGCCTACTGCACATACCTCAACCTGAAAATTTGTTCAGTTTTCTCTCTTTTCTTCAGGCAACTAATCATGGACATCTCGACACCTTCCCCCCTTCAATCCCCAAGTAAATGACAGTGACAAAAAGCTTAATTTCTGTTCTATTACTTGGTTATTTCAGATATGGAATCCACTACTGTTCCTAGGGACAGAAAGCCAAGGGGGGGACATGCAGTACAATAGATAGGTGGAACTAAAGTGCGATGGACTTAAAATATTTCTTTTTAAAAGCCCTTTTCATATAGAGCTTAAGTAGTATAAAAAGATTAAGGAGGAGAAAAATAAATTCATGAAAATGTCATTCATTCATGGCTACCAAGCATGAGCACCAGATTATATAGCCTGTAGCTCTGGGATTCCCCTGATGCTTTTGGAGGTACGTGGAGACAGATCACCCTCCTTTACTTTTGTACTTCCTTCCCTTTATGCGTGCATGAATACACGCACAAAAGCACACTCCTTTGTTTTTATATTCCTGCCTGAACATCCTCTAATGATGTGTATGGGAGAGAGAAAGCAGGACCAGATGAGCCTTTGCAGTGACATAATGTGAATGCTCTGTGTTATGTTATACTGTGATGCTGTAGCAGGGCAGGCTACTCCCATGCTTCTGAGGCTCACTTCAGCCGGCCCTGCAAGCTGGCTATCTGATGCAAAGCCCAATGGATTCAGTGGAATCTTTTTTCAGATCTTCAGAGCAGACTCTGAGCTGCAAGTCTGGTTAATGCTGCAGCAGAGAACATCTGATTATTACACAGGGCTGGTCGGGAATAATAATCAAATTGCCTAAAGGAAAGCATTTAGGATACATTATTTAAACTGCATTAGATATCCATGTGGTCATTCCCAGGCAGAATGAATATTTCCTCAATTTTATCCAATTTTATTCAACTTAATTTACACCTTTTGTTAGTTGGGATGAATATTGCTCTGTAACATGTCTGAAGGAAGCAGGCTCTGCAGGAAATGGTGTGAGCTACTGACATCATTGCTATCAAGGGAGCCTAGTATTAGAAAATGTTGCAAAAGTACCGAGTTTTCTCTTGAATAAGACATAAAACCAAAGCTGCTCCTCTGGTTGCAATTATGTGGTAAATATAATTGTGTCCTGAACATGGAAGTACGTATGTCAGCAGAAGGCAGGAATGGCTTCTCTGATGTCCAGACTTGCAATGTTTCCCTTACTACATGGAAATGAAGTTTGCCAGCAAGGTCCTTCCCGCCATGATGTGTGTCCTGCCCCATTCTCACTGGCTTTTGCACTCAAATCCAACTGGCCGCATTCCACCTGAACTGCAGCGTAGGTGCATTTGAGTCATCTCAGTCTTGGAGAACAACTTTGCTCTCAACAACTGCTTAATCTCACAGGCCCAGAAATCAAGAAATGCCTCTGATTTTGAGCAATTTTCTAAGAAGCGTCTTTAGAGTTTTCTACCCAGAAAAGGAGCTTCTCCCCCTCTCCAGACATTGCTACAATCACGGAGTTATTGTGTGAGAGACAGAGCATGCTTTCCTGCCGCTCCCTGTGCCAGGCTCCCTGCCTCTTGCAAACCAATCACCGTGTCTCAGAAACGACCCTCATCCACCAGTTCAGCAATGATTTATCAGGAATTGGGAGTCACAGTTTTCTCCGACTGCAACTACAGGGTCTGAAGTCACTGAAATGGTGAGGGGCGAATGGTCTGTGAGTTTAAGTATCAAGGGAAATTTGCTTGTTGTCAGCTACAATGATTAGTCAGTGTTGGTACTTAAGAAAAATGTGCTCCCTGTAAATATTGAGTTGTGTCATTATCACTGATATGCTGGGCTTTCATAAATATTGACATTCTGTAATTAGACAGCTGGCTGTAAACTGGAGGAGACAGTCATTAAAATAGCCATTAACAGAGCTCAGAGCAGAAAAGAAAGCTGCTTCTTATTCATTCAGGACAATGAAGCTAACAAAAAAGGAAATTTTTTATATATTCTACATTTGACATAACCTCTGTTATATCCCTGTTCTTCTCATATTCCTTCAGCCAAACAACTCTTCCTGGATCTTCATTTCCCATTCACCTAGATGAAAGCATGACCATGTTTCTGTGTGTACAATCCAGAGCGCTCCAGCAAGAAGGACATGTGGAAAAGTACTCGCAAGGTCTTTGTATGGTCTTTATAGCCTGCTTGCAAAAATCAGGTAGTACCAGAAGGGCTGTGTAAAGTGACTGATCTATGACAGGTTTTCACAGGCTAAATACCGCTGTTGTTAACTGAACACTTTGCTTTCTGCCACAAGAAAAATACCCACAATTCACTGGCAATAGATACTGGACAATTTTCTAGCTTTGGCTTTCTGTTAGAATGACTGAAGCACGGTGTTGTCAGAAAACCTGTCCTTTTGCTTCTCACATAGAAATACAGTTTCACCACCTATAGAATCTTAGCCTGTTTACTCTCTCAAGTTCTATACATTGTTCACTCATTTATTTATTTTTTATTTATAGAAATTGTATAATTCAAGTTTGGACTTCATCTTTTGAGTGATAAAATGGCTTTTGTTGTTTGCATGGTCATAACCTTTTGGGGGAAGACAAGGAATTTTGGAGCTTGGCAGTGGAGCTTCTCAGCATGCAGCCTTGGGTCACTGCTGGTCCCAGGCCACTAAGAGGTGTAACAACTGGAAAAATCCTGCCCTTCAAAACATCCAAATCCACATATTCCAACACATACTGGCAAACAAACAAGCAGAATGGGAGGATGTGAAAATGATTTAAAAAATCATTCTGCTTTTATGTTCATTATAATGATGAGGGTTGCCGTGCTGCAGAAGGCAAGTCCACAGGTTTTTATCTCTCCAAATAATCCAGATGGTGGTACTGAAATTTATCTCATAAAATCTTACCGTTGCCATGAATTGATACTGAGATTCCTCCATAATTACCATACGTATGCAGCAGCTTTGAAATTCACTGACTGGAGACCCACAACAGGCAGGTAGAAACCCAAGGCAGCCACCCAACAAGCAGGCTGTCATAGCCATTAACCGCAATTCTCCACCCATCTCTTTGATGAGAGCCAATGCCAGTAAGCATTACAAGTGGATTATTGTTTTACACTCAGCATGAAAGATGCTCTTATTAAGAAGAAGAAATAAGATTAATCTGACTAAAATCACTTTAAGGGAATGACTGCAAATTGAAGTTATTAGCAATGGTAAGTCCAAAAAAGTGTACGTTGTAGATATGCAGCCAGGGAGGTCTTAGAATGTGGGGGAACTGCTGATATGCATCTCTTGAGTTCACAGTGTTTTAGATACAATCATTTCACTTACATATTTTGTTTATTGTATATTGCACCATAGCTGAATATCTGTATGGATTTGTGCATGTGTACATCTACAGGGAGAGGAGAAACAGATGGATTTTTTCAAGAAAGGGTTACATGTATTCATATGTGATCCTGACTGGAATATATTCTTCTGGTGCTTGTACGACTTAGCACGTGTATCTGTGCAGCATCAGAATCATGAAGCAGGAAGGCAGTCAATTTGTTCTTACCACAGCATCCAACAATTCACCTCTTGATCCTGCCCTTTTCACAAGTTTCTCAGTGAGTGATTACAACTAGGAAAGCTGAAAGCTGAAAAACATCTCTGTTAACAAATGATCCAAAAAGGCTTTAGAGCCACATGGGTGTATCTTCATGATGCAGATGGGACTGTGGAGGAGTCTGCCCATACCCACCATGGGCTGGATGAGATCATGAGCTTGCATAAATCACCACCATAGTGATCTCACTTCTGAGCTGCAGGCTAACACCAGCCTCTAGTGCCCCTGCTTTATGTCTTCCTCTCAAAGCTCTTCAGGACAGAGACTTTCACCTTGGCATATTGGGAAGATGATCCTGTCAACTCAGTAACTCCCAATGGGGAATCAGGAGCTGGAGAAATGTAGGAGAAAGCTTTCAAAGCTGGGGGATTTGTCCCTGCTGCCCAGGGCTATTAGCGGGGAGGGCGTCTCCTCAGAAACCTAATCTACCCTATTTCTTCAGGTAGGTGAAGCTTGACTCTTCCTTTCTTGCAGGGAAATAAGTGCAGGACATACCACAGTTCGCAGGAAAGACCCCCACATTCTCCATCCCAGCAGGGATCCAGCACAGAGTTAATCCCTCAGAGTGCTCAGAGGGATACTCTGGTCCTACCAAAGGAAAAAAAAAGGCAGGGAATGCCGAGGCCAGAAACAATGAGACACCGTTCCGTTCCAGCTGCAACAATTACCTGAGCTGTCAGAAAAACAGCAGGTCCTAAATTTTGAACAGAAGGGACTAAATGCATCCCTGGAGCAAATCCAGCAGTTTCTGCAGGTTATGGGGAAGATTTTGGTCTTCCATCTGTTTTTTGCACAGAGCTAAATATTTCCTGCAACACTGAGTCAAAGGACTGAAATGATCTTTCAGAATGAGAAGTTTGGCATCAAAGTCAGCTGACAAAAATACCTTTCTGCCACAGGAACTGGTTTCTCTGTACTTCTTGTGCACGTTAAGCAAAACAGCATCTTTCAGACAGACAGCTCTTACTGATAGGCATTTCAAAATTTCAATTTCAAGTGCACTAGAGGGTTCCTCTATGAGTGGGAACTGCTTCTTACCGTATTGTTTTTCGAAGAGTCGTAGTGAGACCAATGAAGAGACTTCCTTTAAAAACCCTCCAGCATTCCGAGCTAATTCTGTGGTGAAACACACCCCGTGCCAGCTACCACCTTCATTCTCTGGGTAATTGAGTGCATATGGGGAGTTGTCTACGGTGTGTAGAAGTTGCCTTTGGTTTTGATGGTACACTTTTACAGATGACAGTATTTAGTAGGACTGAAAATATCCTAACAGCTAAAGTATGCAGTAGTGATAAGCTTATCTTGTGGTACACAGCTTGGTGGGGTTCTCAGCATTTCTTACAGGATGGTAATTCAGATTGCTCTTGTTTCTGATGGACATTGTGCAGGCTTTGATTCCCAAAGGTGAGAGCAGGACAGGAGGCTGGACACCATGCACCCAGGTGTGGTGTGGGGGCAAGGGCACATCCCACAGCTGATGCTATAGTCCCATTCCAGTCTCAGCATGATGTTCCCAGGGCGGCTGCTGCAAACACATTGAGGCTGAAAGAGGCTGAGGATGCTTATCTGAGCAGGAGGCTGCTGTGCTTTGTTTCCAGGGAGGCCACTTCTGTTCAGCTTCTTTAAGTCTCATTTTACCCATCTGTTATGCGATGCTCATTTGCTCAGAGTGGTGTCATGAGACTTCACTGATGTATATGAAGTTCTTTGATGCATGACAGCTCTACATGAAAAATAAAACAATCAGAGCTTGTTTCCATCTATATCACTTCTACTTGGACATCAGCAGCAATTTGATGTTATTGAATGATATCATTAAAAAAAATCATTTTATTTATTCAATGGCCCATGCATGGGACCTCCTCAGTTCAGTGTTTGTTTTTTTTTTTGGAGGGGGGGGGATTAGGGGGGAGTTTGGCCAATATAATATAAAATCTACTCTTATTTGTTTTTCTCATGATACTGGTTATGACCTCCTTTTCCCTCTTAAAACAGTAAACAAATCCCCCAGTCCCCTCTCCCATAACTACCTTTCCCTGGAGTACAGTGATCTGCATTGTTTGCAAATTACGTTTGGAAAAGCAAACAGAGGGAAAAAAAACATTATTTAAAAGTATCCTTATCAGAGGTAGAGGGGCACAGACAGCTTTAAAAAGCTGATAGTTGATCACTAACCACTACTGATGGTGAAGCAGGATGGCCATCAGTGGTACAGCCCATAGTCAGCTGCTGAAGTCAGCTGGGGCAGAGGGGCAGATGCACAGCAAGCGACGAGTGCTCGGATAGAAGCTTCTCATTGAAGGCCTGAGCTGCTCCCATTACTTCTGCATCACTCTGCAGATGCTTGGAGGCCACAGCTGAATGACTGCAGAAGCCAAAACACTCTTCTCATCTGTCGGATCGACTCAGCGACCGGTCTGAGAGTTACAGATGCCGGATGCAAAGCTGCAAGTTGATAGACGTTGCCATTAATGTGTTTTAATTAAGTAGCGGAAAGGAGTAGTGAGGGGACTAAAGGAGTGACAGTGAGAGTGAACACCAAAAAGCCTGGATTTGTTTCTCTTGTATCTGTTCCTTTCATCAGCAAGCAGGGGATCAGTGCTGCTGCCCAGCTAGTGCGTATTGCTGGGAAATGTGAGAGTCTTCTTTCTAGGCTGAGTTTAAACATTTGAGTCGGTCTGCTTATTATGGAACATACTCATACCAGCCTTATATTCCTCATACACATTTGGCTTACTTCGCCCTTGTGCGATAGATAACTTACATTTTTAAGGTCCAGTTATCCATCATTCCCCACCGGTCCGGGGCACTCTTGGTTCTCCATCTGCAGAATAACATTAGCAACTACCAGAGCCTTCAATATTGTTATGGAGATGCCATGTAATGCTTTTGGCTTTCTCATGTCCCTGCTGGTCTGATTATGAGCGGATTCCCCACAAGTGCCCGTGTACTGCAGACACATCCCGACGGCTGCCTGAGATGGCTCCCTGCTAAGGAACCCCCAGGGACTGCCGTAGGCTGCAGCTCCCACGTCACAGCTGGGGGTGTCTGTGTGTCTGTCTGTGTGCAGCTTCTTTGTTTTCAACAGACACACGGCAGATGTAGAATGAGTATGTAGGCAGAGTATGAAAATGTGCCTTAGGTAGAAAATCAGACCGTATAGAAATATGCAGTGAAGGTTTATTTTCCCCAGTTAGAGTGAGTCTAAAAAATCTGCATTTCCACCATAGATCTGTTTTGTCACAGCTTATGCAGATTTGAATTTTATGTTTGGGGATTTTTCCAATGTAAGGCCTTTTGAAATTTCTCAAGTACTTCTGGAAATTGAAAGGAGAAGAGAGCCATGGTACAACTCTGTGACTTTATCACAATTGACATCGCAAAAATGTATGCTCATTCCTACTCTTTTTCTTTGCTTGTAGAAGTGCTCTTCCTTTTAGCTCTTTTTTCTGTGTCAAGTTCCAACCTCTCTGTAAATCACAGTCTTTAGTTTAAAGTGCATACAGTGTAGTCACTTTCAGTGTAATTTATAAACAACTGTGAGGTTTTCTAAAGATATAATGAATTATAAGTAAAACCTAACTAGAAGCGTATGTAGATATGCACTTTGGATGTGAAGCATTGCTCTTGTCCTGTAAGTGTGCATTGGTATTTGTTCCGTTGTGTGTAGCTTCAGACATTGCTTCACCCCTTACCTGAATTCTGCATCTGCAGGAAGCCTCCTAAAATCCAGCTAAATTGCAGATGGATGCAGAGATTCAGCTTGCCCAGGAATTATGACAGGAAGAAGCCTCTGCACTAGCAAGGTGTGATTCATCTTTCTTTTCTAAAGTTAGCCACCTAAAAATGGCAAATCTCATCTCAGCCGTGTTTGCTATACAATCAATGGAAAAAGAAGGCAACCTGCAGGCCGACTGACTCACTAGAAAGACTGTGAATTAGAAAGGAGCCTAAGTGACTGAACCTTGGGCATCAAATTCAAACTAGACAAGCACAGTTAATCAAAATCAATCCCGCCCCAAATGACTTTGGTCCTTATGGGATTTATAAAAAGCTGCAGTGCAGTCCTTCAGAAGTGGCAGCAACTGCCCCATTAAATTCGATGTCATAATCCCTGCATCAGCCATCCCATGGGATTTCATCCTTCACAAAAGCTCATTTTTTCTAGGGAGTCAGAAAGAGGAGTTGGATATGAAGCAGAGGGAGTTCTAAAGATCACCACTGATTTAACACTTTGCTGCACTGGTCTTTTGGAGATTTAAAAGCTGCCGGGTTATTTCATAAGGGATAAATGCAAAAAGTAAAATGTAAAAAAGTAATTTAACAGTAACCTATTCACATCACACTATGGCCTGTATTTAAATTTGGCTCGAATGCTCACTGAAGTCCATGTACTTCTATACAGCCACAGATAAGGCCAATACATTTGAGAATTTGGGATTAAGACAGGAAGAGATCAAATCTCTTCTAGGAAAAATATACAGAAGAAAAAAAGGGGCAGGGATGAGAGAGACAGTGAGAGAGAGACAGAGAGAGGGCTTCAACTACCCACTGGGAGAGCAGAAAGAAGGAGCAGCTAGACACTTCTTGGATGTACCTTACGAAAGAACAAAAGACAATGTGCACAACTTGTAACAAAGGAAATACTTCTATTCAATACAATAGAAAAAAAAATGGTCACAATATCCAAACACTACAAAAACAATGTATGTTGTGAAATTTTTGCTTCCTTGGACTTTCAAAAGTCATATGGACCTGTTATAATTCACCTGGAACCTACTCTGAATGGGGGATGAAGGCGTGACTTAATTGTGAATCAGTTTGTAGACAGATAGACTGACAGATATATAAATAATCAAACACAGTGATGTTCTGAAACTCCTTGTCCTACTGACCCTGCAAGGCATCATAGTGTTTACATTTTCGTTACATTTTGAGGTCAGCAGGGGACACAAGAGGCTATGCTCATATTGACATATCTTTCCCCCATTTGGGACAAACTGGTACAAGTTGACAGGTTCCAAGGGGAAGTTGTTCCTAGAAAATAATCTCCAAATAAATGTCTACATAAAAATCAACCCCTCAACAATGAAAGCATGCTTCCTTTTATTTACCAGGCCTGTCAAATTTAAATGCGAATGTCTGACAAAAAGTTCTTTGGCATGTGGCATCCATAGTTAGACACAGACTGACTGTATAGACATCAAGGATTCAATAGTTAGAGCAAAACTCTGGTTGCAATCAACAGATATCTTGATCTGAAGAAAACTGTTATATCTGTACAACAAATTGAAGTGCAGAAAAAACGAGTGTCATCTGTTCAAGCAGCGCCTTGTCCAAAACCAGAGGCACCACTGGTTGAAGGTTTGGCTTCCATGTATGAATGCAATAGAAGGACCTAGTTTCTGTATAATCCTGAAGGAATTTCCACCGATTTGGTCAAGAAGCAGGAATACCAGGTAATTCCATTTTACCCCCTTCCAACAACCAGTTCCACTGGTTATTGGGATGACTGAGATATGCAGGAGCATGGTTTGAAGGGTTGGTTTTACAGCTGGGAGCTGACAGGCAGGGAAAGATTCGGTTGTCATCAAATATACAAAGGAAAACAGAGCACCTAGTTGTCAAGTTAGTGACACAAAGGCTCAGTCCTAAACTTCATCTTGCAGCAGGGCTAATTTCCACTAGTTGTTCTCATGGTGATATCTTGCCTAGAACAGCAGGAAAATGTAGATCATGTGCCAACTAAAAATCCTAGTAGCAGTGATTACAAAACATTATCAATTTGACTTTATGTAGAGTAGTGAGGAGCAAGTATGGTTCATGTGGAAAAGTGCTCAGTGCAGATGTTGTGGTCCTATCAGTACAGATGAAACAACACATGAATCATTCTCTCTAGGAATGAGTGTCAAAGTGCACCTTCACAGAGCATTGTAAGACTGACCTGTAAGTAAAAAGAAAAGTTGTGATGTGTAACTGGAAAAAGCATTTCCATAATTAAAGCACACTGTTCCTAATGAATGTTATGTCACTGTGGCTGGGAGTTAAAGTAAATTTAGTACCTGTGACAGAGCTGGACTTAAATCAATATCCAAAATGTAGAGTTTTTGTCCCTGGTACTCTCTGTCTTCCTGCTAGATATGAGGCAGAGATAGCTCACAGGCCAAACAATGCCCATAACTTTTATCAGATGATCTAAGGCCATGCCATTTTTCTCTTGTTATAACTGAATACCATTAAGCCATGTTTTACTGTCTGGCCTGTCAAGGCTTTCAAAGCACCTTTTTGGCTCTCACCTAGAAAGCAGCCCTATTTCATGCTTCCTCAGTCCTCTTATGAGAATTATCCCCGCTTTAAAACAGAATGAAAAAAACAAGAGCTAGAAATTAAATAGAAGAAAAAAACTGAATTCAGGCTGGATTTTGTTGTTCTTTCATATAAATGAAAATGCTCCTTTAAAAAGAAGAAAAGATGACATCCCACCAACCACTTCCTACTTTATTAAGATATCATGTTGTAGAGCTCCAAGTGGTGATAAAGTCAGGCTGAGCAGTACCCATGGTCTGGGAGCCAGGTGATTAGTCTGTGTTTAACTACCAGAATGAAGCCATAAGCCCTAGATCTCTCCTCTGGAAATCCCCTGAAGGCATCAATATGGTACAGCAGAAGTCTGTCTGGTTTTGCTGGATCTTGTTCTTGCATATGGAAAAGGGCATAAGAAAATGACTGCAGCCAGTGTGCTTCCGTATCCCAGCAAGCCAGCCTCTACCAGAACCTTTTCTAGTCATAGACAGGGGATTTCAATTAAGGTTTTCCAAAAACTGGGGAAAATCATGTGATAAATGTCTGTCCAAAGGCAGAAAGCAGTCTGTAAAATACAGACTAGGTATGTTAAAATACTGGGCTTGGTCTCACCTGCGGCACATCTCCACAGCACTATTTTGACAGGTGGCCTGGGGCACCTGGTGACACCTCCGGTCGCACCTAGGAGCTCCATGCCCAGGCTGTCATGGTATCTGCTGATAACATCAGACAAAAATAACATCTAGGAACTAGAAACAGCGCAGCCTATAGAAAACTCCATCCTTGTGAGCTTCCTTGTGCAGTGCATGTACGCATCTCTGATGCTTACAGCCAGCGCTGTAAGCTGCAGTTCTGGACTGCTCCAAACCCAGTAATGCGTATGTAAGCCACTCACAGCCGCGCCGCTTCTAATAAACCATTTATTAGCTAAACATGGGCTGATAACAAAGACATCTACGCTGAGAAGGATCCCTCCTTTGAACTGGAATTTGCACAGTTCAAAATCCCATTTCTTCAGTCTTCGGATTACTGTCTGTGTTATTTGTGTGTGAAGACAGTTCTACTTTGTCCACATTGTAACGAGGGTCTGTGCACCTAGGATGTACGTGTTGGCATGTATTTGTAGGAGGATTGTCCTCAAGGCAGGCACAGCTTGACTTGGGGAGGGAACTGCTGCATAATATTTGTATTACCATTAAAAAGCCCCCATGCTGCGTGTTAGGCATTATTTCTCTCATACTTGGCATGTTGTAATAGGTTCTGAATGCTGTAATGCCCCTTTGAAATATCACTGGAAGTAAATCCGTGCAGAGAAATAGAGAGAGAAATCCATCTTACACGCTAACCTATTCTTGAACTCAGACTGCTTCTTACGCTTCTCTAGAATTTAGGCATGGAGTTTGTATAAATTTGGAAATATGCCTATGTCTTATCTGGTTTGTAACTTAGCAACCTTTAATCTGGGTTTCTTGCTGCTCCTTCTAAAGCAGCTGATAAATCTAGTCAAGCTCCTACAATACACTTGTGGGGAAAGTATAGAGAGGGTTCATCAAATACATGAGTAACACCCAAAGCTCTGTTCATTTTGCTGACATTTACCTTTACGCATAAAGACAAGCACAAAAACGCCCACTGCTCAAAGTCACATTTAATCAGACTGAGTGGATTCATATTAGCAGACACCAACTGCTAGAGGGAAGGCTGTGATTTGCAGAAGGAAGTTTCATAGACCATGATTTGCCTGAGACATGGTGATCTTTGATTTAATTGCTTAACTTAGTTAATTTGCCATCTCGTATTTGAAGAGGGAGTTAACCAGATGTAAAATGAAGAGGAAGCAATAAAAGTGGAAAAGATTATCTTGATAAGGTATATTTTTTTATAATGATTTTACCTCTCTGAATGCCACAAAGCACTGCTAGGTTTAATCTTATCCAAAAGGCAAATATATTAAGGAAAATAAAGTCTGGGAGCTCTGAGTGACAAAACTCTAAATGACACAGTGGTTGCGAGTGATTGGCATATTCATTACCAAATTGCACCTTCCCAAAAGGTGTTTGGCATGCTACTAAAGGATTCCTAGTCACACACAGGAGGCTGTCAAACAAGATCCTCTCTGTTTGTTTACCTCCTGCATTAATGCAGCTGCGTCCTCCTGGAATTGAAAGCTGCTGCTGTGCATCTCATTGATTGCAGAGACACATGTCCAAAGGGCAAAGTTACAGGCTCGGAGCTGGAGGCTGCCTCACAAGGTTGTTGGTTTCTTTTAAAACACTTCTGTACACTGCTCCATTTGACTCATTTCTTCTGTTCTGAACAGTGTGGGTATTCCTAAACCTGTTTTGGTATTCTTTTTTATCTGAAAAGCAACCCCGGAGATAGGGTGGGCTTCAATAGAGCAGTGTCACTCCTGGCTTAAAGAGCAGCTAACTGATCACTGATTTGCAGGCTTCATTTTTTCATAGGAATTGAGAGCAGAGTTGTATCAATGCACTGAAACATGCCCTTTGATATAAACGTAATAAAAGACAGAGACAAAGTGCAGCTGTCTACTGCTCCCCATACATGGCTATTAGCCAGCAGAGAGACTGAAATACATACTCAGAATCGATATACAGTGACATAAAAGTTTGTGTTTAACACCAGTCCTTTTCAGGCCTACAAATGTGTTATCACAAGTTTTTCTCTCTTATCTACTGGAGAGGGACTGAGTCAGCCTTGAGATAGAAAACGGGGAGTTTATGATTCCTTCAGGTGTTGAAGAAAGGAGTGAGAAGACTTGATCCTGTGATTCTGTGATTCTCTGTGACTTGGCTTTTGCTACAAAGTGAGTACTCAGTCCAAGTGCCAGCAAAATAAAACAGGCTGCTGGGTGCTGGTCTTTTGGAAGAGGTGCAAAAACAGTTTCTGGACTCCTGCTATTAGTGCTGAGAAAACCTCACAGTTCTGGCCGAGTTCCCACTGACTGAATTAAGTGCATGCTTAAACATTTCATAATTAACTCTCTACAGTTGATGTCAATTAATCTTGTTTCTCAATTAAAACATCAGTGGTTCTGGTGGTTATGGATGTTGGGTGGGTCTGTGACCTCGTGATCCCCCAGCCCATATTGTTTCCCTTTTCTTCTGCTCTCATTTTGGGTGGCTGTGAAATTCTACTGGAGCTCACCAACCTCTACAGTGCTGCCAGGGGAGAGCCATAGGGCAGAGCCTCCTCTGAAAGGCACAAGGAGTCCTGTAGGGTGGTACTGAGGAAGCTCCCTCACTGTGCTGGGCAGGAGCAGAATGGGTGCCTCCCAGACTTCCCAGCTGGAGCCAAGCTTGGCTGCAAGCAGCAGTGTGGGGAGATCCATGGCTGGACACTGTACTCAGGCAGCAGTCACAAGGGCCAGTGACAGGGGAACAGCCATGGGAAGTCCCAAGTGCTGCTGAGGTCCACATGGGCTCCCACAGGCTGCTGCTTCTGCCTGCTGCTCCTTTCCAAGAGAAGTGCCGAGATCTGCAGCATCTCTGCTGCCAGACATTTCCCTGGAAATGTTAAAGGCCATAGGAACATGACTAAAACACATGAGTCATACTTATTCAGGATTATTTTAGCATATTTTTTTACAAACATTTTAGTGGAGTTGCTGTGGCACATACTACTCTGGTTAGAGGATGATACAAAAAGAGCTGCCTCTACCCGTCACACGGGAACAGGGAAAGGGCAGAGGTGACCCTTGTCTATCATTATCAAAAATCAAGTTACACCTAAAGTGAAGATCCGTGCCAATAGTAGACTGCAAGAGCTTACTTAGCCCTGATAATTAATTATACCATACATCAGCTTTCCACAGAGAGTCTATGTGATCCCAAATTGGGAGGGGTTTGCCATTGTTGCTGTTTGCTATCATACTGGTTTGTGTGACTGCTGCAGACAGATGACATTTTAGTACTGCTTCCCCTGAACCTTAGGAATATCCACTTGCTTATGGGCACATTGCTTTAGAGTGAGAGGAATCACCTTCCTTCTACTCAGTTTTCTTTTCATGGCTGGAAGCAGATTCCTTAGCCCAATTCCCACAGACAGGGACATGCAGTGTTCCCAGTGCAAAATATAAAGCTTGAACAGATGAAATCTGCATTTTTTGTTTTGAGCAACAAGATCCATCAAGTTAACTTCCTCTTCGTGAGGGAAAAAGTGGTCTGCAGTGCACTGACATGATCGTCTCTGACAACACTGCCAGTTCATGTAGGAATAACACCAAGGAGGCATGTTGAAATTAGAAAATACAAGCAAGCAACAGCTGAGAAACACATGAGAGCATGGCTCAGTGAGAGCTGCCAGTTGCATGTTTAAGTTACCAGATGTCTGTTTGGCTTCTGAGCTTTAACATCTCCATTGGCTTACTCAGAGGTACTGTGCCTTTCTGATATCAGGTGTTAAGCGTGTGTGCTCTCTCTTCCCTCCTGTGGGCTTTTATAATGTAATGCCCTTTCAACTTTTGCCTTTTGTAACTTAGATAAATAGACAGTACTTCCTCTTAACTGCAGTAATCCTGTGCTTCTTGCATTTACTAAATGAAACAGCTGAAATAAAACAATGTCCCAGATAGGTCTCCATCCACCAATCTGCACTGACTCCCTGCTATATGCACCAGGAATGCACAGCGCATAGGGACCATGAAAGGACCAAGGACCACATCACTACAGACACGCAATTCAGATATTTTGAAAACAGCCACAAGCCTTCTTTTTTTTTTTTTAAAGCAAAAGGTAACATCAGCATTAAAAACTGACTGCTTGCATGCTTCCTAACTCATTTCTTTCCATTTATTCCTTCTTTACTAAATACACTATATGAAAAAAGCTAAAAGAGATTCATCTTTCTAGATGTGCTTACATTCACTCATATGTATATATATATATGTACCTTAACTAGATACATTCTTTTACTGAATACTATCTTAATGCTCTTTGAGAGAAATAGGTTGCCAGTATTATGCCTCAGCATCCAAAGGGTCTTTTGCATCACACTGCAAAAGATGGTGTTGACTAAACATGCCACAACAGCATGAAAAATACACATGTATCTTTTTGAAACATCAAACGAACATCCCATGAAGAGGCAGAGCATTTTATCTGCATGTGCTCAAAGCCAATTTCACTTTTCATTTCTGGTTTTAGAAACCTTCTTTTTTTGAATTTTTAATGAGTGGGGAATGAAAAAAAAACATTTCCTGAAAATTCAGAAAAGCTTGTAAGAAATGCTTTCCTCTCTTGTCCATTTTCAGATAGTAATGAACATGCAGAATAAAAAACTGGTTTCACAAAAAGCAGGAAAATTATTATAGTATTTTCAAATACTGTGTTTTCCTATCAAGCTGTTTCAGATACTTGAAGAACAGTAGAACAGTGACCTTTCCCTGTTCCTGTTCTCATAATTGACAGTGTGGAGCATGACCTTCTCTCAAGTGTAAGTAGGTAAGTAAGCAGCAGCAGCAACTGGTATTCTGCTTCAGCAGTGCAGGCTCCTAATGTAGGCCTCAAACCAGCACCATAGTCCTGAATGCACTTAGGCAGTTCACATGTACGGATTTAGATCACTGAATTGTTTGAATTATTATCCATACTCATTATTGATACAGAAACAGTTGAAATTAACTGCTGGTTTTCTTCCCCCAAATTCATCTGTGATCCCTGGTTCCTCTTTCAGCCTCTGAGGCCCAGAGCCTCACAGGTGTGGCCTGACACTCTTGCTCCTGGAGCAACTGAGCACGACACTCCTTTGTCCTCTGGATTGAAAGAGTACCTGGGTTCCTAACCTTCCTGCTCAGTGTGACACCTCCTTCTCTTGTGGTGGCTTCCTGAGGCCTCAAGAAATGAACCCCAAGCCACAAGTCCTGCTTTGAAGTGGAGGACAAGCAACACTTGTCCAGTCACTTTTGCATCTTGGCTCTGGGCAAATAAACTGTAAATCAAAGGGGCCAAAAATTTGCCCCTCTGGGAATAAATAAGCTAAGGTAACAAAGATGATTCAGGGTCTGCAGCACCTCTCTTATGGGGACAGGCTGAGAGAGCTAGGACTGTTCAGTCTGGAGAAGCAGAAGCTCAGGGGTTTTCTCATCAGTATCTCTTATTACCTGAAGGGAGGGTGCAGAGATGATGGGTTCAGCATCTTTTCAGAGGCCCAGTGTCAGGAGGCAATGGCGTGAACCAGAACACAGGAGGTTCCCTCTGAACACCAGGAAGCATGTCTGTACTGTGTGGGTGATGGAGCACTGGCAGAAGCTGCCCAGAGAGGCTGTGGGGTCACCTCCTTGGAGATCTACAGATGTCACATGGATATGGGACTGGGCACCCTGCTGTGGGTGTCCCTGAAGAGCAAGAGTTGGAGCAGATGGACACAAAGGGCCCTGCCAGCCCCGGCCTTTCTGGGATAGTGATGCAGTGAACTTGTATATCCTATGGGCTCAGGGCGCTTGTGTATTAAGTCACTGAGCTCTTAGAGCTGTGAAGGAACAGAAGAGAGAAGCAGCCCAGGAAGTGCTGGGTGCCAAAGGAACACAAATTGTGGCCCGACAAGTGATGAAGCAATTGGAGCATGGAGATTGGAAGGAAAAAAAAATGTAATAACTAAACGAGGTGCTGCACTGCTCTCCCACCAGTTGGAGACACTATCCTTCTGGGGATATTCCCAGGCCAGTTACCTGGCTCTGAGCTCATTCCTGTCTGGTGTTTTTCTTCGTTTCCCTATTCTGGTAGGATTTACTTTTGCTTAGAGTGGAGGATCTATTTAGGACAGAGGTCTTCGTCAGCTGCTTATTAGAATTTATGATGAGATAGTACAGCTTGTGGAGTCCTTCTGAGCTCCAACAGGGGCAAATAAAAAATGTGGTATGTTTAGGATATTTTTACTTGTCACTTGGCAAATAGAGGCTATACTTATCAACAGGTCTTAGCAAATTCCTGATACTCTGCATGCTCTGGAACTGTCGTTGTTCAAAATCTGTGACACTCCATCTCTTGCAAGCCATGTCTAGAGACAGATGGAAGGAAAGGGAGCAAGAATGATGGAGCAAGGGAGATATACAAGGAAAACATGTTTTAACAGGAAAGGTTTTATATCTACATGGTAGCATAGTGATTGTGTGCATCAACAATCACTGCAAATGTGGAATAAAACCTCTGTCCTGCTATCCAAGATTCCTGCATGTCCCTTTGCAAGCCCCAGAGCAGTTCAACTAGGGCAGCAGGTGCCAAATGCAGGAAGGACTCAGCTCTTTATTCCCCCCATAAAAAGTCTACATCTTTCCAGCAAGCTGTTGAGACAAAATGCTTTTTGGAAATTCCTATTGATGGGAATTAGGGGCTGTATCTATTCTAGCAAACCAAGCAGTGCAGCAGATAGCCAACTGGCCTGTGATCATCTATCCTGTTTAACTGAGTATTTGCAGTAACACATTACCTGGCACAGGTTTGACCCATACCAAGTGGTACTTGCCTGGAAGTCAGACAGATGATACGCAGGCCAGAAGGCAGAATGAATGAAGGCCCTCCCAGAAGGACAGGGGAGGAGTTTGGTTATAGGAGCACAGACCGGAGTTTGGCACTTCCCTTCAGGATCAGAGAACAGACTCTCTCATCCTTATTTATTAACCAATTTATTAACCAATGTACACAAAGAGACCTAAAGTCAGACTGTAGGTACTTTTTTGTTGTTTCTGTTACCATAAATTGAATGGTACAGGATTCTGTCAAAAAAAAAAAAAAAAAAAAAAGAGTAAAGACATTAAACAGCTCTTCAAAAGGCTCTGAGGTACTTTTTCTTAACTTAAAAGGCCCCTCTTTTAAAACCCATGGCTAGAAGCCAACGGAGATTCCCTAGGGAAACTGGACACTCCCTGAGTGAGGCCATCGGAAAACAAGTCACAATATTTCCAGGAAGATAGCACTAGCTCTGAGCCAAGGACAGGCACAGAAGATTACATGCTCAGGATACCAAGAATGGCCAGAAGAGGAAGGCTTTTCTTTCTTTCACAAGAAAACAAAAGCAATCAAAAGGAAATATTTGCAGATGCTTAAGAGGTGTCTCAGGAAGTACATTAGTATGTTGATTGAGGTGTCAAGTATTTGATATACTGCACAGGGATATGCAGTTTTATGCATACATTTTATTTCTACATATGGTTCATATGTCCAGTGGGGAAACTTAACCAAAATCTGAAGTTGCTAACCAACTTTCAGCCTGTACTCAGTTTGCTCTTCTTTGTTGTAAATGCAACTGACTGATCTTTGCATAAATGCGTGTGTTAGCATCTCAAATGATATTCATTGGCAGTAAAACTGCCTTCATTAAGTTATGGCATTTTAAAATAAATTTATTTGAATTACCTCTGTGTCTATGCATAATTTTGATTATCTCCTTAGTGGCCCCTGATGCATCTCAGGAAAAAGCATAACTGAAACAATGAGCATTGGTTTAAGGCCTTGTAGCTGTGCAAACCTCCACCATCCGCAGTTCATGTGTGCTGCCTTGCCATCACTGTTTACCACTAAACTCAGGACAGTTCTGTTGACACTTGCTAAGTGATGTTCCAGGTCACAAATATCCACAATTTATTTTAGGTTGAACCCAATGGTAATGGAGAATGAGCTTAAGAGAAAACCTTCACTTAGGATGATAGCTTGCACTTGAGCTATAGTGCAATATGCCTAGTGTTAAGGGCTTGCCATTTCTCTGCATTTGATCTGGTTTCCATAGTTCTAGCAAAAGTGGGAGAGGCTGCCCAGTGGCACAGCTTATCCTTTCTTATATGGCATTCATCATCCTCTGCATCCAGCAATGGGGACAGTGGGGTCTGTCTCCCCTGAGCCCCAGGGCAGATTTGCCAGAAGCACTATGAGGAGTGCTGATTCTGGAGTGCATGCATAATACAGCAGCAGGAAAACCTAACATTAAAGAGGACATGGTCATGTAAGGAGGTCAGGAGCATTCTGAATAGCAAACATCAGACAAGCAGGAGGAACACTGGAGCAAATTTCATCCAGAGACAAAATGGGCTGAGATAGCTCATAGTGAATGATTTCTCAATTTTACATACTTTAGATCTTTCTTCTTTTTTTTTTCCCCCTAAATCAACCGCAGAAAATAGTTAACATCTTTCATTCTGCTTCTTATAGTGTTAATAGTAATTAATCACTTTGTAAATTCATCATCTTTTTGATCTTCCATGTCTATGCAGTATCTTTTCTGGTTTTTGGAAAATAATATTTATGAGTATTTTCTTATAAAATCAAAAGAATGTATTAAAAGATCAGCTTACACCCTGGCAGGTAAAGTTGAATGCATTAAATTGCACACTATTTAACACAAAGAATATTTTTGTTTGAGACCTCCTCTGCCAGTGTTATCAGCCAATATTTATGCTGCAAGTATCATTTCAAATGTCATTATCTAGCTTTTCAGATGAAAACATTATCATATACAGTAGGACATTACAAAACTATCAGTAACACCTCACATTTGCACAATAACCAAATCCCCTCCCTTTTACTTGTTAGGCAAATGTACCCTTTCAAGACAGCTATTTTGGTAATGTTTCTGATTTTTCTATCAAAATGTACTACAACACCTGGGAATAAATCCGTATTAAGTATGAACACAAATATGTCAGTCAACAAATAGCATAGATAAGTGCTCACAGTTTTTACCTGCTATGTGCTATCAGATACAGTCTTCACCAGTATACATATACATCCTTCTTCAACGACATCACTTCCTCCAAAATAAATATTAAAAAAAAGCAGGAGAAAGCAGGAGAAAGCATTTCAACATCAACTTCAGGATAATGGTAAACAGTGGCTTAGGGCTATGAGTGCACACGTGATAGCACTGAAGTGAATTTGGGCTTGTTGCCCAGCATTTGCAGTAATTTCTGGATGAGTTTTCATGTCGAGGTGTGATTCAAGCCAGCGTGGCTGCAATGCCATGGCCCATGGCTAGCCTACTGTCCTAACATGGGAGTGCAGGGCTGTACTTGCCGTAGCCAGGGCACTGGGCTGCTATGGATGGAAAGGCCCTGATGATGCTTCTCCAGCAGGAATGGCTCCAAACATGTAGGCATAGGCTGCTTTGAGGACAGGGCCCTTCAGATGAGCAGTTGTTCACTCATTACTGCCTTAAAGCCTCTCCTGCCCTCTCATGGGGCTGGAAAAGGGAGCCAGGTCTCCCCAGGAATCACCCGCAGAACCATCCCACCTCCACTGTGCTTTAGCAGCAGCTCTGCTCCTCAGTCTGCCTGTTGTACTGAGAAGTCCTGAGGAAATTCAATGCTGAGATGAGCTGCAGGGACAGAGCTGACTGCACAGCTGCTGAACCCAAAAGACATTATTTTAGAAAGGCCCAGTCCTGTGCTCTGGTAGATATTTCCTTGGTTTGAGGTTGAGAGAAATCAAGTTCTGGAGAAAGCAGCTCCTAATCATCCATATCTGGGCAAAGACTCCTCAGCTCCTCAGGGGATAAATGCCTCCATCCACCCAGTAGTGAAATTGAGGTAGAAATACAATTAAAAACCAAAATAATGCTGCTAGCAATGGGCAGAAATAAGGAGTTAGAAAACATGACTGGAGAGAAGAGGCATCAATGGCCAGCTTATGGTAAGCTTATCCAGGAGTTGTTGTTTATATACATGAAGAGGAAATGAAATGAAATGCCATTAACATGGCCCCTTTGTTGAGCAGGGCTGGCAGTAACATGGATAACAAAATGCAGAAGGCTGAAGCATTCAGGCAGTGCTTCCCTTGGGTGCAAGGAGCTGAGGTGACATCATCCAGAGCCAGACACTGGGGAGTGACACACGGAGGGGATGCTCTATCCCACACATCCTGCTCAGACCTCTTTGAGTCTGCGAGAATGGGCAATTTGCACCAATACGACTTAAAATCTGCGGCCAAGGAGCCCTTTGAATTATTAACACAAATAAATCCTAGACTGATCATAAAAATCCAGCCTGCAAGGTTACAGACAAGCTTAGATTGACATTGGTCTTTGATAATATCCAGGCAAGGCTGGCAGGGAAAACAATCAGCAAGGAGTCAAAAGAACAAGTGATTCAATCAATATTGTATTTTATTTTTCAAATCCACCTCAGAAGTTTTGTGACATTCAGTTACTCAATTTTTATGAAGAATTACAGCTAGTCCTTCATAATGTTCTTATAAAAATTAGCTGTACAAGAAAATCAATGCAGACTCATTTAAAAAAGATCAAGAATTGCTCAGTTCGTAGATCTCAGAAAGGCATTTGCAGTCACCCAGGGTTTTTCAAGCAGAAGCCTCCAAGGAGCTGCCATCATCCCCCTCAGTAACTTTATCAATGATCTTGAAGAAAATATTAAATCATTGCTGATAGAATTTGTAGAAAATAAAAAGGAAGAGAGAAAAGATGATGGGCATACGACTGGATCATTTGGAAAGGCGGCTTCATTTGAATGCAAGTTTCAACACAGACAGATACAAGGTTACACTCAGAGAGAAAATAAATCCCATTCATAAGGGAGGTCATATCTGAAGCAGTGGCTTTTAGAAGGACTTAGTAGCTGTAGCCGATAAGCAGTACACTGCAACAGCTGAAAGAGCAAGCCCTGTCCATCACCATGTAAACAGGCAAATGACAAGAGAGAATATGGAAATAGCATTACGTTGTTGTATATGATGTTCATTACTTCAAAATACAGAATTAATTATGAGCGTCAATGGAGCTGCTACTTTTGTTTCTCAGGTGGCTGGTCTACCCTTACAGCTTCTGTTCTCCTGTGCTGATTCCATGCCCAGTGGCAAGGCCAAGCCAGGCTCATTGCTCCAGGGGCAATGGGTAGGATAATCCACAGGCACTGATTATCCCTGCTATGGTGCCTAGAGATGGGGATATGAGGGATATTTTACTATTTAAGAGCTAAATGAGAGCCAAAAAAGAATGATCTGGTTTAGGAAACATCCTCTGGTAAGAAAATCTAGAAGTTTCATCTATTTTGATTACCCAAGAAAATGGTAAGAGGTGGTTTTATCACAGTATAAAAGAACTGTAATACAAAGGAGACATTTCACAGCTAGCAAATCTTCAATCAAACAGAAGAAGATTCTGTTGAATCTCTGCTGTAATAGTCATTTAGTATAATATTGATTATTAAATGCAGGCAACAGTAATTTTACTGTGATTATTATGCAATCTACCATCTAATTTACAAATTAAAAATATATGTTACTTTGCCATTAATATTTCAGCTATGTCATAGAAGGGCTTAGGTTGGAAGGGACCTTAAAGATCATCAAGTCCCAACCCCTCTGCTGTGGGCAGGGCTGCCACCCACCAGCTCAGGCTGCCCAGGGCCCCATCAAACCTGGCCTTCAATACCTCCATGGACGGGGCACCCACACCTTCTCTGGGCAGCCTGTGCCAGTGCCTCACCACTCTCTGAATAAAAAATTTCTTCCTAACATCCATCCTAAATCTCACCTTTTTTTAATGAAAAGCCATTCTCCCTTTTCCTATCACAGTTCATCTATGTGAAAATTTGGTCTGCAGGAAGACAAGAATTGCTTCAAATTCTGTTTCTAAAAAACAGAAAAATTATAGTGCAAATGTGATCTGCTCCATCATAAGTCTCCAGTATTTCTTGCTTGACAATTGAGTTGACTTCTCCCCAGTGCTGGATGAACAACTGCAAGGCTAAGGGATGCTTTAGTACTGCTTCCGTCCAGCAGGTCTCACACTTAGGATAAACAGAATCAAATCAAAGCTGATAATGTGTATTTCTTGCAGCTTACACCAAGGAGGATCACTGGTGCTTCAGCAACAGATTCCCCACTCATGTGTTATGAGGCTATCAATGTGCAAAATTTGTCATCCATTATCGGTAACCTTCTCACTACACTACAATTCCTTCTGTAATGAAATAAGTAAAAAATCTTCTAGAATATGAGTTTTTGAGTCGGTGTCTTTTCTTTCCCATCTCACTTTACTATCGCTATTCATTCCCTTTCCCTTTTTTCTTACTTAACATTTTATCTTTCTTGTCATCAAGATCATTTTTATACAAATCACTGTATTTTAGGCAGAAGCAACAAGGCAAATATCTTTTGTAGGCCCTAAACTACAGACTCATGCTGACATTACTCACCTCCCTTGAGAGTTACATATTCTCTTTCTTGGCTAACTTCACATAAGAACAGTTCTGACTCAAAATCCACTTACAGATTAGATTTTGTAAATGCTTCTTCTTTTCATTTCCTTTTTTAAAAAATAATTTATTTTTCCATTTACTTCAGTCTGGCTTGTCGCCAGAAGTTATTTCAGAGTAAAATACAAGACCTTCTATTTCCTTTGGATGAAATCTTTAAACAGGGATTTGGGAAGATTTAAAGCACTCAGAAACAAAATACATGACACGGTATAGGAAGGTTCTCTTCCTTTCAGCTTCTTGGGCCAGGTGGGAGCCCACCCAAGGAGCAATATCACAGAAATAATCCCAGGCAGGGCAGTCAGTACTCGAAATTATCAGGCAGAGAGTCTAAACCCCACGGACATGGAGGGAATAGTCAGCATTAATTTTGTTATAGTAGAAAGTATTAGTTTTATTCCACCGCTTCCAATCGGAAATGTCCCCTGAGTTACCCTTTTTATAAGTTCACACCTCTGGAAATTTCTGGGAGTGGAATTCAGATCCAGCTGTGACACCCAAACTCGGGTTTGTAATTCAGGGAGCATACATAGTTCCCACAGTAGCCCACGGAGATCTTGCCAGATCTTCCAGTGGAGAGCAGAGATTATCTCAGCTGACCAACCGGGATGTGCCCACTCAGGGTGATCAAGGTTACTCTACATGAATTAGATCTCAGCTGACTATGATAGGAGCCTGGACTCACACGTAAGACTCCTAAATCAAGTTTTTCCTTCTGAAAAGCTGAGCCTTAATGCATGCATGCTCCCAGCTTGTCCAGTAATCCACAAAATCTCTACATCCTGGAAGGTGCTCTAGTAAATTCCCAAAATCAGTTCAAAACTGAAGCTGAGAATGCTAACTAAAAAGCTGTTCTATAACACCGGCTATCTTTTTGCTAGATTCACAGTAAGCAGTATGTATAATAAAGATCCTAAATTATTTGTAATATTTATTCAAAATGTCTGAAAAAATTACTTCTATACAATACAACCTCTGCTTTATTGCTCCATCCATTTCTGTTAGGTTTTTAATACTGGGCCTAATTTGCATCTTTATGCTAAAACATGAACATAGAACTCCTTTCCTTGAACACCCATATTTTTCATTAATTTCAATAGAAGTGTCTCATGTAAAAGGAATGCCAGATCAGAAAGCAGTAGCTACAGTATGAGCAAGGTGAGTAACGGCATGTAAGAGAGGACAGTGAGGATAGTGTCCTTCTATTGCTTTATGAAGAATGTCTACTTCAAAACAGGCAATATCGTGCCCAAGACTTGGAAACATTGTGAGCTTCCTTTTAGATCCCCTAACTACTGTTTTCTGAGATCCTCGTACCAATTTAAAGAAACACTACACAATCCCAAACTGGTAAAACAAGGCTCCCCTAATTTCCTACTGAAAAGGGCATACCCCTTACAGGAGGCACCTACTTAGAACAATAACCTCAAAGCAAATATCCAGGCATTTCTGTTTTGGTTAATATGCCAGCTCAAAGGGAATTTGATTCATGTATACATGTCTTCAGATGACACCGACAGAGATATCTTAAAGATCTAACATGGCGTACATCAGTATATACCATCTCTTTAATAGTATATACCATCTTCTAAACATAAGCTTTAAGGCATTATGGGGTACATACAGAGAAAGTTTTCTGTTTCTACAGATGATCTCCAGAGTCTTTTGCTTCATCCTCCAGAGGTACCTCCTTCAGCTGTAGTTACCAATGGCACTGCTTTTCCCCAGAACCGTTAGAAAGATGGCAGTGACACTGAATGCAGCCTGATTTCAATGACACTGAGCAGATTAAAGTAACAAAATAAAATCCAAGAGCAACTGAAAAAGAAATCATAGTACAATTAGGGCTGTACACCAAGAGCACTAATGTCAGCCTCAGCACAGCAGCATACAAGTTAATCCTGACTCCTTTTGTTAAAGAACAGGTAAGTTCCTTAACTAGAATTTTGCATTTTATTCTTAATTGCATTATGTATTCTCATTGAGAAAGTGCAGAGGCCACGAATCTTTAAGTATGTGAATCAAGCAAGACTGCAACATTGCTGATTCCTTTCGGTCTACTTTTTTCATCACACATGGCTTCCTTGCCATTACGAGGAAAATCTGCCACATGCATCTGATGAAGTCATTGTGGCAAACTGTAACGCATTAGGTGGTTGTTTGGATTTACAATGTAAGAACATGTTGCTGCACCAGAGATTTCAGTGGGTGAGTTGCCTCTGATGCAAGCAGGAGATGCTATGGCAAGGATATCTGCTTTTTCTTCACTAGACAAAGTGGCAAAGCCATTCAAGACACTGTCATTCTGCAAGTGGCATGCTAGTTTGACAAGAAGCTGAAATTGTTTTTAATAAATGTTTTAGTACTCTTCCTACATATTGCCATGAATGAAGAAGCTTTGAATGTAGGCTTAAATTAAAATAAAATACTAGAAATACTATGTTTAGGCCGATAAGTAGATCATGCTTATTGCAGTAGCAAACAGTAAAGATATTTCTGTGCCAGTTAACTAGTTAAAAATGAAGATAAGCCTATACAATCATATGGATGGATCCAAAGCAAAGTATGTAAGAAGAGCAAATGAATTTTTAGATATGCAGAGCCTGAAAAATGCCCAGTGTGAAGGAAAATAAAGAAATCTTCAGTGTGAAAATACCTGTTACTACCAAGTCTACTACTGAGATCCAACAGCTCTGTTGGCATTAAGAGAAAAACCCTTATCCAGCCCACAGCTACAGACTCAGCAGCAGGGAGTGAGACTCACTCAGTGCAGGGATCCCACAGAGATCTGGACCTCACATTTGTGGGAGATTCTTCTAAACAGTGAACAAGAAAATACTGGACATCGGCTGTCCTTGAGCAGTTTACCCTAAACTGATATTACATATGCTATTTATTGTGTTCAGATGTAAACTCTGGTGTGAAAATTTCAAGGAATGCTAAAATCTGCAGCATACACAGCATATTAAAACTTTTTTCAAAAACTGCACTTTGTTGGTTTTTTTTCGCCAGGGAAATCTGAATCTTTTCATCCAAGTATACAATAAGCTTATACGTCTTTACAGCCCACATTCTTTGAAATAACCATAAAATCTTTTAGAGAGGCCGTGCTGTAATAAAACTGCAGACTTACACTTTGATTTAAAAACAAGCAAACAAAAATCTATATTTTCCATTGAAAGAGAAAAATATCATATTACTGTCTCAGCTCTGCTTTCTCTTTACTATATAAAGCAACATTAATGATCTACTGAGTAGTTTGGGAGGAAAAAGCCGGAAAGTATATCTCCAGAAAGCAGAGTGAAATAACATGCCTTAGGAGGAGGGATAGATCCTCAGCTCTACCATCCTCAGATTCTCTCAAGGGGATATCACAGACTGAACCTTCAAGCACTCGTGCTGTGGGGAGCACTTCTCTGTAAAGCAGGGCATGGCATCGTGACCCCTTTGCAGCAAAGATTGCGTCTGTGTCTAGGCTGTTCAGAGAAACATAAAACTGTGGGATTAGGCTGGTTTACGGACAGTGGCATGTTTCCCGATGACCTTCTGTTATCAGGCATCACATCTCCTCCTAGAGCATCCAGCTCAGTGTGAGGGGAGCTGTTTCTGCATGGCTATTCCAGGAATTAGGGGTTCTGCAGTGCTCTGTTGTCCCTGCGTATTCATGCAAGCAGCCTCAGTACAGCCAGGGAGGTGATGGCTTCTGGAGGGATGTAGTTCTCATTGGTATGCTCATCTGGCTTCTGTTTAAATCAACAAACACAAGGAAGATGTCATAGCGTTGAAATGACTAATGATTCTGAATAGAAGGTAGCTGGTAATGGTAAGCAGATCAGAAGAATATGCTTAGAAGTCAAATGGTCTGAACACATCTTATCTTTTCTGAACAGCTATTCCAAACAAGATCCCAAATAAGGCACATGTGAAGGATAATTTGGGCTTGAGGGAAACATGAAGAAAACCTACATGATAACAAAGAGCTTTGTGAATGGAGAAAAAAAGATGAAAAATACAACAACAAAAGAAGCCAAAGAAATGGTGTCTTGAATCAGCTGGGGAAAAAGAATGCTTTAGGACTGAAGAGTTGTATAAGACCATTGTGCACAATAGGAAACAAGCTTGTGTACTTGGCATTTTCCTGGTGCAGGGCACCTAGCTCAGCTGCTCCACAGGGACACTGCATCCCATAGGACACACAACAGCACAGGACTCTGTCAGATGCAAAGTGTCCAAATCCAAGCTACTGAAACCCCATGAAAGAATAAAGTCCTCTGGAAACTTTGAAAACTGGAGTTCAAAGGGATTTCCAGTAGATCAGAAAAAGGAGAGAAATATTTCATCTCTGGGAAGAAGCTGAGCTGTTCCTCCAGGGATCCCTCCTGAGGGTGCCTTGCAAGGTTTCTGCCAAGTTCTGCAGGGTGAGGTTTGCTCACATAGATTCATCCATTTGAAAAAAGAATGCAGATTTAAGCCTCTGTTTCTCCAGCTAGTGATCTGGCAGCTTCAGGAGAAAATCCACCACCTGAAAGCCCTGCTATAGGATGGGACAAAGTGCCTGGTGGGGTTTCGCTCTTCTTCTCCTCTCTTACTTCTCAGATCCCAGAGGGAGTACAGGTGAAGACCTTGCTCAAGAGACCTTGCTTTAGATGAAAAAGTTCTCTGAAATGAATCCCGCTTTCAGCTTTTTCTTTCATTTCTGGGAACTACCACTATGTCAGATTAAGATTGACGGCTTCCCCTCATGGAAAAGCACAGCGGAGGACTGCCTTTACTGAATCACACTTGATTTGATGTTTCTTGTGTTTCTGTATTTGAAATAATTTCCTACATGTAATTATACACTTAAGCAATATTCATGTGCATAAAACAGCTAACATTTTTCCTGTTTTCCAAAAGAGATTGGCTTGCCCTAGGAACATTTTTCCTCACTGCTGTGCTTGGACTAGATTCAGTACTTAGGATAAAAGCACGGGAAAGAGATTCTGAACTGTAATTCTGAAAGAGTCCTACAGGAAGGTCCTACATAAAGCCATCCATTTGTGCATCATATAGAAAATGTATAGACACAGTGCAGTGCTGCACTTAGACTGAACATACCTTTGTGTTACAAAGAAAAACACTGGAAATTGGCACTGCTTTAATCATATGCCTAATATTAAATGATGCCTTTCTAATTCAGATTCACAGTAAATCTTCCGATTTTTGAGCAATCCATATATTAACAAGACGGTCACATTTCATTTATCTGCTTCCTGAAGAAAATCGCCTCTGTCAGATTTCGAGTGAATGCAAGGTTTGAAAAAGCCCCAACAGTAGCCAAATCCTGCAGCGCTCGCACAGCTAAACCCCGACTGCAAATTGCAAGCGGTTAGCGGCTGCGAGATAATGGTCTCCAGCCTTTGTTAAACTCTCCATCTCGGGGTTTAACAGCACAATTCTGCAGACTGCAGGGAATAGTCCCGCTTTAATATGACTCATCTGATTTTTTGTCTGCTTTTCCCACTTAGTACTCAACGTGATAGAGCATACAGCCCCATGACCTCCAGTGAAATCGTGAGGATGTAAATGAGAACGGTGCTTAAACTGAAATATTTGTTGAGTAAAAGCTCTTGTAAATTAGTCTGCAAACAGCCACAGAGTGATACAAACCGAACAGCTTTTACAGCCTACTTTACAGTGTTATTTTAGTTTAGCAGCTGAAGTAGGATTTTACTCATTACAATTCTTCAGTGGTTTCGTTCCCTATGCAGCCAGAGGAGGCTCGGGGCAGCTCCAGGCCAGATTGACATAATCCCCTGAAGGCAGGTGGCAGCTCTTGAAAAGATGCCACTTTGTTTGAATAGCACAATGTCCTGAATCCTTGCTTTTTTCACACCTGTGGCACCTCTCAGGCTGCCACCCGGAACAGTGGCAGGAGGCAGACCCATACAAGCACCCAGAAACCGTTTTTCCCCCTAGAGTGACATGAGGATGGACAGATTAACCCAGGTGTGCTCAGCTGACACAGGCCTGATAGAAGACACAGTGTCTCAATGCACAACATGGCCAAGCAAGCACAGGGGGAACTACAGCCTCTGCAAGGATCACAAAATACAGCGAGTCCCCCAATTTTAAGTGAAAATTAAATGCAGGTGCTGGGACCCAGCCCAGGGACCTTAGTCAGAGCTGGCAGGTTTCAGTGTGCTTCCAGCCCCCAAAGCCAAGAAGGATGGTTGGATCCCAGCCCCATGGGGAAGGGTGTGTGCCTGCTTCTCTGCAGTTCATAAACATCAAGAGGTTGCTTGCAGAAAGAGGCCGCTTCTTTGCAGAGCTGTAAGGCCAGACCTGCTTAGCTGGGAGGAGGGCAACTGCTGCTTTCGCTGTGAAATGAATGGAAATTTCTCTGTTCTTTGCCAAGCAAGGTATAAAGTGATCTGTACAAGAATGGCAGTGCTGATGGTGTTACCCGGGTTGGGCTAGAGACATAACCTGCAGGCACATGGTCCACCAAAATAAGGCCTGTGCCATTTGCTTGAAACAGGGGAACTGAGAAGATTCCCTCCGTACAAACTTTGGATTGCCTGCAAGCAGCCATGTGTAAAGACCACTGGATGCCTGCAGTCAAGGCAAGGGATGCTGGAAGTGTTAATTTAATCACTGCTGCATTTCTGATCAAAGGAACGCAGAGTCACAAGAAAATCTCTTTTAGAGCGCAATTTAATATGATTACCACTTGTCAAGTTTTTCAAATAACGAAATTATCCATTTTCACTTATAACACCTTCATACCAGGCTATGCAAAGATTTACAGGAACTGAGCATCTGTCTGCAAATCTTCTAGGTCCTTAATCATATGGCCAACTTGATGGCCTTCTTGCAGAAGAACTGAGGAGTGACGCCTTCCAGTATAACCAGCCCTTGCTGTCTGGTACTTTGCTTTGGAGGTGATTTTGCCAGACTGGGTTCTAAGCCCTGTTCCATTGGTTATGGTGCCTCCCTCCATGCCCTTTTACCCAGTCATTAATGGAAAAAAGTGCATTAAAGGTATGCCTGAGTACAGTCCAGAGCATGAAGTCCCCACCTTCCTGGGCCACAATTCAGTCTTTTGTTTGAATTCTTGCTCTGTAGACCATCAATTTTGCCTTTTACATTGCCATACCTTCATTTGGTAGAGTTAAAGGTTCCTATTCCCACAAATGTATCTTCCCTCATTTCGAGTCTTTTTTCCCATCTATCTTACCTATGGGATATTGAGTAGCAGTGAAGTGGGCATAAAACCTACACTTCACTGTCCTTGACCAAGAACTTTAGGTTACTACATGAAAGATGAGCTGCAGCTCAAACTACCTGTATTGAGTAGGAAAACCTACAGCATTTACTATGTCTTGTGGTGTCAGTTCTCCTGCTGTCAGTCAGCATTGGAGTGTTAAAAATTGCTGCATTACTAGGGCTGAGAGGCTTTTACATATGTCTAATACAAAGGGAGACAGATACCATTCAGGCCAAAATATAGATTTTTCCAAGTGGACCCAGCTGCCAAGTCTGAAGCAAAAGACAGTTCTAAAGGTACATGAAAATCCACAAAACAGTTTTAGGATAGCTTTTCCAGAACCCTTCTCATTTAACTGGAAGTATGAGGTTTCAGGTTTTCTCTTACTCCCAGTTTTATTTCCAGATTTTACTGTTTAAGATTTATTTATTCTGTTTAGGCTGTGGTTGCTTACCTCCCCTACCAGTTGTCTAACTGTATTACTAGGGTAATTAGCTGGGCTGAATTCCCCCTCCCCAGTCCAGGCCTTTGCTTCCGGCCTAGTTACATGGGGGCTATGCACTCAACCCCCATGAGGGGTTGGATATTAGGAAACATTTCTTCTCAGAAAGAGCAATAAGGCATTGGAACTGGCTACCCAGGGAGGTGGTGGAGTCACCGTCCCTGGAAGCGATCAAGAAACGTGTAGATGTAGCACTGAGGGACATGGTTTAGTGGGCAGGGTGGTGATGGGCTGACAGTCGGATTAGATGATCTTATAAGTCTTTTCCAGCCTTAGTGATTCTATGATACCAGACCTGCACAAGCTTCAGCCATGTCTCTTCAATGGGATAAATCCTTTTGTCACAGTGGAGCTCTAAAGATAACTTCGCTGGTATTTTTGAAGCGCTCTGGTTTCCCAGTGACTCACAATTCAGAAGAGCATACAAGGAGATGATTACATCCATTTCATGCAGCACGGTGCTTAGTCAGAGCAGCACAGGGCCCCTGCACAGGGAACTGGCAGAAGAGGCTCGCTGAACAGATGCCCATCACAGAGCATCCTATGTAACAAGCAAAGCTGGAGTTAAATGGGGAAAACACCGTATGCAATCATGTAATTAGCAAATTTATCATAATGCCTAGGCATAAGGCAGCTAAATTAAGGTATGGATGCATAATCTCAGTTTCTAGTCCCTCTCTTAGCTGGCCTGTAAGATCTCCATAAAGACTGCATTCTGTCTTCTTTTATCGATAGACGCTGTATGCAATAAACAATCCTGCAGATAGATTTTCTTGCTTGTGTACATGGCTGCTAAATTCAGCATTTATTAGTGGTGTCTGAGAGGAAGACTGTTGTTATTGATGACAGTCTGTAGAGGCAATAGTTGCAGTACTGTAGCTACTGCTCTGCAGAAATGACTGGGAAAGAATTTAACACTTTAAAATTGCTGTGCAGGGCTAAGCACTTCTGGTACTCTACATGGCACGTGAATAATTAGGAGGCAGGATAGCTTAAAACAGAACAACTCTATAGGGTGATGGCGGCTGCTTCTCTATATTGACCTGCTGTGACGCTCAGTTTAGATGGCTGTAATTGCTTGCATGTAGCTGAATTAATGGTGTGTATGATATATTGTAATGCTCAATAAAGGTGTTCCAATACTCCCTGCTCAGGGAGAATATTGAGTGGGAAAGATATACATGAAACAGGGAAGACTGAAGCTCCCATCTTTCATTTTTATTATGGATGGGCCTGAAAGTAGTCACAGTGTTTCATAGCCTGCCTGGAAATAACTGATTTCCAAAGCATTTACGCTTTGCAGCATGTGCCTTCCCTGGGCAAATGCCATAAAGGGCATCTTCTGGCTCACTGCTCCTTGAAGACCGCTTCCTTGCTCCAAGCTGTGACTGGTCAGTGGCCCACCAAGATAAAGCTTATTAATGTGGCATGTTACCACGATGATAAGAAGTGTTGGGAGGAGGAGTGATTCCCCCATGCCCTGAAGCGTGCTGTAATGCTGCTCTGCAATCAGAGCTGATTTACATTTGTATTGCTCACATGCATTTTAAAATGTATAAAGACTTGAGTTACCAAATAATTGTGATACCAGTACCTGTATCTTTGCAGAGCATTTGTGCTTACCAGCTATGAGATGACACTCCTATGCAGAAGGGTGGACTGGGAGCCCAGTCTAGACTATGTTCCTTCCAGGAATGTGTTGGGCTCACTCTTCCCTTCCCCAGCCTTCCTTTGTTAACTATAGGCTTAGCGCAGCAAAATTTTAGACTACCTTCCTCCTCAGAGATGAAGCTACAAGCAGCATAGGTAGGTCCAATTTTACCATCTGTAAGTGGAGAAGGTGATTTGTTGCCTCCTACAGATGCTGAGAGGTTTCACTCATTGCCATTTTGTGCTTTGCATGCAAAAAGCACTACACAAGTGTAGTTTATACAGATATTTGCCAGAGGCTTACAAAGCTTCCCATATGGCATCTCCACGCAGTGCTCATGAGCTCAGATTTTATCGGCACAGGACTGCTGCAATGAAATAGTGTCTCTGTCAAACTGGAAGACTCCAGGAGCCAGCACTAATTCCACAAGAACATTTAGAAAGGTTTTGGTTTTTTTTGTTGTTGTTGTTGTTGGTTTTTTTTTAAGCATCTGAAGCTTTTCTGTTTTTTCAAATTTTTGTCCTAATTGCCATCCTGTCTTCCCCATTCCTTTAGCTTTTCTCTCTTTCACTACTAGGAAAACAGAAAACAGCTTTAGGAGGTTGAAATGGAACTGTTGCACTTTAAAATGTGATGCTTTGGAAGTAACATTCCTATTCAGAGTTGGAATTGTTGCTTCATGCTGCAAGTAAGATTTTCATTCACTTCATGTCTCGACCTCAAAAATGTTATTACAAGTTTTTCCCCTAAATGTAGACAAGAAAATCTTTTGTCCTCTTCCTAGTTTTAATAATTTCCTCTGTAAAGAGAAAAACAATGTGCAGAAGGAGAGATCTTTCCTCTTGTGGTCTGTCCTATCCCTTCCATTCCCCTGACAACAAAAAAACATTTGCTGATTTTTAAGAGATGTGCTAAATTTGAACTGTCATATTTATTTATGAGCAATTCTCTATCGAGACTAATGATACACTAAGAAGTGATACATAAGGTCCTTTTCTTACTAAAGGAGATACAACCACTTCTCATTACACTCTCATAGCTCATTCATTAATTTTAGGACATCTCTGGCAGGCAAAGTATGTGCCTGTACTTCAATAGGATGTAACATATGGGGATATAACACAATCAGTCACAGTGAATTAGGTGATTTGACTAGACTCAAGTCTGATACCCTTGTCTGACCTTAGTGTTAACTGGTACTCTTATTCAGCTACCACACTCACCAAAAATGCAATTTCAAAGACAGTAAGAGAGAAGGCAAGCGTTGTTTAAGAGAGCTGTGATTAGAGCTTTTTCTGAGTTTACCCATTGCACTTTAAATGTTGTTTTTTTGGGGGGTGGGGTGGGGACAAATGATTTCAACAAAATAAAATTTGAAGAAAAAAAAAGACTGAATATTTTAATAAGGTTTAAAGGTCATTTAATTCAAAAAACTTTACTTAGGAAAAAACACCAAACAAGCCCATAATATTTTCTTTAAAGATTACCTGGTCGTAAATTCACGAAGTGTCTCAGTCATCTCCCCATCTGCCCTTATGACTACTAGAATTCAGTGCCCTACAATTTAGAGAATATTTCTCCTCACACATTTACCAATACTGTGGAGGAAGCATTTATCCCATTGGCAAAACTGGAATATCAAGACAGTGAGTTATTTAAGAGGGTGAAGACAGATCTAATTTGGGAGAAGAATAAGAATCATAAAATCACAGAATCATTAAGGTTGGAAAAGACCATTATGATCATCAAGTCCAACCGTCAGCCCATCACCACTGTTCCCACTGAACAACAACCCTCAGTGCCACATCCACTCGGCTCTCGAACACCTCCGGTGTCTCCGGTGACTCCACCACCTCCCTGGGCAGCCTGTTCCAATGCCTCACCACTCTTTCTGAGAAGAAATGTTTCTTAATGTCCAACCTGAACTTCCTCTGGCAAAACTCAAGGCCCTTACATCTTGTTCTATTGCTAGTTACCCTGTAAAGAAGAAAGAAGTTGCGTTCAAAAAGAACGGAGCCTAGTTAGTCCCCTCACCCTCCCGTGCAAGCCAAACCCCAGTCAGTCCCACAGCACGGGGCCTACAGTGTGCTGGTAGGTGTCAGGCCTCTCACTGCAGGGCACCTCTATCTGGAAGTGCATCTCTTGTCCACAGCACACGTCCCCATTCCCCAGTGTCTTCTTCAGCACCTCATGATGACACCCCCAGCTCTGATGCTCCTTTTGATCTCTTTGCTCGGGAAATATAATCCAGCGCCAGACTCAAGGCCACAAAACAGCTCCATGGCTGACCCAGGAGTCATACTTATGCCTTGCAATGGCCCCATCTTTGCACAGCTCTGCTTTGAGAAAGAAGCTCCATATGGTTAAATGAGTGTATGAAAAGGTAGAGATTTATAGCTTCAGAATTGTATCCAGGCTGCTATGATGATTTAGAGTTGGGTCAGAACCAAAACCTTTGATCATGCACTGAGATTTGGGTGGTATTTGAAATCTGGATCCACTTCCGAAGTCTTGATCTGACTCATCTCTAGCTGCAGACATGGTGTTTTACAGTTTTATTTCTATTCCAGAGGGACATTTTCATGCATGCCTTGTAGCAGACAGAGGAGGTGGAGATCTCTATATGATTTATATGCAAGGTAATGCATACATAACGACATCTCTATTTCTCTAGCACACAGCAAGATATAAATTTAACTTTATTCATTTGCTGCACTAGGAAACAATACAGCTCCCTTGGCAACACAACAGCCACAGACAGAAGCTAGGTAGAAGAGAGATTCAAAGCCAGTCTCCTAATTGACTTCTTGAAGTCATAAGCCATTTGTATCCGGAGCACTAATGATAGTAAACAGATAGTTTAGAGACAGTAGAGAAAAAACCTCCAGCAGGAATATTGACCTAAGGGAAACCTGGAACATTTCACATGTTGCCCAATAAGAAGCATTTCTTGGCTTGCCTTGGTAGAGTGCTCTGCTAGTAAGGCCGCTGAAAGCAAATTCCCAAACATTCGATATTCTAAAAGGTTAAGACTTCTATATTTTTTAAAAACTGGTAATTTAATCTCTGTGTAACAGAAGATTGTATTACCCTGGAAGAAAAGTAATTTATTTAGCTGGGAATAGATGACCTTGCTGAATATGATTCACTTATCTGTGGTTTCAGGTGAACAGCTTTTTTTAAAATTGATCGGGAGCACAAGCTGTTTGGCTGGCTCTGGCAGGAAAAGAAATGTTTTCTGGAAAAAAAAGGCAATGGCTAATGGTTTCTTCTTTTTGTGGAAAATATGAATTCTAACAGGTGTAAAGCAGAAGAAAATGAATGCAAAAGCAAGAACACATTTACATATACTATTTTGAGAGCTCTGGGAGGAACTGAATCAGTTTCCGCATGGAAAGGCAGCAGAACATGCACCCAGTGGGATATTTCTGTTCTCTAACCAACACGCATCTTCCTGAGGGGCTATACATTGATACCGAACCACACTTTGAATTCCTAGGGAAAAACATCAGAACATGTCAGGAGACTGCAGCCAGCTCTGTATACACAGCAGGACCGCTGTGCACAGTGACAGAGCTTCCTCTTTTCTGCTCCGTTCTCCCTGTCCTGGTTTGGCTGGAATAGAGTTATTTTTTTTTTCTAGTAGCTAGTACGATGCTATGTTTTGGATTTAGGATGAGAATAATGTTGATAACACACTGATGCTTTATTTTATGCTGAGCAGTTCTTACAGAATCAAGAAAGTTTCAGTTTCTCCTGGAGCCCTGCCAGAGAGGAGGCTGGAGTGCACAAGGTGCTGGGAGCAGCAGAACCAGGGCAGCTGACCTAAACAGGCCGAAGGGATATCCTATACCCATCCCGTATCCCATCCCATATGACACCATGCAGAATTATGGAATTATAAAACTGGAGAAGTTGACCGAGGCAGGGGGCTGCCACTGCTCAAGAACTGGCTGGGCATCGGGTGGTGAGCAATTGCTTTGTGCATCACTTGTTTTGTATACAAATAAATAAATAAAATTATTCTCCCTTCCTTTTCTGTCTGATTAAATTGCTTTTATCTCAAGTTACGAGTTCTACTTTTTCCCATTTCTCTCTACCATCTCACTGGGGGGAAGTGAGCAAACTGCATGGTGCTGAGCTGTCAGCCAGGTTACACCATAACAGTCTCCCCTGATCAGAGTGGTTCCTTCTCCAGCCACTGCTCTACTTATCTGCTGAAGCACTTATGAGCAAGGTCAGATTTGGGGTCCTTTGGGGTTACAGTCACATATTTCTCAGCTATGCCACAGGATCCTGTCTGCTATTTATCAGCTCCTAGAGACTTGACTAAGTAATAAGTGCAGATTTCCAGATGGACCTATGTAACACATCCTGAGATGACATAAACAACTGAGTAAGCCAAGCTATAAGGAACCCTGCTTCCACAGTGATTTTTACTGCAGTCTTCATTGCTCTATACCATGCCCGGGGAGAGCCAGTCAGCCTGGGTTATAGTGCTGAGAAGTCACCACACTGAGCAGGGCCTGCTGTATCTGGTCAGGAGGAAATGAGAAGAGAAAAGCAGGACTTCAAAGTTAACTAAGTTCTCAAACTGCTCTGATGGCTACTCTCAGCTGTTGCCTCCTCCTGGAGCTAGGCTGTCCAGCAGCTGTGTCATAGAGCAGTTACAGCTGTCTGAAAGAAGACCATGCATTTGAGATGCCTTGGCACATATGGGAAAGGTGTGGCAAAAAAAAAAAAAAAAAAATCCATAAGAAATCTGCATCCTGCTGGAGGTTACCTCAGAGCATCCCAAACAGCACAAGAAATACTCATTTAGGTAACTGAAGCTGACCCATATGCACACATAGGATCACAGCATCACAGAATGGCTGAAGTTGGAAGGGCCTTCTGGAGGCCATCTGGCCCACCTGGAGCCGGCTACACAGGACCTTGTCTAGGTGGCTTTTGAAGATGTCCAGCAAACCAACTGTCACAGTCCCTCCAACTGCCCTTCAGCAGACACTTGCAGAGCTGTGGCCTCAGGAGCCTACTACACCTGTCAGGACTGCCAGAAATGCTGAGGGTGCTCCTGCTTAGCTTCACCTTCAATACTAACAATGTGCTGCTCGCCTATGTTTAGCATGGATTTAATTCCTTCAGAGATTGGGACACATATCTGAAGCTGGTATTACAATAGAAGTACCTTAGTGCAGTTAGGTTTAACTGAATTTTTCAGTGGCCAAAGTAAGTTCAGAAAAATTGCAGACTCCACTCTATCCTTTTTACATCTGTTCACAGGTAAAGCAATACTGCTCTCTGAACTAATATGAACTTATCATTTAAAATGAGCATTACTGGACATACAAGGTAGATTACTCTGCCCACATGGATGATCAAATTCTGCTCTTTACACACAAGAGAAATGTCACTAATACAAGTCTGGAAAAAAGACCAAATTCTACCTTCTCTGTATCCAGCAATGCTCTGCACCATGGAAGCTGCTGGATTTGCAAGGGTCAGCATGGTTTCCTAGGCCCAGGGGTGATGTTAATAACTCCACTATGCAAACAAGAGAGCTAGTTGTTACTAAAAGGCATGCTCCCTCTTTCCCCTTCCTTCTTCCACTTTTCATTTGGCAGTTTTCCACTTGCTGAGCTATCTCCAGGAAGACAGATGAGCACCAGTGCCAAGTAGGTGGTGGGAGCACACACAGAGTACAGGGAGAGCCACTTCAGGGGCAAATACCTGTTAAATTACATTATCTGCAGCATCAAACTGCATTCCCACAAGTGGACTCAGCCCCTTCCCAGCACAACTTCCCTTCAACCAAACACTGGTGAAGTGTCTCATGTCTCTGCCTCTGTCCCACTTGCCCAATGGATGGCAGTGATTCCTGCAGCAGAGCAAACAGCAGGGTTCTTTGTGAAGGAAGATTCAGGTGATGCTATTTCTTACAGACATTTTCCACTCTATTTGCTCACCTTTTCACTTCTTTCACTTCTTTGTAGAGGAATTTCAGAACAATCAGTGGAGTAAAGCTGATAGCTTGACACCCAGGACCCATCTTTATGCATGCATCCTCAGGATGGAGGAAGGAAGTGATTTAGTCTTCTAGACTGTGAATGCTGGTGCTTGCTCTACAGCTCGGAGAAGGAAGCACATATAAATGACTTCCAGGGGCTGGTGAGTAATTCTATGCTTTTTCAGCTGCATGGAAAACTACAAACACAGCATCTCTGCCATATTTGTGAAATGTAAAATGAAAAGATATTGATGGCTGATATCTGCAGCTGGGTTTGGTCTGCTATTTAGATCTCATTTCAAAAGGGAGAAAGTTAGAACAGTATGTTAGTGCTTAAACAGAGAGTATCCTCATGTCAGGACTTGGACTAAAAGAACATAAAGCAATTCTGCCTTGATTCTTGTGCTTCTGAAAGCCCCCTACAGGAAAGGAGAAATGGCAAGGCAGCATATTCAAGTTCACAGGCTCTGAGATATTTGAATTCATGCTGGGTTTTTTTTTTTTTATATACCTAGAAAATAATAACAAAGACATGATCCCAAAGCAAAAATGTGGTCGTTCAGAACATCATTTTTAAAAGGATATTTGAAAAGTGATAGTCTTTCTAGCCTTACTGCCTCCCTGGAGCTCCTGAATAAACTAACCAGATGTCTAGGCCTTCATACTTTCAAGTAGTACATTTTGTGTCTCCTTATTCCCTCCCAGTTTAGGTTGTACAGATTTTTAGTGGATAAACTTAAATCACGCACAAATATTTAAAATTCTGAAAATCCTCTAGGCTCACAGCAGCACTGAAATATTAACGAGCAATTGCATTCCTCCCAACAAACCTATCTATGTTTATACGAAATAAAAATGCCTTATGCTGTCAAGGCAGAGACCTAAGAGAGCACCAAGCACCTCCAAATCCACAAGAGAACACAGTCCTCCCTACAGGGTGCTCCCGTGGATTTGGGTTGGATTTCTTCACTCAGCACTTCCTGACTCATAACCCTGCATGCTCATATTAAGAACATCAGCTGAAAGTCTTTTTTTAAAGGTTAAAATCAGCAGTTTGGGAGTCAGCTCGCCTTGAATTTACTTGAATTTTATGTTTAGATCATCTCACACAAAAACATGGCTTTACATTTATTTTGTTCCACTCTGGAGACTGCAGAAGTTGGGGAAGCAAAGCATTATATTAAACTGCTGATTGAAATTCGCTGTTTTAATAGTAAATGAGTATGATGAATTCATGCCTGTGAATGTGGGGCCAGGTCACAGAGACACTAAGTCTTCTTGATAAAGGATTTGCTAGTATCATCTTCAAGGCAGAAACTTGGTCATTAACTATAAGCTTGATGCCTTCCATAGCCTTTTAGTCTCCAAACAAAATAAAAACACCTGAGAGGGCCTATTCTATCCACTAGATAGAACATTAAAACTTACATAACTGTGATGCTCGCTTGCATCACTCTGGTCATAACAACCATTCTGAAGCACAATGCAACTGTTCATTAAGAAGAACTAAATAAAGCCAAACTTTCATACTATGCTCCTACTACCTTACACTGCAACCCCAAGAGCTTCCATAGACACAAGAGGCTTTTGCCAGCTCTGCCTTGGACCCAGAATGAAATGCCAGGTTCTTCATTTCTCCATCAGTGAGTGGTATTAGCTCTGCACTATGTCACTGGGAAGGTTGGATATACCAAAAGTTCCCTTTCAGTCCTTCCTAATATTTATTTATTTACTTCTTCATTCATTCATTTCTTTTGAGCAGGGAGTTGATTTGACCAAATGCTGCTCCAGGGTTTATTTTTTCCAAATGAAATCTGAGCTTTGTTTTTAACCCAGACTGCATCTTTTGCTGATAGTTCAACACAAACAAAATTTAACAAACATCTCTGTAAAACAATTGATGAGTTCATAATGAAAGGGAGCATATAAGCACATGAAGTACCCCAGCTTTCCTTTAAGGTATGGGTTCACGGTTTATTGTTTTCCTTGGTTTTGGTTTTCCCATCTTCTTAAATACTCCATATCTACCTGTCTTTTTCTTTCCTCAGAAATGTAGGTCCTCTTCTCTGACTGTCACAAAATTATCCAACTCAAGAAGAAATGAAGAAAGTAGGATTTGTGAACCCTCAACTGCCAAGAAATAGGTTGAATGTAATACAAAATCTGTTAGGTTCTAAACATTTAATCTTCTTAGGATACCGCTGTGTTAGAGGCAAATACTTATTTACTTCCATTATACTCCAATAACAACACGTACCACACCTGAGAATCAGCGCATTTATGTTTAAAGGGGACAGAATCCCAGAAGCAACAGTGTTTGCAGGCAGATTTAAACCTCGAACCATCACAAACATGGGAGAAGTTCATCACCTGCTGACACTGCTTTGGAGACTACAGCTGGAAAAACTGCCTGCTGTCACCTATTGATGGACTAGCAGAAGGCACTGGACCAGCAGGATCCCTTCAGCAAGCATTTTCCTTGCTTGGGCTAGAATCAATTAGATCTGAGGTGTGGCACTCTGAGAGGAATCCTTACTTGGTGACTTAAGAGCAGCAGAATGAATTAAGGCAGCTCAAGCCAAAAGTAGGCTGCAGCCCGACCACAGCTACATAGCCCAGCAGAGCAACAAGCATGATTAAAGCAGAGTACACCCTCACAGGATGGGCTAACTCGAGAGCCTTATGCACCATGAATATGCTTATTGCATCTGCTTTGCCTTCCAGTGGAATGAGAAGCATTAATGCCCTCTGTTAACCATAACAGTGATGGGAGCTGCATGAACCTGAGCTTTTGTCACCTTCATCCAGCACCCATAGCACTGAGGTCTCTTGGCCCGGGTAAAGGAAGGAGCCTTCCAAACACAAAGATGGGAGCAGCACCCATGGGGGCAGCAAACATCTGTGATTGCTGCTTTGTGTGGCAGCCCTGCAGCTGCAATCACTGTTGTTAGAAGAAAGCAGGAGGCAGTGAGACAGCCCTTCCTAAATGGCAGCTGCCTTTGCCATTGCAGTTCAATTTTTTCCAGGTGAAGGAATAATTCAGGATCTGTCGGGCCCGGTGCTGCATACCTCCACCATAGGCAGCACCCCAGAGGGGACTTCCCCAGGGGCACCGGCCACAGTGTCAGTCAGCTGTCACCAAAGCCAGTCCCTCTGCATGTTCAAGGTACCTCTGGAAGAGCACAAAAAGGCTGTGTGCACCAACTACACACTGAAAAAATCACAAGGATTGAGAAAAAAAAAAAAGAAAGAAAGAAAAAGCCATTCTTGGAGATGCAGTTTTAAGCGTGGCTTTCACCTGAGAGCCAGTAACCCTTGGGGTGAGTTTGAATGGCAAGGACTTGCTGGAGGTAAGTGACTGCATCTTTGTAAGCACAGAGCACACCAAGGAAATTTATTTGAGTTTCTTCAAGGCTAGGCAGCAAAGGGACAGGAAGGATTCTGCCTGTGAGCAGAGGCTAGAAAAAATATTGCAGAGCTTTGTAATGAAAGAAGCAAGTTTTAAAAGGAATCTTTACTCATGATCTGATCCTAGTTAACCCTGGTAAGAAGAATGACAGGAAAGTCTATGAGTTAGTCCCAGTAGCTAACAATAGGAAAGAAAGGAGGTAGGCCATCAAAGAGCTGTGATCCTGTTGAAATGGGTATTTTACTTACTATTGGCATCCTGCTGATTCATTGCTGCCATGATTTTCTTAAAACAAAAGAGCTCTGCTCCTTCTCTTTCCTCTTACCCATTCCAATACCGCCTTTATGCGCAGATTCAGACACCAAGAGCAGAGAAGTACTGACCCCTGTGGGCCTCAGTGGAGATATCAAGACTTGGATGGGAATGTAGAGAGAATGTGGACTCAGACCTATTTTGCTTCTTTTGTTAACCTCCTATTTCATTGAATTGGGAACTAATGCTTCTTCTGTCTATTGATAGGGGATTGTTTTCCCCTGTCCATATAAGAATGAGTGTTCTTGTATAGCTCACACAGGCTAGCAGTGGCATCAACAAGTGACTTCCCTGACTCTGCTTTGATGCTATTTTATGAAAATATTGCAAAGAATTTTTATTCTCAAAGCTGAACTTTGTCTTCCGTGGTAAGCACGTCATGCAAGAGGGGTAAATGAAGACAAAGCAGCAATAATGGAATGTCCATGACTCTTGGATTTTGAGCCCAGAGATGATTATAATGCATCTGTAAGAAAGGTATCTGAAACTCAATCAAGTAGTAAAGAAAAATTCACACTCCCCTGTTTGACAGGGAAACCTACCCTGCACGCATAAATTTTTTCACTTTGTGCTTCAACTATTTCTATTAGATTGCCTTTGGTATGTAAACACAGAGACAACAGGCTAGAGAGACAAATAAACTTGACAGGTTACCTTAGGGGAGTCCTGTACAGTCAAAGCATCTGCAAGTGTAGGCTTGGTAAAAAGATTTGCTTTACCAATTAATTTCTTAAAGGTCAAACTTTGAATTATGGAACCAACCAGAGCCTTTTTCTTGTGATTTAGGTAACCATTCAGAGATCTCATCCCATAACTGAGCTCTGCTAGCTGCAATCTGGCAGACCAAGTGACCATTTATTTAGCATTTCATTTTGGATTCTTGTACCTGTGTTGATGTATACTCAGTATGCCCCTTGCCTCCAAGCAGAGAGGCACTGTGCTGACAGCTCCTTGATCAGTGCTACATACAGCTGGAAGAACTGAAAAAGGAAAGCTGACATACAGTCAATCCACAGCACGTACTACTTACCAACAGTTTCAAAAGCATGACAGTGAGGAATACTGCTTTTACCTCTCCCTTTTTATTGAAGGTGGCTTCCAGTTTTCATTTGAATGCTATAGAGAAAAGTCCCACTATGAATAATTTGCTGAACGTTTCATTTCAAGGAGAACGGTCGTGTGATTCCTAGGTCATATAGGTGATTTAAAAACATTACTGGCATTTAGAAATGTTAGAAGTTGAATTTCTATTTGCTGCTTCTTTTCTATATGCTTTTGTAAGTATTCATGAATTTCAGTTTCATAATATAACATATTTCAATGAATTTGTTTAGAGGCTTTGTGGGAAATTTAAGGGCTTGTACACTGCCAAGGCTCAAAAATTGATTCTTAGAGCTCACAGAAACAATTATGTGTGCTTTAGGTCATATTTTGTCCTAACGTCAGTCTCTCTCTCTCTTCTTGGCAATGGCTTTCTCTCACAACATGCAAAGGTAGTAACATCAGTAACAGTAACATCTGTTCTTTTTTCTCATTTATTTTTTTTCCTCAGATCTGCAACATTACTGGGACATAAACGTAAATTAGTAAATAGCACTCAGTAAGGCTATTCCAGGCCTTCAGTCATCTGATCATGTTCTCTACTGCCAGATCTACTCCCTTATTAGCTTAGGGTACATGGTGTGTACTGGTGTATCAGCAAGGACACTCGCAAGTAGAAAAACCTTCAGCAGAGGACTGGATCTCTGAAATGCTCTCTACAGTTTCCTGCAAAGACAGAATACATTCATAACACTGCGAGTAACAAAAAGCTTATGCCAGCAGCTTTTATAAATACATGTTGCAAATGAAATTTTAGCGCAAACACAATAAAAGAATGACATAGTTCCTGAGGATCCAGCCCAGAGACTGAGCACTAACATGGTTAAGAGACTTGAGCATGGCTATATCACCTGTTCTTGTTCTTAATATAACAGAAAAATTAAGCAAGCTGTGGATGAAGTGTTGCCTGGGACAAGCAACTCTTGCAAGAAACCCTTACACCTCATTCAAATGTCATAATTTCTTAGCATCTTCCACTAACAACCCCTTACACCTTGGGTGTATCCGTGATCTTGGGAGCTGCCTGTCACTCACCTGGTCAGAACACCGGAACAATATCACTATGATACAGAAAGCACCAAAAGCTATTTTTAAAAAGCCCATTGTACAAGAGGTAGGTGCTCCCCCATTGAAACTGCTGGATCATAGCTGTCCTCTCTTCTGGCAGCATCTTGGGGAACAAACAACTTCAACTGACTTCCATACACATTAAAAGCAGTATGGATGATTACATTTGTTAACTACTAACTGAAGGTGACTCAGACTGGTAACCTAGAGCCTCAGTAATTCTTCAGCAATTTCATGATCCATTCTGTCTCTTCAACAAATAATTCACCAATGCAGAAGGCAACACTGAGTGAAATGCAGTACCTGCAGATGCAATGAAGGAACTTTGCCATACTACAGCCTGGTCATAATATGAAGAATAATACAGTATAGATATGTACAGCAACTTTCATGGCTTGATCAGAGATGTAAGAATGATGAAAAGCACCACACTATAACAAAAATGAAAGGTTACTGCCATTTGAAACTTTCCTCATATTTTTCCATCACTCACATCCACTATGAGCACAACACAGTTGTACAAGGGTCTTTTTGTAAACCAAAGGGCCCTTTAAAACACATATAGCAGCCCAGAGTCATGAATACAACATGTAATGTCAATTCAAAATGAAAATCAGAACATTGTAGTAATTGTGTGAACTTACATATCCAGTCTTATTAATTGCTAATATGTGTATGTAGTGGCAGATGGAAAGGTCTTCTGGTGAGTGGAAAATGTGATGTCAGAAGTCTCAAATCGTGCTGCTAAGGGCATGGGGTAAGAACAATTGTGGTGTAGGTCTAACTATGAGAGTAGTATTTACATTACAGCTGTTTTTTATCACGTGGGTACCAGAACTAACTATTCTTCAAAAACAGAGTGAAGACTATTCAAGTGATAATATATTCATAGATGCATAGAACGGCCTGGGTTGAAAAGGACCACAGTGATCATCTAGTTTCAGCCCCTCTGCTATGTGCAGGGTTACAGCGATTGTGATGAGAATAAGCACTTGGACTCGCCGCAGCACTGAATCACATGACACTATCCTGGTTCTACTACCACTGTTTGAAATTTTAAGGCTGGCTGTAAAGTCTTGAGCAAGGAAGACACTCTGAATAAAATCTGTACAGTACACAGAAAAGGACTTTATAAGCTATGTTTGAAAATATGAGTTAAAAACTGTGAACAACCAAAAAAAGTAGACTACCAGGATGGTATTTATCTGTCTATACCTAAAGTGCAGGTAATGTATAAATTTAATTTAATGAATCCAAATCACAGGTAACTTATCTTTCTGTATATGAAAGCTAAGGGAGAACAAATTTTTCTCCCCAAAACAAGCACTTTTTCTAAATACTGCCACTTGCCGTCTGCAGTTTGAGTAGAATAATGGTTATGGCACTTTTTCCAGCTTGATCATCATTCCTTTCCTCACAGTGAATTGCAAAAAAAAAAAAAAAAAAGCAGAAGAAGGATGATAAACAAATGAAACTACCACCACTATAGATCTCCACTATAGATCTCTGCTATATCATACAGGGATGTTTGATTCCTTCATGCAAACATTTTTTTGCTATATCCATAGCCCCATTTTTTGTCGGTTTTGTTTGTTTGTTAATTATTTAAAAAAAAAAAAAAACCACAAAACCCACCTTCATTCTTTTTGACATCTTGTTTTTTTGCTACATGCTTGGTGGATAATTTCAGCCTATTTCAAGGACCAGTTTATCCTACTGGTAATTTCAGGTGATGTTATCAAACTCAAGTTTCCCTATCTCAAGAAATGGCAGACAGCCTGGCTTTGAAATGTCTTTGGATCCCTGTTCTCACAGCTCTGAACTTAAAACTGAAAGAGATCAAGAGTAGATGAAACCTTTTTTTTCATTTTTGTTAGCAAGTGATCTACTGTATGGAAGAATAAGTTTCAGAAAGTATTTCAGGGAAAAAGAATATGAAAAATAAATTGTGTATAAATGCTGCCTGCTGTCTGTCTACTTAAAAACATGAAGCTGCAGCTGTGTGATTAGCTACAAAATGCTATTGTGAAAGTGAGGTTCTGAAGGCTAAATCTCTGCCATGCATGATCCAATAGCAACTTCCAAACATGTCGTATCATCTCCACCTCCATCCTCATCTCTGTCATTCACTAGGCTCATAAAGTTTGCTTCCTCTCTTATTCCAGAAGTAACCATCTGCTCATTCAGATAGCCTTACGGATCCCTTTCCGCAAGGCTTGTCAAGCTCTGCTCACTGCTATCTCTGCTGTTAATCACACAGCATTCTTCCAAGCTGACCTCTGTGGAATGATTTATGTTAAAAATAAAGCAGAGGCAAGTATCTCACACCATTCCACACTACGTCCACTTTAAAATTCCTTGCAGACATCTATTTTGTCTTTTTTGGTTCCTATACACAGGCTCAGTTATCTGTTGGCTGAGATGATTCTGTCAAGTGCTGCTCACCATTTTATAGCTCTTTTCAACAGTAAACAAAGTCTCTTCCCCTCTCCCTCAAAAAAGATTGAATGAAAAAAAAAAATGGAATGAGTAAACAGCTGCATCCTAACAAAGGATTAGAGGTGTTGTATTTTTATTTTCATAAGATAAATGCTGTGTCTTACTGAAAATATGCCATTCTGAAGTACTTAAGAAGACAGTCATTTTTTTCAGTACTTCACACAATAAAAAATAGCTCATGTAGAACATGGCAAATAGAACTTATTGTGGAGTGAATGACTTTGAAGAGAATCATCTTAAGATTTAATCATTCAAAGCAGGATTAATAATATGCCACTGGCTGCTGAAACTAACAGAATAGTAAATGGTAATTAGCCAGCAATCTTTCAGCAATATTCACCAATAGCAACTCAGCTTTATAAGACCCTTGTGTACCTTTTGTCTGATACTGAAAAGCTTCAGTGCCCAAAGGAATCTATAAAATTGAAGCTTTGATACAATTCCAATTAAAACTCTGCCAGTGACTTCAGTATGAACCCAAGCACCCAAACAGGTGTATGACTGGAGTATTAATAGTAACTGCTATTAAGCAGGAAACAAATCAGTGCTGAGGGCAATTAACATCTTATAGAGATCACCTATATGTGAGTAAGTATTGAAAAGTGTAATAGAAACATATGGTTTAATACAAGGTGTGGTGAAGGAAAAAGGTACTAGTGATTTAAGTGTATAAATAAATATATAAACACTATACTAAATACAATTCATTTTTAATCTTTTTATCAGCCTTAGAATACCATGTTTTATAAAGGTATTTAAATATCTCAACTTTCTAAGAGAGAATACCCAACAGCAACATCTGAAAACATATTCTAACGTGTGCCCTTCTATAATTCATAGACTATCTCAAGTAAGAAAAATTCACTTGCAACCTATTGCTTCTTTGTGATGGAGAAGAGAGCTTGGCAATAAAGCCAGGGTAAAAAATATTGTCAGAATGAGATCATCTATCCTTTTAAATCTAAATTCACAGCAATCTGTCTGAGTGTACGTATAACTAACAACAGAACAGGTGCAAATGTAGCAACATATAAATCTGGAAGAAGAGTTTGCTAAGGGGAAAGCTAAGATGTTTGCAGAGTAAATTTCTTCTAAAGAGTCATGTGGTTCATTAAGACTTCTACTTAGTCAGGGTGCCAATGCAACACTGCTCCTCAGAGCTGACTGGGATTCCCAGTGGCGTCTGGGAAGGACATTAAGGCACCATGATGGGGCCATTTTCTGCTCCTCCATGGTGCCTGTCAGTAAGACAGTGGTTCATCTACAACAGGCCAGACAGACTGCAACTGTAGTGATTTTACTGAAAAATACAGCATTTGATGCAAAGTTGTGTTCTCTACTGTGTAGCCTCCAGCTTAATCACAGTAAATGCTGAAGACAATAGTGCAAATGTTTTCCTGCTAGTCTGGATCAGTAACTTCATCCTCTCTTCCCATTCCCCATCAGAAAATCAGCTGTGTTTGTTCTAGACTCTTCACCTCCAACTCCTTCCCTATCAGTTTCTTTTCTCTCTGGACAAACCTAGTCTGGGTTTTTCCTGCTCTCTCCCAAAGCAAAACTTTTCTAAATGGAAAATGGAGTTCTTTGTGTCACACACCACTGAATGGTATCTAGCGCTCTAAGGTGTCTCCAAACACTTCCAGCAACCCCTCCACAAGGGTGCAAGACTTCCAGAGGCCCTATGTCATATTTAGCAATCCCATGCACATCTCTTGGGTGCCATCCACATTTCACTGAATCTCTAGGAGGTAAATGGGCACTTCTTTTCAAGCAGCTGAACTGGGCTGCCTAGCTCTATGCCTTTACCTCTTCCCTTCTGCTTCTCCCTGTCAGAAAATTATCTCCTGTGGGACTTCTCTTGGACAGGAGTGGGTTCACTCCCTGGAGAATTGTTCTCTATCATTCTCTGAGTGTCTCTTACCAGTCAGTTTTGCAGTATGCTGTGTGAGAGATGGAGCAAACTGGAAAAGTTCAGTGCAAGTGTAAGTAATAATCTTGTTTTACAGAATGTGGATCAGAAAGCCAACTTGACCAGCTCACTGTACAGGGCCAGTTGGGGTTTTATTAAGTAAGGTTTTCCCTAACACTACACAGAACAAGCACAGTTACAAAACAAATCAGATTTACCTCGAAGAGCCTAAATCCTGTAACTGACAGACTGGCCATGCCTGCATTTATAGAACTGGCTCTTGTCTCCAAGTCTGCATGACATTCATCAGCACACGCCCATTAAAATGGATGGGCCTCTGATCCTTAACTGTGCTCATGACTGTTCAGGCTGACTCAGTGTCGATACAAAAATACATGAATGTGCCAGACTGAAAACCTCCCACCTCACTCAAGATTTCACCTTCCAGAAAGAACACAGGAAGGGAAAGTATGGGGCTATGTGCAGACTCTGGAGAACGATACTGGACTGTGCTGCACCCAGGTGCCATGTGTGTGGTGTCAGGTCCAATACGGCTAAGAGAGTGAAACATTAAATCTGTTGTTTTTTTCATGCTTTAGTAATGGCAGTCAGACTACCACAGGCAATCAGGTTAAGTGCAAACGGCAAAGTTGCTGCGGTCTGAGAAGCTGACTCATCATCTGAAGAATTTTAACTAACCATCTGCATGCTTCTGATTCACTGTAATGGAGGAATAGAACGTATATATTTAATTTAGCTTAGCATATTTTGCTCTGCTGCTGCACCAAGTTAGGAGCACATGCCCAGGCCAGGTTACAGCAAATCAGCTTTCCATCTGGAGATTGATCATCTGTTCAGCTATTCAGACATTCTGCACAGCCTACCAGAAAGAGTTTATAAAATATTTTGGTCCCTCAGCATTTTGTTTTCATTTTGTGCTCTGAAAATCCCTCTTTAAATCAAAGATATCCCCTAAGCCTCGTACTCCTAGCTAGAGCTCCAATGAAAGCTGTTCAGTTTACAGAAAGAGGTTTGAGCTTCTACACGGTTTCCCACTGAATATTTTGCTGGCAAGATTTTGACTTCTGTTTGTAAATCCTCACAAGCTTAATTAGTTTGAGTCAAGCCTAGATTTCTTTGGTTCAGTGAGTGTTCTTCAATGAGAAGCAGAATCTTAGCAAACTGTGGAATTATATAGCACAGCTCCCTCTAGAAATAGATTAAAATTCCCCAACTGGAGTAGAGTTACATGAAATGTTTTTTTAAATGTCCAGATTCAGGCTTTTTGTTAAACTTTTCTTGGTAGAAATCTCCCCAGCTACATGAAATCTTACTTCAAATTTAGATTTTCACATTTTGTTTTACTACATGTTCAGAAGCTAGATTCTATTTATGTTTCCAGAACAGTTATTTGAACTGCATTCTTCTAAAAAAATATGTTCAATGTTGAAATCAAAGCCAAGATGCTGAGAAATATTTTGTTTCCAGGTATAAGAACATTTTCTTCCCCAAACAAACATTCACTCAAGCGCAAAGAAAAGAAATTGCTGGCTCCTCAGACAGAATATGTATCCTTAGGCTACTGTGCCTTTTTGTTCCATTATGTCTGCAACAACACCCAAATTGACCAGAGATAAAAACACATTTTTATTTTGTTTATGATCAAGCCAAAGCATTTGTTCACATAAATGGATAAAAATATTTACCTAATGCAGTTGAAGATATATTTGGTAGTTCTAGGTTGCTTGAATATGATTGATTTTCCTCTTTTTATCCTTATCTTGCTCAATAAAAGAGTAATGTAGACATATATAGGCATAATTCATGTCTGGCCATTCTCAAGGCTCTGAAGTGTTCTATACTATTTCCCTTGAAGTTGGCGTATATTTTACCAGATCAGTTGTTTTTATGTATAGCAGGACAAAGGTGCCTTTGCCTGGTAAATCCCTTGACTCCAGCGCCTATTTGATAGACTTGTGCCATTTCATCAGGTTTCTACTACAGCAACCAAACAAATGATCCCCATATATTGCAGTGCAGGAAAAATATGAAACAAAAATATCAGATTAATAGGCACATAATTACAAAAAATAAAATAAAATGATATATCGCAAAATGAACTGTCTTTTCTCATTTTTCAATGTTTGGTTGGAGCTTTTTTCCCCTTTATATCACAGAAAAGCATAGCTTTTGGAAATACTCAGGATAAGCAACAATATGGAGCACAGGAAATGCTGTTTTGTGGGCAGAAGGGACTACTAAAATACTAATTGCTGTTTCAGCCAGAGGGGCCCATACACGGCAGGACATGAGATCACCACTACCTACAAGCCAGTAGACAGTCACAGGGCTGTGATTCCCATTTCAGAAGGAATCTGATGAAAAGTCTGGGATAACTGGGTATCCCGAAACTGTTGAGTGCCTGCCTAGCAAGTTAGGATTTAGCCTCCACTTGAACCACTGACTTCCATCAGTGATACACCAGATTGCTAAATGAGAGTAACAAGGTACATGGGAGCCCACACTTGCGGGGCTTACTTGCAGGAGCAGCCCATTCCACGGATGGGTTGAGAGAAGGCCCATGTCTTAGCCCCTGTGCAAGGCCCCTTTAAGTATCACACTAGTCTAGCCTATGTAAAACATTCCTCAACTGACATCATAAATAGGCACAAACATTTCAAGGCAGTTCATTCTGAGCAATACTTCCCTTGATTCGAGCATGCTCAGCTTGCACGTCACACTCAGAGCTGGGATTTGCAAAGTCCCTCTTTTCCTCCATGGCCACAGGGGAGAGGGGAGTTTTGAAACTTCTGTGCAGAAGGCTAAGCTCAGAATGAGAAATAAGCCTAGAGCCACAACTCAGACATAAAAAATGGCCACAAGATATATCACAAAGCTTGTTTTTAAATTGCATTTTTTTGCATTGATATTCTTAAGATTTATGTTTTTGTGCTTTTCTTTGAAAGATAGCTTCCATCTTTGAAGATGATGATGATGAAAGTTTTCCTTGAGCGCAGGCTGTGAGAAGGTTACTCAGGAGAAAGACTTCAAATGTTATGAGACTTGTGATAAAATCTGAAGGAAGAAGCAAAACCGTGTCAGTTTCTGGAGGGTCTGAGGGAGCCCAGTGGGCTTCAGGTTTTTTTGTGCTTTTTGTTCCCTGCCACTCTTTTTGCCAACACCTTCCTCACCATGACAGCATCCTTCTGGACTCGCTATATGCTTGAATGGCATTAGCTGTCCATCCTGAGCGGCAGATGGCAGCTCAGTGCACTAGGCAGGGTCCTGAAGCCACTCCAGCTCCTCCTCAGGGGCTGAGCCTCCATAGACCGTGGGGCATCCAGGCAGCAGGCCTTGGGAATCCTTGTCCCATCTTCAGGTAGGCTCAAGCCACAAGGAAGGCATTAATATTCTGTCCTTAGGTTTTCAGAGCTGCCACTTCTAGTGTGGTGCCTGCAGGGGCTACTTCTTGGCACAGAAGAGCAGGAGGTGACACTCTTGAAATCTCAGCTGGGAGAAGGCAGAGACAGCAGACTGTCCAAGCAGCAGGCTGACAGCTACACGGGTCTTTAGGATCCTTGAGGAGAAAAGTTTCCTTTCCATGGGAGTCCAATATCTCAGCATAATCTCTCTTGTCAGCTGTCAATTAATCAGCCCACCCAGAGCCTGTACCAAGATATTTCGGCGTTTGACCTCATCTGCACCCTCCTCAGGCTCTTTCTATCTGCTGCTACAGTCTCTCTGTCCTTCTGTCTGAACAACAGTAGTGACAGCCACGAGCTCACGGGCAATGACTATCTGTTTTCCACAAGTGCTGGACGGTGCCCCTTCCCACACTGGCTTTCTTGTGGCTCTGGGACCAGTTCTTCATAATAAACAGTTCCTGCTGCACAGCATCATTTTTCTCATGTTGGAACAGAAATGTTAACTCTAGAAATGTGAATCTGACCTATTGTGAAAAGATGAAAAAAACGGCCTTGTGGACAGATGTGCTGGTAGACTCTCTAGAAGATGAGACCCATACATAGGCACAAGTTGTTTTCTGGGCTTTAAAATTTGTTCAGTTAAATGACTATCACAACCTCCTATGTCACTGTTTCTCTCTGGTGTGTTGCCTCTCCACCCCTCATTCACTATTTCCCCCCACCTTGTCCCACAGGTGGCTGACAGTGTGTGCTAACAACACTCCAAGGGCTTAGGGAAGCTATGTGACTACTGGCAATCAAAAACAAATACACAAGTTTGCTTCTGGGTTGGGCAATCAAGTTCCTTACTCCCAGACCCCCATATTCCTTTAACATACTACTTACCATATTACTAGTAGCTTTTCTAACTCCACAACACTGAACAATACTGTGAAGAGCTGGAAGAGCACAAGAAAACTCCTATTTTTTTGTAACACAACTTCCTATGATTTTTAGGAGTGATGATTAACAAATCTGTTTGTTTTAGGATACTTGTTGCCACATGCCTCTAACCTTTTGCCTCATTAATTGATTATCCTTTCTTTGTCTCTCTTTTTCTTCCCACCTTGCCACCCCTTTGACAGAAGGTGACACACTGCTCCTGCTGGGAGTATCTACCAGATGACTGTGAAAACAAGCTCAGGCTTGTAGGCTGCTGGAGGAAATGACAGATGCCCCTTCCAAAGTGCCAAAAAATACAGAGATGAAAATCAAGTCATTCTCAGGCAGAAATGTATCATGTTACCAGCTGCTGAGTGGCAAACAGGAGCCTGTATGGGGTAGGAGGAATAGGCTTTTGCTCAGGCAGATCTGCAGCAGCCTTCCTGGGTTCATTTCCTGTGGATAGACCAAAGATATATCTAAATATATAGTCAGAATATCTACATTTGAACAACACAAGTTTGTATAAGCAGAGCATTGCATAGTCACCATATTTTGATTGTTTCATAATTAGAATTCTGAAATGCCTTATCGGTACCAGGATCTTCCTCACTGCTCTCTATGACACAAAGCTTTGCTGTATCTGTGCCACTCAATGAAGCAGCCAGAGAGCCCATACCTTGTGCATTGCCAGCTAGTGCTCCTCTGTTCCCCAATAATTAATACAGCGATACTTGTTTTTACAATCCTCTGCTACAGAAGCACTCTTCAAATACTGCATAGTCTAACTAGAATCAATTAATAGCACATGGGCACATGATGGCTACATGACACTCTTTTTGAAAGGGGCCAAAGCAAATAATTTTGCTTCCAACTCTTTTTCTTTTGCTGTTTTAATAACTAATACCAGCACTTTATAAATAAGAAGGGTCAAAGTCAAGACCTGAAATACATTTGCTGGATACAGCTTTCCACGTATCTTCCATCAGTAAGCGTTGTTTAGACGCACCTGACTAGAATGATCACTGGATATGCTGGGTTTTGAATGGCTGCCTTGGGAGTCTGGAGAACTTAAGATTGATGAGAACTTATGCAGAAGTTTTTATGGCCACTGAAACTGGCAACACATTAGAGATGCTTTAACCTTCAAAAGTGACGTGTATTTTTGGCTTTGTAGGAAGTAAAATGGTATCTTTGCTCACATTATTTATATTAATATTGGATGGTTCTAAGTACTGCATTTAATTTGTAACTTCAAGATGTGAAGCAACTAACAGTTAACAGGAAAGCAAGACCAATTCTGAGAGCCCTTTTCCTTTTAATAAAGTTTGCTATGGAAGCTATTTTATGGCCCATGACTATAAAGGGGAATATGAATAAAATAATGAATCTTTCAAGTACGTCAGCACAGGAAAGCACCACTCTGCTCATCTCGTTTGACACCCTTGGTTTAAAAACAAAACAAAAATAGTAACAAAACCCTCAGGGCATAAAATTTCATCAAGATGTTGCTGAACCAAACCCGTAACTTTACATACTAGTACCAAGATACAAATTCTGCCAAGTCTGCATTTTACTATAACTAAGATGTGAGAAAACATTTTTACTTAATAAGAAATGTTTTTAAAGGGCTTGTACACCAGCTCTCACTGCTCCTCCCAACGCGCTCAGCCTTGCCTTTGGGCCATTGTGCAAGAAAGTGCTGTGTTACAGCACAGCCTCACCATTTCTTGCTACCACAGGACTCCCGTCTAACAGGGCAATATCTGAAGATCTGTTCCAGACAGTTCTCTGCTTGTCCAAGTGGTACAAGCAGCTGCATGGCCAAAACTCCTTCAGGTTTATAATAGTTTTGCATACATCAGTATCAGCTACATCAGACCAGTGGAGGCATTACAGACAGCATCTGCCTGCTTGGTGGCTGTTGCAATTTACATCTCCCAGCCCTGCAACTGCCCTGCTGTGACAGCTGAAGGGAGAAGGCTTTCTAAGATAGGGCCTGCCAAATCAGAACCACACCACATCTTCTTTAGTTCAACACTATCATCTTTACCTTCTGCTGGAAATCTAATTTAGAAGACTATTTTTCCTTTTCCCCTTTTTATAAGGTCTGGTATACTTTGTGGTTTGCCATACATGGCAGCCACAGAAAAAAATGTCACACTAAAATGGTTTTGAACTGCAGAATGGGAATGGAAAGGGAGAGCTATGGAAAGACCAGCATCCCCTGAAGACAGCTTCTCAGGAAGAAATAACACCCATAGGATGCCAGCCCTGCCCTTGGTCTCCATGTAGACCTACAGAAGTCAGTCCTGTCCCAAGAAGCTCTTGCTTCTCTCTTCTTCTCACTTTCACATACCCTCAGATTCCCACTGCACTGCGTCCTATCACTGTGCCAGGCACATGTGGGGCTGAGCTGGGAGCTGGGCCAGGCAAATGCTCTGGGTCAAAACAATCCTTTTGTGTCTAGGGACAGGAACTCCTAAACCTGCACATCTGCTGAAGAAAGCATAAAATGAATATAACCTGGACGTGAGACTGCATGTGTTTTGTTGAGTCAAATCACTCCAGTGATTAAGACAGCAGAAAGGCAAACAATCCAATGCCTTCCAGAAAGGCAAGGGACGGAGAGTTTGAAATGAGCAGTGAGGACAACTACTACACTTTGAACACAGCTGCACCAAGCGTTATCTAACTTCCTTTCCATCTCCATTTACTTTTCTTGTTGCTTCCTTGTCAAATTGATAAGAAAAATCAAGTATATTTAAAGATTAAAGTCCAGGTTGAATTGTGTTAGCCATATCTTTTTACTTAATTATAATACTGATGGTGATTTGATCAAAATCGGATATCTGAATCTGGACCCAAGACTAGTTATATTGAACAGCTTACTGAATAGGGAAGTCCAGATGCTCATAAAAGGCAGTTTTCTGCAAAACACAATTACATAATGCGCCCCTTTCTGAGAATGTCTCCTTAAATACTCTGCAGAAGCATGGACTGCACTTCTATAAGAAAAGAAAATGAATTAGAGATGTGTATCAAAAATATAGTTCTCAATAAAACACACAGAGTGAATACACATAAATGACATGAAAAGTTCTCAAACACTTGTCCAATGCAAAGTACCCTTGTGTCTTTCAGTGTTTTACAGAAATAAAAGACAAGAGCATCTACCCTGAATTCACAGAATCATAGAATGGCTTGGGTTGGAAGGGACCTCAAAGATCATCTAGTTCCAAACTCCCTGCCATGGGCGGGGACACTTTACATTAGATCAGGTTTCCTGGGGCCCCATCCCTGGCCTTGAATGCTTCAGAGATGGGGCATCCACAACCTCTCTGGGTAACCTGTTCCAGTGACTCTCCACCCTCTCAGTGAAAAATTTCCTCCTGACTTCTAACCTAAATCTCCCCTCTTTCAGTTTAAAACTGTTCTCTTTTGTCCTATCACTATCACAACATGTAAAAAGTCTATCTCCCTCCTGTTTATAAACTCCTTTTAAATATCGGAAGGTCACAATGAGGTCTCCCCAGAGCCTTCTCTTCTCTAGGCTGAACAAACCTAGCTTCTTCGACCTGTCTTCAAAGAAGAGGTGGTGCTCCAGCCCTCTAATCATCTTCATGGCCCTCTGTGGACCCACTCCAACAGCTCCACATCCTTCTTATGCTGGGTGCTCCAAGCATGGATGCAGTACTCCAGGTGAGGCCTTACAAGAACAGAGTAGAGGGGTACAATTCCCTCCCTCTCCCTGCTGGCCTCCCCTCTTTGATGGAGCCCAAGATGCTTGGCCTTCCAGGCTGCAAGAGAACACATCTGGCTCACGTCACATTTTTTGTCCACCAGAACCCACAAGTTCTTCTCCACAGGGTTGCTCTCAGTGAGTCACTGGAGTCTTTGCCTGACACAAAATCACAACTTTTGAAATATGATGAAAAGTGGCTTGGCAATCACATCAGCCAGTTCCTTCAGGACAGTGGGATGTATGTTGCCTGGCCTTATAGACTTGTACACATTTGGTCTCATGGGCGGTCACAGACAGAGCATCCCATCAACATATCAAAAGGTAAACACTTCCATCATTAAAAATTTGAAAAGGGTCACCATAGGAGTGCTACAGGTAGAGTACAGAGTATTGAAGCCCCAAGACATCAAAGAGTTCTTGAAGTGGGAAGTGCCCAGAGAAACAACAGCAGAACAAGACCCTGTGCTGTAGTAAGGGAAACAAACACCTAAACTCAAATCTGGTGACAGCATAAACCAGAGTTCCTGTCTACAGCATGCTGAAATTTACCTTCTGCCTACATGACACACATAGCATAAGTCATGGATTTTCTGTAGGAATATAATAGCCACACACTGTTTCATAAGTCTTAAAAGGACTTAAATACAGTAGCTGAAGCGTGTATTTCTGTTCTTCCCTCTAGTTTAATAAGTAAGGCCTTTCACACTTGAGTTAGAGTTACCTTGCTCAGTGAACAGATGGTATATCAACGTACCTTCTTTGAAATCACTTGGCAAGCAGAAAATGGCCCATTGGATTTTTTTTACCACATCCTATACTCATCAACTTTTATTTCACCTCTGAACTATTAACATGCTTTTTGATTTTAGATGCCCATATCACACCTATAAAAATGGCCAGAAAGGACAAATGAGTAGTGACAGACATACACTTAGACATTTTATTCTGTCAGATTTGTTCCAGCAACAGTTGATTTTCCAGAATCAATACTGACAGACAGTCAGTCATTCTAAATATCAGCATCTTCATAAATCAAATCTTACTCTGTATCACTGTATCCATGCAGACAGCACAAGAAAAGAAAAAAACCCAAGAGATTCAATTAGGCATGTCCATGACTGATGTCATGAAGTTCACATGTACTGCTTGCATAATTTGGCCTCAGCATGTTTTCCAATTTCCGGGAGAATGCAGAAGCTTTAACCAATCAACCTACATGTTTTTGAGACTGATATTACATGCTACTTTACAAGCAAAGAGGTTGTACCCCATCCCCAGCTAGAGGAGTTATCAATAAGTCTTGAGCAAAGCAAGGGCATTTCATGCCTGTAAACCCTTGGCACCCATCTTTAGAGATGATAGCAAGATTCTGACCCTGAGTCAGTGACACTAGTCACTAATGATGGCAGGCTCATTTGTGCCGTGGTTTGCACAAAAAAATTATGTTTTCACATGAGCTGAATGCTTAGGAACACCTGCTATTCTTGGGCTAAGCGCAACCAAGATGTCCCACTAGAGGTGGTAGGGGGATGCAACTTTCTCTTCCAAATCACTCAGCATTTCTCTCCAGTCCCCTAGGAAAATGTGCTAGTAATTTTCTGTGTGACATCTCCAAAACAAGTAGAAGTGCTCGTAAGCAACATAGTCAAGAACATTTAGCACCTATGCCTTAACCCGAGCTGGATCTCAGTTTCATGGTGGTTTGGGCACTGCCAGGCTGTGTGTGGAATTCCTAAAGCCAAGGTCCTGCTGTGAAAAGGACAGAACTGGATATTCAGCATCTGATATGCTGAGCCTGGGACATGTCTAACCCAGCTGACGGCAGAATGATCTAGAATCCTGCTGCTCCACTGTGCCTACAACCTGTTTCAAGTATCTTCCCTTGGTCATAATCTGGTTAAAAACACAAGATTGAAAATACCTCTTGGATTTTGGGTACCAAGCAGTCCTAGTGGCTGTTAGTCTTCTTTTCCTGAAAGCTGAGGAGGACAGATCTCAGAGGCAGATTTGTCTAACCATTATTCCCAGATGCTCCAGTCTTCCTCACAGGAGCATGAGCCGCTAACTCTGGACTCCAGAGTCTGCTCAGGTGCAGTTCCCAGCCTTCAGACAATGAATCCTTTGCTGACTCTAGTTATTATTATTTCTGTTGATTCACAGATGAAGAGGAACATCACTCCTAATCTGGAAAGAAGTCTGTTTTAAGCAAGACCAGAATATATCTGCTCAGATTTCTCCTTTACTGCTTTCTTACAAGCTGTTGAATGAGAACAAGCTGTTCCTTCACAACCTTCCTGAGCATCTTTAGGTTTCTCATTTGTATTGAACATTTAAAAAAGCAAAGGACTAGCTGAAAAAAAGAGAACAAAAGAACCTGCCACTGACTTTTCTGGAAATTATTTTGATTCCTCAGTGAGTGAGAAGGGTTAAGCAAAAGCAGCTAGATTATTAACAGTTTTCACCAAGCAGTGAAAGTAAGCCCTGAACTTATATTTAGCAGTTCTTGGTATTCAGCCAAAACAAGCAACAGTAGCTCCTATTTAAGGTTTGGTGCTAGTTCTCTTGGTTAGATACTGTATTCTTTCTTGATAATGTGGGCAGCACCAGCAAAATCAGCTCTTGTCATTCCATCTAAAAAGACAGCCACCACACTGAGCCCAATTACTTGCGTTCCCAGCTACCTGGGGCACGTCACAAGAGCACTGAGTAAGTTGAATAAGCAATTCACTCAATGCTTGTTCTGAAAATGAGTGGCTTTTCAAAGCCATGTGAGTGACTACGTAGTTTTTGCACCATTCCAGCATTTCAAGAATAAAACAGCGCTGTTATCTATTTTAAGCACTGTCATTTGAGACAATTGCAAACTATGTTAGTAAGCTGCAGTGCAGGCATATTGAGAGGTTTCACACAATTACTAGAGGCCACAGTGCTTTGATAATTATTTTCACTTTTCACCTGCTCAACCAGAGTAGCTGAAAAAGATTAATTTCATGCTATAACTGAATTCCCAAAGGAACCAGAAGCCTCTGATTGCACACACTGCAGCTCAAATACAGCAGCTCATTCATACGCTGTAGAGGGCTTAGGGGAATAAGAACAGCAGTGCCACATAAATATTCAATTTACACCTGCAAATCAAATGGTAGCATTAATGCACTTGGAGATAAATCTCTAGCTGGCTACCACAGCAGATCTCTCATTAGTTCATTTTTACTGTTTTAACAGACAGCTTAATGTAAAGAAAACTTTTGTACTGCATCAGGCAGCACATTTCAAAGTGAAGCACCTTCCATGCTTTATAACGAGCCTGTGGAGCTTGTTGCTGCAGAGCCAAGAGGAGGAGTTCAAGAGGCTGTGCAGACTGGGCCCCGAGGCGGCTGCTCAACATGGCGGTCTGGATGCATTCGCCATATCAGGAAGTTCCCTATGGTGCTGGGCAGGGAAAAGGGCATTTTCTGTACAGTCCTATTTCATACATTCTCCTTAAGCATTTGCTCCTCCCTGCTGTGGGACACAAGATGTTAGTCAGAGCAGACCCCTAGCTTTATCTGACATGGCCATTCTTCCCTTCTCCTGTACTCATCAGCAATAACTATAGTGACTGGGTAAAATCTGTGAATTTGTAGATGTTGTCAGCTTTGCTCAAGGTATCCTCCCTGCATCTGATATCCTCTCTGCAACTGACTTTGTGTCTGCATGTGGCAGTCTTTAATAAAAGGGATATCGAGTGTGTTTGCACAGGTTAATTGCAGCCAACAGGCCTGAACAGATCCCATCAAGTATGTTCCTTTCTGTCCTTCCTCCTACTTCTTACTATCTCCCTCACATTTTAAAATACTCGACAAACAGGTGAAATCTGACATTGCGCTATCTTTTTAATATAGATGTAAAACAAATTAATTTTATCAGTAAGAATTTTGGGTTTCTAAGAATATACTGAGAAATCTTGATTTACTAAATCAAGTAAAAATAAATAAATCCAATGATTAATGGCCACTGTAGCCTCGATAAAGAGAAACTCCCCTCTTTGTTAGTCAACCATCCCACATAAACTGCGGCAAGTCAACTAGCAAGAAGCAGTCGAAGAGCCAATACACTTTCCCATCCTCTCCTGCATTTAGTTCGTAGGTCACATTTGTTGAGAGTTGGTTCACATCAATATCACTAAGATTTTAGAGCATGTGACTTTGTGGTTCAGTCCAAAAGTAAGCAAATTAGGTATCAAGATAATTTAGTAATTTTGTTTACATTAAGTATGGAAATCCCTTTTTACATCTTCAGATAAACCCACACTTTAACATACTTACAGAGCAGTGCACAAAGCTTTGCTTTACAGAATACAAAGAACTGTTGTGAATTATTCTACATGATTTTGTATTTAAAATTACTTTTTACCTAATCATCCTCTATCCTTTAATGTCTTAAGCAAATACTTCTCTGCCACAAGCAACAAGATGCAACTGAAAGCAGTTTGTTGAGAGTAGACATGTTCCAAACATCTAGACACGTGTTATATTTCAGACAATGTTATGTCTTCTTCCATAAGAAGTATTGTTTGTATTTTCCCACAAGAAAGACAGAAAGAAATCCTCTAACAGGGAGTGCAGTGATATAAGGGTTAATGGCTTTAAAATAAAAGATAATAAGTTTAAATTAAGTAAGTTTAAATTAAAGAAAGTCTTTACTGTGAGGGTGGTGAGACACTGGAACAGGTTGTCCAGGGAAGCTGTGGCTGCCCCATCCCTGGAGGTGTTCAAGGCCAGGCCAGATGGGGCCCTGGGCCACCTGAGCTGGTGGGAAGTGTCCCTGCCCACAGCAGGGGGGTGGAACTGGAACGTCTTCCAGGTGCCTTCCAACCCAAGCCATTCTGTGATTCTGCAAGTGAATTTGAGAATCTTCCTAGTAAAGCGTGGCTCAAAATACACTCCAAATGCTTTATGAGAAAGTTTTACTCTCCATCAGTTTCAAAAAGACTACATCAGGCTTAAACACTTGTTAACTAAAAAAAAAAAAAAAAAAAAAAAAAAAAGTGAAAAATTAATTCACTTGAAAATTTGACTGGTTGATGAGAAAGGAGATCTTCCTGTGAATTTCCCTGTAGTGTATCCAAGCATGAAATGCAAAAAGGGAAACACAAAAGGAACTGTCTAGAGGGTAGGCAGTCTTTCTGAGTTTGTAAATTAGGTCCACATTCAATCACTTCCACTGTGATTAAGAGCTGTTGCAGAAAGTCACGCCTAAAAGTACACCAAGCTCTTAGCAGTTCCTCAGTTGATTTGTGAGTATTGTAGGGCATGTCTTGAACAACAGACAAATGGTACTTGGCTTTTATTTAAAGGAGACTCACAGCTTTACTCTATGGTGGCATTTTAAAGCCCACTGGGGTAGGGTTCTGGTATTATTCTATGGCATTAGTTGACCTCTTTCAAATCATCCACACTCATACATCAGAGAAAGAGGAAAATATTACTCTTGGCTTACAAATATCAGAGAAATTGAAGTGCATTGAGAGCAATTTTTAAGAGAGAATTTGTAATATAAATATAGCCCGTGCAACTTATATCATAACAATGTTATTCTGTTCTCTAGCCCTGACAGGACCATTACACATAGGTATTTCAATTTATTTCACTTCCAAGAGCCTTCTTTCATATCATGGAACAAATTTCATTAAATCACAGCCTTCATGTGCCAACCATAAGTTTCGGTTGGCTTCTATTTTCCTTCAAGTGCATTGTAAGTATAATACTAAATCCTCACAAATACCAAGAGGGCTTACTCCCGTAAGGTGCTAAATGTCCTCCTCCCTTTCCAGGTCAAATAAGCTCCAGCTGTCTATCAAATGCAATGCTGAACTTTTGCTTTCTTTCAGTGTCATTATTTTCAAAACTGCTGTCATAGGAGACTTCAGATATATAGTCAGCTCTGCTCAGTTACATATTGGCAATTTATCTGGATTACAGCCTGACCTTGCTGCAAGTAGAGACACTTCATAGGGCTCTGTGCAGAACCAGCCCAGCTCTAGTTTATTATTCCAGGGCTGCACTGCATGAGTGCACCTGTATTGTTCCATACCACAGCCTGGAAGCAATGCTTCGGTGGAAGCAGTCCAGCTAGTAAATACTGCTGCTCTGCCAGATTGCAGTTAGTGACCTACAGAACCACAGAGCTGTCTCTGCTCAAACTGCAAGGACTGAAATACTGAAAATCAGGTGGAATACCCCTTTGCATTGTAGGATAGATATAGGGCAAGCACAAGAAAGCTTGGGGCAAAAAGGAAGAAAAAAAAAATGACAGAAGCAATGGTAGCTCAGACCAATATTCCACTTACAATGGAAGGAAAGAGGGTAAAAGTATGACCATAATAAGAAGCTGTTCTTCACTACAGAAGGGTTTATAAGCCTGGGTGCAAGGTCAGATGACAGCAGCTTGAGCTCAAGAGCCGAGAAAAGCACTTCTGAAACCTAAACCTTCAGACACCATAATGCATTGCCACTGGGGAGTCTGTGTGGCATACACTTTCTGGTTCAAGACATACCCAGAAGTTCAGTTGCTCCAAAGACTGTTGCACCAGGCTCCATCATCCAGATAAACACTTTCAGACACCTAGGTTGAGGGGTTCAGCTTTGTCCCTGTTTTCTCCTGTTGTCTGTATGTACCAGCTTCAAGCTAGATACTGACAGTAACTACAGCTGCTGGGGAGGGAGCAATGCCCCAGCCTAGGCTCCGGCCTACTTTCTTCCCAGCTGATGGGAACCATCCAGTTGCAGAACCTAGTGTGCCTCTTCCCCAGCAAATTCATTTTCTGGGATGTGGTAGTCACAATGTGGAGGCTTTTTTGGCAAAAACTATCTATTCTTGGAGGCTGAAATCTGCGTAAGGTGCCCTTTCACTTCAAGTTTGGATCTGATCAATTCCTTATAAATACCTAAGAGCTTCCTCAGTCTTGCAGGCAGAAGAGCTTTTTATCTGCTTATTAAGAAGAGATTTTCTTTATGTTTTGGTAGCCATACCTTTATGAGCTGGCACCAGATAGGCCACATAAACACAGCACATATGGAATATGAGGGACCAGTAGTTCTCCTTACTACATGAGAGTCCAGTGAGAGTTTCAGTGATGTGCGATAACTTGCCAAAGCAGTAAGCACTGAAGATATACTGCAAACAAAGAGCCATGTCTGCTATCTTCCCAGCAGGTGCAAAATTTGCGGACAAAAATTAAAAACATAAAATTCACAGATGAGAAGAGTTGACATAGAGGAATATGGGTAGCTTGATGAGAAGAGTGCTGTGCAAACAGAAAACATTTGTACGTGCTCACATTATTCATCTAGGAAGGGGCAATGCAGGTCCCTCTGAATAGCTGTGGGGCTACAGAGCAGCGACTGTGAAAGATCTAGAGCCCATAGGTGACAATCAGTTATTAATGAGCTCTGTCTGCAGTGCTGTATAAGTAGGGACAGTGCAGTCACTGTATTAGAAGCAAGCAGAGCAGCCTTTTTATCATCCTGACTGAAATGCTGAATTTATCAAAACCAAGATCTTCATGGAAGGATGGTAGCTGAAGAAATGAAAATGTATACTTTGATTGATACATACATTTCATCCGATAATTTGATTTGTGAAAAATTAAGAACTCCCAAATAAAAGAAAATTATAAACCTCTGTTAAGTTTCAAATTTTCTTCTGGTGAAGGAGAACCTTCTTGCATACAGTTTTCTAAAGAAGTGTAGATTAGGAGTGGGCAGTGATTTTACACTTGTATAAAACATTATGAAACTGATACAGTAGTACAATATAAAGCTGTATACAAATCTGTATTTTAAAAACACATGCAGGAAAAATGGAGAATCTGTTTAAAAAAAAAACAGAACTCATTTGAGAGCATCAGAAAATGGCTTTTAGAGAGAAACAAAGGCTCTCGTTCTGAGTCTGTTACTAGCTTTTGGTTCTAACATTCACACAGGAAAAAAGCAGTGCTTGAAATGTTCTGCAGTTTAGGATCGAAAATCCCAACAGGAACCTAATGGCTTGAAACTGAAATGAGACAAATTTGAATTAGAAATAAGGGGAAAAAATTAATAGGGAGAATGGGATAATATTTAAACCAATAATAGTGGAAATGGTGAATTCACAGTCTTTTGTTGTCTTCAGATCAATATCACAGGCATCACTGGAACACAAGCTGCAGCCAGGCAAAAGACCTTCAGATCAATACAAGGGTAATGAATGAAATTTAATAGCCTGCAACACACAAGAGGTCAGATCAGATGATCTAATGGTCCTTCAGGATTTATAATCTGGGGACAACCATACAAGATCAAAGCACACCGGGCAGAGTAATGAAATGAGCTAGGAGCGTGCATGGCAGTCTTTGCCAGGACTGCTGCACTAGAAAGCTAAGAAGTACAGGACTTTCTTTTCCTTCACGCTCATCCATCTCTTGATTTTGTTCCTCCATCAGAAGATGCTTTGTGGATAGAGTTCACCACTGACTGCAAATGCTCTGACAGAATCACATTGCTGGGGTGATACTGAGACTTCTGTTATAACATTCATGTCCATCACTTTCAGGTAACAGCCTACTTTTCAAACCCATATTTTCCACGTTTGGTCTCCAGAGAAATTTTAAAGTGATTGAGGGAGGACTGCTGTCCTGGTTTTGGACTGAAATCAGGAGGAAAACCATTCATCTGTAAGAAGATACTTGGCAGTCTCTTTGACTGTTAATTCAAAAAGCCAAACTTTCAGGTGGTAGGTCCATGGAGGAAACTGGCGCTGTTGAGACATCTTACACAATGAAATAGTAGCAAGTGATCACTAGAGAAAACAGAGTTTTGAATATCTACAGCAGAGAGTGCATCCTTCTTTCTGTTAAACTACTGACAGTTTTATGGAACAGCAAGTCTTCATCTGTAAATGTTAGGCAGAAATGACTGTATGGTTGTGTACTTCATTGGTATTCCACAGCAGAAACAAACAGTTCCAGAATTTAAGTTGAATCGGTGGGAGGTATGGCTTCATGCCTAAATGGCATCTTACACTATGAGCTCCTGATTCATCTCAGGTTGAATCTAAACAAGTTAAGCAGAGGTACTCGGGCACTTTTACTAAAGGTAATCTGTCAAGGCAGAGAAAAATGTACTCTGTGTCTATGACATGGAAGCCATATATCCCAATATATATCCCAAACCCCTTATCTTTTAGATTGAGGGTAGTCCAGGGTAAAGATGTTACGGTCTGCCCAGGAAGACAAGGCTTCAGCCAACAATCCCTGTGGCTTTCTAGCGTCGCTATGTAATACTCTAGTAATTGTTTTAATAATTATTACAACTGTTTTGCATTAAACATTAATTCTTTGTTAAACAACTAAACACTGATTCTTCATTCACGTCTTTCTGCTAAAAAGTCATCTATCTGTAACCCTAGCAAAGAAGGTTTATGCTAAGGGACATTAAGCAAACTACATCTCATTCAGAGAAGAGTAATGAAATTGTAATTGTACAAAGAGCTGATCATTAATAACAATTTAATTTCACCATCCAGTAATTGCTGGAGGTGTAATGCTACCTTTGTGAAAGTCAGCTCTCTAACAGCAGCAGCTGGAAGTGATTTTCAGGTGCAAGTCTGATTAAAGACATGTGATTCAGTGAACTACGTGCTTCCTTATGTGACCTCTGGCAGGTTACTTGAGCTCAGACCTCTAACAGCATCGAGGCACGGCCTCACCAGTCACTCAGCTTCCAGAGGGATTTCCCAGGCCAGCTGAGTGCCCTGGTGCACTACCCACCGGGCAGAGCTGGCTGCCTCCTGTGAATGGCAACCATGACCTCCAGCAAGACTGCACTTGAACAAGGCAATGGGAATTCCTGAAGCAAGGCATCTGAAGCTCAAAGAAACACCTGGGCTCAAAAAGACCTTCAAGATCATCAGGCTCAACCATCAGTCTGACCTATCAATTCCAGTCACTAAACCAGGTGCCTCGGTGCCACATCCACACGTTTCCTCAATATTTCCAGGCAGGAAGGCTCCGCTACTTCTGTGAGCACCTGATCCAATGCTCTGCACAGAGCACTGTATTTTCATGTCTAGAAACAAAGTGAATGAAATTGATGGGAATATTTACCTTTCAATTATATTCACGTTAAGTAGAAAAATACATGCACTAATTCAGGTACCATTCATACAAAACGGTAAGCAAACAGGAGCAGGGGGAACATGGTTTGAGTTTGCTTTTCTTTCACTTTTAGTTCTTGCTGCCCAGCTGTGTTATTAATTGGCAATAAATTAAATCCCCCCTTCTCCCCATCAGTATGTCTTTCCCCTGTCGGCGACTGGTGAGGATCTCCCTGCGCCCACCTCCACCAGCGGCCGTCCCACCCTGCGCGCTCTCTGCCCCGAGCTGGGGCTCGGGGGGCACAGCCAGCCCAGGGCGATAGATGCAGGTAACGCGTGCATCACAACACCGCATATCGGTCTAATGGAAAAGACCGGTTTAAAATTAAAGCTCGTGCCAGAGACTCGATGTTTATCTGTTACCCTATTAGAAAAAGCTTCTTTTTATTCCTCACAAATTAACAAATACGAATCGTTACACGCTTTATATGTTATCTCCGAAGTCTTCCTTCTGTAGTACTCACTCCTGAGCCCCGGGCGCTCGGTGAAGGACCGCCCCCCCCCGGAGCAGAGCCGGGCAGCAGCGATGCAGCAGGCGCTGCCACCAGCACAGGAAAATTTATCTTCAGCACAAACTCGGCTTAAAAAGATAGATGAATTGCACCGCACATTGAAAATCGTTCGAGAAGGGATATCCCGCCCAGAGCGAAGCAGAGAGCTGTCACTGGGACACTTTTCCCCCAGCTTTGTGCCCGTCCAGTCATTGCAGCACAGATCCAGCCCCACCCGCTCCAAGCCCGGCTCCGGCCCGGCCCCGCGCGCGCCTTCCCGCTGCCCCGCGCCGCCCGCAGCCGTTCGGGCCCAGGGGCCGGGGGGAGGGGAGGGCCGCCGGCGCCCGCGCGAAGAAAAAAGGAGCGAAGCGGCCCCGCGCGGGCGGGATCGTTGTCCCGCGCTACCGCGCGCCGCTCGTCCGCGTTCTGATTGGCCGGCGGCGAGGCCGGCGCACCCCGGCAGGCCGCGCCTGATTGGCCGGATCGCGCAAGCGATGGCTGAGGGCGCGAGCGCGGGGACTGCGGCGCCTGGCGGGAGCGGCGGGCGGGCGGGCGGCACGGCCCCGGCCCTGCCTCAGCCGCTGCCGAGGTGAGGTCGCGCCGGCACTGGGCGCCCTCCTGCCGCGCTCGGCCCCGTGCCCGTCCAACCCCCTCCGGCAGGGCGGGCCGCCCTTAAGGGCCGGCGTGAAGGTGCCTTCACTCTGTGCAGATGGAGGCGAACGTCCTGAGCCTGCGGGACCTGGCGGCCGTCCGGCCGAGCCGCCGGGGCCGCGCCGAGGCGGAGGCGGCGCAGAAGGTGAGCGAAGCGCGGGGCGGCCCCACGCGTGTCCCGCGGGGCGCGGCGCACACCTGCTCGGGGCGCTGTCAGCGGGTGGGGGTGGCACTGCTGCGCTGCCTCCCGGGAGAGGGCTCCGGGCTCTGCCTCGACACGGAGTTCGGCGCTCGTCAGGGGCTTCGGCCGCGCTGCCGGCCCCGGGATGCCGAGTGCCTGCGGGTGTGCCGCTCGACGGGAGCGGGAGCACCGTCCTCCTCCAGGGCCGCGGGACGGAGCGCTCCGCGCGGCGGTGTGTTCCTCGGCACCTCTGGAGCTGGGCCTGGGCCGGAGCCCCCTCTCTGGGCCGGCCGGCGCTGCGAGGGCCGTGTAATGCTCCTGCTCCTTCACGTATGTGCCCGCTCCTGCGTGCATGCCGGGTTAACCAAGGCGGCCCCTGCAGCCCTTGTGCTCTGAGCCATCTCTCCTTGGATCAAGGTGAACCTAGGCTTTCACCAGCCTGATTGCTCACCTCAACGGGCAGTTGTGGTGTTCTAGACGTCAGGGTCTGGGAGGCTGATAGTGGAATGGATGTGTGCATCTCGCAGTAATGCTGCTGCTACTCCTTTGCGATATCTGCACAAGGACAGACGTTTGAGGTAGGGGAACCACGGGTTCTCCAATGGCCCTCACTGCAGTCCCACTGGCACCAGCTGTGGTGAGCAGAAACATGAGGGGAAAGGGACTTCCTCTGCTGCAGATTAAGTGTTGATTCGTTGCCAGATGGGAACTTGCAAGAACATACCGAGTGCCAGCTCCGTGTATGTATTCCAAGAAGCACTGTCACCTCTAAATTCACCCCTATTTGTCACAGTTACAGCTGGCTGCTGTTAATTGGAAAAGGAGATACTTATTATCTCATTTTGGGATATTCATAGATAAATGTACGCACAAATATTCCGTGTCAGTGCTCAGAACACAGTGCTTTTGATGGGCCAGGTTGATCCCCACGCTGAATGTTGCAGAGCTGCTCCTGGTAAAAGCCAGCTGCAGTTGTATTTTCTGCTGGATTGGACTTGATGAAATGGTATTTGGAGTCACCTGCTTAAATACCTGTGTTTGCTAGCGATAGCTGAATTGTTCCTGATAAACAGCAAAACTTGAACAAGTTATTAGAATCATTGAATCCTTTGAGTTGGAAGAGACCTTTAAAGGCCATCTAGTCCAAATCCCCTGCAATGAACAGGGATGCCTATAGCTACATCACACTGCTCAGAGCCCCATCCAGCCTGGCCTTGAGTGTCTTCTCCAGGGACGGGGCTTCTGCCACTTCTCTGGGCAACCTGCTGCAGTGCTTCATTACCCTCAGAGTAAAAAAATAAAATAAAAATTATATCCAATCCAAATGAGCTTTTAAAACTCAACTCATTTTGAAAAACAATTAAACGGTAATGTAGATCTGAAGAAGGCAAATTGCTGTGTTTGTGAGCACCAAAAAAGCCACAGCCAAAGCAAACAGCAAGCAGCTGCTACCCTGATTTGTTGTCTAAGAGCAGTTTGCTGTGGTTCCAAGGGCTTTCTTGAGTCCCAATTCCAGCAAGCTACCCAGAAGCTTTTGGTGATAGGCCATCTGCTTTGCTTTCTTGCATTCCATTCAAGGTGCGTGCAGTCAATTTAAGGGACTAAATCTAGAAAACAGTGAGAAATATTAGCAACAATCAAAAAACTCCCACAGTGCCCTGTTTGTAGGAGATTAAAAGAATTAAGTGGTAACTGGAGTGCCCGAGAGGAGACTGTTCTCTCAGGGCAAAAAGAAGTGCTGATTCTGGAAGGCCTTCTCTGTGCCACCTGATGCATCCTGCAAAGACAACAGTGTGACCTTCTGTTTTCCTCATTCCTTCAGCATTTGTGACCTGCTTGCATCCACAGGCTGCAGTGAAACAGTGTCTTCTGTAGCTCAGAAGCTGATTTCTTAGTGCCACTGATGCTTTCTGAATGAATCCCTTTCAGCTAGTTATTGGTCAGCAGTGAGGGTTCTCATAGTAAGGGCAGAGGTAAGGAGTCCAGCCCTGCTATGAGACCCGAAGATGAGAGAAGGTTGGGCTGCAGCTGGGGACTGGAGGGAGTTGAGCTTTACTTCATTCAAGGAACAGTGAAAATCAGCTTACAGATTAGACTTTTCCTTCTGGCAGCTCCCAGCTGTGGTCCAGGAATGCCGTTATTGAGTTCTTTGTTGTTCTGAGCAGCGGATAGCATGGGTGTAAAGCTTGCCCCCCTTGCACGTGAAGTTCATTTCAGTGTGATGTTCCTGACAGCCCAAGCTGCATTCCCAGCATGGCTTTTCATTGGAGACTTTTCAAGCAGAACCTCATATTTTCTATCCAAGCGTAATGTGACCAATGCATTCTTTCAATCCAATTTGGCAATTTATGTTTGTGGGCAGTGCTGTCTTAAGAATGGAACTTAAAAGTGTAGTAGGCCAAGTTTGGCTGCTTGACCTCAGCTTCTGTAATTCAGGGTTGTGTCTTGTATACTATCACATAGAATATTTCATTGCTTCCAGTGAATGTGGAAGAACTGCACTAAATACAGTGGTGAGTGCCAAGGCATGACTTGCCTAAGATTACCTTCATAAGAACAAACGAAATTGATTGTCAAACTGTTTTCTTTCCTGTTTTTAATAGGAAAACATACTTGATCGATCCAGGATGGCCCCAAAGACTCCCATTAAGAATGATCCAGTTGACTTATCAAAGCAGAAAGGCTGCACCCCAGACAGAAATCCAATGACACCTGTTAAGCTCATTGACAGACCTCAGGCTGACCCTTGGACCCCCACTGCCAACCTGAAGATGCTCATTAGTGCTGCTAGCCCCGACATGAGGGACAGGGAAAAGAAGAAAGAGCTCTTCAGGCCTATAGAAAACAGTGAGCAGAATGACGTACCTGACTCATTACAGGTAAGACTCAGAACACGGTTACCTTATATTCAGTCACAACTCAGACTTTCTTTTAACTGAGCATTTTCTTCCAAGTGGTTCTTGGCTCCCCTATAGGAAACTGCAGTATTTCAGAATGTTCCCAAGGACAGTTGCCAGTGCAGCACTACTTGACCAGTGTGAATTTCAAAGACTGAAGGTAGCTGTCTTAGCAGTGACTGACTTGAGACCACTCAAGAGCCTGAAGATGAGTTGATCTGAGAGGACAGTGAAAGAAGTAGAGCTTACAATGATGAAACCAGCACATTTATGTTCTCCTGAAGCTATTTTCTAAACTGTATTAGAAAGAAAACTGCCGGTTCATTTTTAAACAGACACCCTGCTTGGCCACTGTACTGCCATTTTCAAAAGCAATTGAACATGGTGGGCATGTTTTTCCCTATGCTTTTGCAGTCTTCTACCTTTTTTTTACCACACCCCCTCAGAGTGATCAGTTAAAATAATAAATGATAATTCCGACCTTTTTACCCCAGCCCCTAACTAACATTCAGATGGTATGGCCAAGTGTCCCGATTTTTACTTGAAAGGACTCAGGCAATGGTGGAGTTGATGCCTTGCTTTATTAAGTCCATCCATGGAGATGATGGTGTCAGGTCATAATAAGTGTTGTTAGTTTTCTTCCTACAGGCGCTTTTTTTTTCTTCTCCCTCTCTCCCAACCAGTGTTTTTCCTCTCCTGCATTATTTCTTACAGAACATCCTTCCTTGGTGATTTCAGTGAGAGGAGGATAGTTCTGTATAGTTCTAGTTTTCTCCTGCAGGGACTGAAAGACCAAGTTCAGACCAACCTACAAAGTTCCCTTAAACTAACAGCTTAACTAAGTTTAAGGCTTAGAGCCTGGGTAGTGCCTTTTATAGCCTCTTAATATCATACTTTCCCTTCTTCCCCACACCAGCTGGCCCCATTCCTTAAAGTTAACCACTGTGAAGAGCAGTAATATCTCTTGAAAGTGGTTTTGCAGGAGCTATTTGATGGTTTGTTCATCTCCTGATTTATTAGATCCAGAGGTGTTAAAGGAAATATTCCTCTCTCAAGCAGAAGTATTCCTTCCAAGCTCTTATCTGCTAGTTTACCATTTCTTATGTTTTATTTGCTTATGCACAACCGTTATTGCATGAACTTGCAGGTAAGAGTTTTTCATTACAGGTCTTGTGTGTTGGATTAAAGAGCATGCAAGCAGAAGTGTGTCACCCAAGTGCTCTGCTCTTGCAAGAAGCTCACGTTAGAAAGTCTGAATATTACTGTCATCTGAAAAAACCTTGCTTGACTGTGCCTTATTTCTGAATGCCTGCACTAAAGGCTTAACGTTTATATTTTAACAGTATGATATGGTAGACGACGGCACGGTTGATGAATTTGAAAAGCAAAGGCCCAGCAGAAAACAGAAAAGCTTAGGACTCTTATGCCAGAAGTTTCTCGCTCGCTATCCAAGTTATCCATTGTCAACAGAAAAAACTACAATTTCTTTGGATGAAGTGGCTTCAATTCTTGGTATGTATACCCGCAAAAATACGGTAAATGATCACCCGGGGTAACCTTACAGAACACCCTTGAGAAGACCATCCTTGTTACTGAGTATTCAAAATCTGCCTTTTCTTGCATCTGGATACTCTTCTAATCATACTAATCGAGAGCTAGAAATGCCTAGTATTCCTATGAGCCTGTTTTGAAATCTGCTTTCTGGCAGTACTTCTTACTAAACAGGTCAGTCCTCCTGCTGTCTACCAATGCTGTTGCTTTCTTAAATTTTCAGCGTGCTGAACATTGGAGCAATTGTGAGAGTTGCAAGCCCTTTGTAGGAAGCCTAATAAACAACAATTTATGTCAAAATGGAAACTTTAGGGAAACAATTGCAAACAAGTAGGTGTAGGAAATCAATTGGGGAATCAATACTTGATGACTTAAGTACGTACTTGACATACCATCTGTTGTTCATTGAAGTTATCTTAGCTTTAAATATTGTCTTGTGAGGACAGGTTACCAGGAGACCTGCAAAAGTAGAATGAGGAAATGTGTTGAATTGAGGTAGTGAGACTGCATCAAATAGTCTGTTTTCTGGGTCTTATTTTCAGGTTTGGTCTTCATTAAAAATTAATGAAATTTCTGTGAAAAGTAATAGAACTTGGGAGAGAGGACTCAAGTCACACCAGTAACAAAAGGATCCGGGTCTGTTGGAGTGGTTGTCTCTTAAATAGGAAGGGCTGTACAAAATCATCCTTAAATAAATTATCTAAGTTTAGAATGTGGCTGTTTAACAGAAAAGAGGTAGCAAGAATGAAATGCATCTGTTTTGAAAGGAAAGGGAACAGAAGAATGATATCCTTTGTGAATGGTAGGAAGATCCTTGAGCGATGTTCTGTGAGACTCTGGTAAGAAAGTCCATTTAGGTGCCTTTGTAATGGGAAGTGGAAATAAGAGAGAATCCAGATCAAGTAAACAGTGAAATAAATTACTACCTAAAGGAATCATTATTTTAAATGTGGCAGATATTCCTTTGTATGTTTGCCCATAACCCCGATTTTCTGTCTTTGTGTAGCTGTGCAGGAGGAGTGCTTTATCCCATGTTGGGATTGGTGTTACCTCGCCTTTCTAAAGACAAGAAATTTTGCTGCTGTTTTATGGCAGGCACCAAAATGTGTATAGCACTCTGCTTATCTGGAGTATCTTTCACTCCAAGATGCACACACACTTGGAAATATTCATGAATTGTTTGCTTTAATATCCATTTGAAGCTGTAAGTGTTATCCATATTATGCAGATGGGTAAACAGATGCATCAAGGCCTTGCCTTTTGCAGAGAAGTCTTTCAAGACCTTTGCCTTTGGCTAGCACATGTTCTGCTCAGCTGATGCTAACAGTTATGGGATTTCAGTTGCAGCTGCTGCCAATAGTGTATTGTACACTGTTGTACCTAACAGCCATGCTTCAAACAGCACTGGAGGGCAGTACCTGGGATAGCAAGTGGAGCCAGCAGCCCCTTCATACGCAGTCCCCAGCTTTGCTCACATCAGTCAGGCTGAACTCTAATTGGTGTTACTTTGTAGATTTCCCATTGGTGCAGACCTGGCTTTCGCCTAGGACTTGTTTCCACTGCAGGTGTAAGATTTTATATCTACCCTGTGTCAGTGTTGGGCTCAGACCCTTTCCTGCCCTTCGTGACACACATGCTTTTAGGCAGGTCCGTGCCTGATCTCCGACACTCTGAAAAGAAGGGCCGAAGTGCTGTGCAAACCTTAGTTAAGTCTGAGTGAAGCTGAACAATCTGCAGCAAGTTCATCTAAACAGTGTCAGTCTTTCAAGATGAAGCTACGGTTGGGCTTGTATCTGCTGAACAGGCAGAAGGCATCATACCGCAGTCATGCATCGTTTTGATTTGGCAGATTTGGGTGAGTCTAATGTAATATGTTCAGGAGAACAAGTGAAAGATGCTTTGTGAATACTCAGTGTAGAGAGAACAGCCTGTTCTTTGTTCAGCTTCTGCTGAAGAGCGTGTTAGAACTAGGCAAGCGTCAATGTCTCTTTTATTTTCCCCTCTTAAAACAGGAGTCGGGAGGAGACGAATTTATGATATAGTGAATGTGCTGGAGTCGTTGCACTTGGTTAGCCGTGTGGCCAAGAACCAGTACTGTTGGCACGGGCGGCACAACCTAAGTCAGACTCTGAAAACGCTTCAGGAAGCAGGGGAGCTGCAATATGGAGAGCTAGTGACCTCCCAGTACAAGGAACAGGACACAGAGCACAAATCTGGAGAGCAGAAAAATGAAACAGTGCCAGACTCACAAGACAGACCATTACTTGACTTTGCAGAACCAGATTGCACATCCGGTAAGATAACTAATGCATGCGATGTGAGATACAGATATAGGTCTCTTTCTCCTGTTTACTGTGTGACTTTTTCCCTTGCTATGCTTCTGAATTAAATGGTAAAAAATTACTCTTTGCAAAAAGGTGATGAATTCACTGTGTAGGTGACAGAATCACAGAATCACACAAGGTTGGAAACGACCTGCAAGATCATCTAGTCCAACTGCCTTCCCATTCCTATTAGTACCACAAGCACTAAACCATATCTTGTAGCTCCTCATCCAGGCGCCTCTTGAACACTGCCAGGGACTGCGACTCCACCACCTCCCTGGGCAGCCATTCCAGTGCCTGACCACCCTCTGAGAGAAAAAGTTTCTCCTAACGTCCAACCTAAACCTCCTTTGGTACAACTTCTGGCCATTTCCTCGAGTCCTATTATTTGCCTGGGAGAAGAGGCCAGACCCTTTTTCATCACAACCTCCCTTCAGGAAGTTGTAAAGTGCAATGAGGTCTCCGCTGAGCCTCTTCTTCTTCAGACTAAACAATCCCAGCTCCCTCAGCCGCTCCTCATAAGGCTTGTGCTCCAGACCCCTCACCAATTTCGCTGCCCTTCTCTGGACTCGTTCCAGGGCCTCAATGTCTTTCTTGTAGTGAGGGGCCCAAAACTGAACACAGTACTCGAGGTGCGGCCTCACTAGTGCTGAGTACAGGGGGATTATTACCTCCCTGCTCCTGCTGGCCTCACTATTTCTAATGCAGGCCAGGATGCCATTGGCCCTCTTGGCCACCTGGGCACACTGTCGAATTCATCCTCCTGTCCTTCCCCTATCACTGGTGTCAGGACAGATTTCCCTTTTCTCCTCTGAACTGGCTGTAACCTCTGCAAGGTGCTCCAATTCTTTCTTTTCCCCATCCATACCTGACAATAAATGTGTTGTTTTGACAGAAGGTGCCATATTCCATTTGCCCATTATTTACACGTTCTCCATATAATGCGCAGTGTTTAAGTTCTAAAGTCCATTAAAATGATAATTGCACAGTACTGTGTAACACAGTGGAGAATCAGCTTTGGAATCTGTCTTTCTAAAGGCTATTTCTGTAAGCTTTAATTTTTATTGCCTTTTGAAGAGAGGCTTCTGTCTGCGTTACTCAGTTATTTTCTGCCTTTCAAAAGATTTCTGCTTCCCGACAAGAAAATACTTTACTCTTTTTATGTGTGAGAAACCTACTTATTAGTTTTCTGGCTGTGATGGATGACATGCTAAGAGGCTTGGGTGTTATTTGTAACACAGCATCTGCAAACAGCAGAAAGGACAAGTCCTTGCGGATTATGAGCCAAAAGTTTGTCATGCTGTTCCTTGTCTCCAAGACCAAGATAGTCACTCTGGACATCGCAGCAAAGATACTGATAGAAGAAAACCAGGATACGGTGGACTACAGCAAGTTTAAAAGTAAGCTGGCTATTGAGAGACAAATCAGGCAGTGAGTAAGGAAAAGGGGCATGTTTGGACTGACACCAGTAGGTAACAGCAAGAACAGCTCAGGAATCTTTTGCCAAAATATGGTCTGGATTCTATTGATTGGAAACGGTAGTTTCTCTAAATAGGCCTTGGGGTGAGAAGCATCAATTTAAAGATCATCTTAAAGTTTTAGCTTCGGAATGTGGGAACATTGGGTTTCTAGGTTTAATTCCTTATACTTTATACCTTATTTCCTCTTCCTTTCTGAATGACGTGTTTCAAGACTTACTGAAATGAAATGCGTTGTTGAATTTAATGGCGTTCATGTTTTCTCTGCAGAAGTTTGTTACTTCTCCTTTTCACCCCAAAAGTGTTTCACAGCTGGATAGCATAGTTTTGTTCCCAGTTAGTGGGGTTTGGTACTTAGATCTCTTGGAAAACTTGACAAAAACAGCGTTAGCAAATCATTTTGCATTTTTAAAATGAAGTGTTACTACTTCAGTCTTAAAATGCTATTCTAGGTGCCAGGAGAAGTGAAAGAATTTTAGCTGAGCAGTGGATATGTGTACTGTATCCAGCTCAGAAACATTATTTATTGGAGTCTCAGAGATTTTTTTTCTAGGAGCATTTCATTTTTGAGATTGTAAATATGCGATCAACTGTGCACATTCACAAGCTTCTTTCTTCTATGTGTTGCTTTTTCCCTTTATGGAGGTTGCTGCCTCTTCTGGTCATCCAATGATGTAATCACTCCCTAACTCATTTCTGTCAAAATGAGGTAGGCTGGATTCTCAGCTAAAATAAAACGAGTGATGACAAGCAGGTGGAAGTGGGAGCTGGCATGGTAGCCTTTAGAGGGGTTGCTAGAGTCCATCCCAGTTTGATTTTACTTGTCTCATCTATGAAATCTGCGATGACACTCTGGAATGAAATTACTACGTAAATATGTACTGTACGCATTGTAAATGTGACTGTCTTGACTATTCTTGTTCTTTCCTCTTAGCAAAGGTACGAAGGCTGTATGATATCGCCAATGTTCTTACCAGCCTATGCTTGATAAAGAAAGTTCATGTCACAGAGGAACGAGGCCGCAAGCCAGCTTTCAAATGGATTGGGCCTGTGGACTTCCCTGGAAAGACTGGTAAATTGTGTAGCTCACCCCACTTTTCCCTTGACGTTCGTTTCCTGATTATAAAAGGTTGTTTTCTGCACGTGAAGAATGACTTGACATTCATTAACTATCGTGTGGTTATCAACCACTTACCAGCTCAAAATTTGCCCTCACCAAGGTTACCTAATGATAATTAACTAGATGAACTGTGGAACAATAGAAGGTTATGCCTACATCTCCAAATGTGGTTCTGTGGGTCTTTGGGATTACAACACCTCAGTATTTCTGTCATAACTTGATAATGAGTTGTTTTCTTGGGAAGGGAACTTACCTTGTATTTCCTCATGAAGAGGTTTGTAACGGAGAGGATTGACCCGAGCTCTTGTAAGCTGCTGATTCTTGTCTAGAAGCAAGTGTAAAGGAAAGCCTTGTGCTACTGTAATTTCTATGAGTCAGGCTGGTGATACGAGCAAGTAAAAGTAATGCATACTTGGTTGTAAACGTTCATGATATCTTAGTCCCCTTTTTCTTGCTGGCCATACGCACTGGAGCGTAGCTGCTTCCTGCAGCTACCATGGAACTGAAAAGAGGGAAGCCATTGTCTTGTTTACCTATGCTTACTCAACTATGATATACTTATTGTTGCGGGGCTTGGGATGGCATAGAGGTTACCTCTTCTCCTATGGCCAATTTTAGTAACATGACAGAAGTCTAAATAAGGAAGCTGTGTTCTTTGAATGACTTGTACAAAACTGTATTCTTTCAGATGAGCCAAGAGGGCACTGCCCAACATCTGGTCCTCCAGCAGAGGCACGAAGAGGAGCCTGTGCCCCATATCAGATCTGTGCTACTGGAAAGCAGAGGTTCACACGTCATGCTTCATTTAACGGTGCACAGCCCTGTGAAGGTACCAAAAGGAAGGTCAGCTCTGAGCCCAACAGCCCAAATCGAGAGAGACAAGGTAACTACTAAGGAAAAGTGTTTGTTTGTATGCTACTGAATCTGCCCAAATGTAAGCCCACTCATTAAGGCAGTTGACCATGTGAAACAGGCTAATAAAATATATGTGAATTACCCTAGGCAGGTGCCAGTATTTCCACTTGTATTTCAGATCTTCCAGGCAAGTGCCTAAAGTTAAATGAGCTGAGTTTGGGCAACACTGCCTTGAATCAGCTGCTTGTTTTCTGGTAAATGTTTATGTTCTTCTCTAACCGCAACTATGGCAGGTTTCTTCTGTTAAAGTGTGGTATAGATAAAGAAGGATTATTTAGACTCAAATAATTGCTTTAATTTATGGTTCTTAATATAGTGGAATTTACTGTAACAATCTAACGGATAGCTCTTAAAAATGAGCAAGCAATTACAGGGCCTTTCACAGGTCCCTGTTATAGGAAGTGATGATGTTAAGCACCTTCTGAGTGGGACTGAGAGTTCTGAGTATCTTGCAGGTTCTGGCTTTACGTGATTAGTAGACATAATAAAAATGTGCCAGGGAAGAAACGCCATAGCCAGTATTTTATATGGCCAGTATCAAAATACACTTAGTAAACCTGCCTCTTACTAACTGAATATTTGTTTGTTCTTTCAGGTTGCATTGTGAATTCAGATGAATATTGCTCAAAAATGATAAATCTAGCAACTGTCTGCAGGCAGAAGATAGAGGAAGATACTAGGTAAGATGGTGTTAAAAGCTCCGGTCTTGTTTCAGCTTGGTGTTTGCCGTGTGAAGTTAAAGGCTGGATTCAATTCATTGGACCAGGATAGAAAGGACCCAGAGTCTGCTTAATTCTCATCAGTCTCAGTATTGCTTGTATGTTTGGTGGGGTTTTTTTTGTTTGGTGGTTTTTCAGGAGAATCATTTTAACATGCAGAAAGCTTTAATGTAGAACCAATCAAGGATATAAGCTTTTGCACCTCAAACTCCTTTGTTTATTTGTTCCCCTTACTATGCTGTCAAATCATAATCTAACTTTTCTGCTGTGTTAATTAAAAGCTTTCTTCTGTTTAACTACTTGAGCTTATTCACAGCCAACATATATGTATCTATGTTTGTTCCACTGGTGTCCTTTTGCTTCAGTAGTAGTCCTTTATCTCAGGTGTGTTCATACAGGGCTTTACTGCCTCCTTTTTCATGTTACTTAGGCGGAGCACATCACATTTCCATGGAAAACCTCTCTTGTCATATTAGTGGGTCTTCTCTATTTCTATCCCAATTTGAATTTGTGTCTGGATGCCAGGCGTAGCTCCCTAGTGGCCTTTTCTACTCCAGTCAAGTGCAGCTGAAAGCATTATTGTTCTGCCAAGCAATTGATGAGTCTGCTTCCGTATAATTTGATATAATAAAAAGTGACCCTCGTGGTAAACTGTGTAAAATAAGTGGAGTTTTTTCGTGAGTTTTCCATGTTTATGCCCAGGAATGGTATGTAGTAGCTTGTAAGGGTAAAACATGGGTTTACTTCTGTACTAAATGTTTTTGTGGTTTTTTTTAGGAGCAAAGTTTGTGCCACAGAAGCAGTATTCAACGCAGCAAGGAACCCAAGTGTAACCTCACCTCTCTCCCTTCTTCCAGTTCCTGGGGACTCTGATTTTTGTGCTAACCCTTTATCTCAGGCAGTTTTCCCTGTGGTCCAGGCAGATATGCCAAGCCTTTTGCTGCCAAAAGGGGTCAGCAGCCAAGCTCTGCATCCTTCCAGTGCAGCAGCCTCCAAGACAGAGAATGGAAAACCTCCCTTACTCCCCAGCCAACCCTTCCTGTGTTTCCCCTCATCATCCTTTTTTATGCTGTGCGGTGGTCTTCAGGAGGATCTCTCAAGGGAGAGTGGGAGCACAGGGGAGAAGGCCTTGCCCCCAGAAGCTCAGGGTGCTGTACCTCCAGCTAATTGCCAGAAACGCAGCTCCCACAGGTGCACATCACCCTCTGTTCCTACTGATGATGAAGAACCAGCTGCTAAAAAGCAGACCGTCGAACAGAGTGATGTCCCTATCTCACTTGTAGTGCCCAAGGTAAAGAAATGAATTTCTTTATCAGTTAGGCTTCCTGTTGGTGGGGAAAACTTTTTCCCAGTATAGTGTTTTTAGAAATGAAAAATCACTCTTGTCAGGAATACAGATTAGCATGTTAATACAATTATGTGAGTGTTGTTTCAGGAAGTATAGGCATTAACTAGGAGATGTTTTTGCAGTATTAGTAGAAAATGGACCGTGATTGCTTTGCATTGCGAAGTGATGATCAGCTGTCCTTTGGAATCATTGTCTTTAACAGAACAAGCTGCCGGGGGGGTGAAATCAATGTGACTATTACTCCTCGTCCTCCAGTCTTCGCATAGGCTTTCCCAGACAGCAGCAGTATTGCTTACTCCACTGAGCCACAGAAAATGTGATTTATACTTTCTCCCTAATCTCCAGCCTCAGTATACACTCATTGTATGCTCAGTATTGCCCGCAGCAGGTTGGTGAGAGAGCAGATAATGGTGAAAGTGAAGTGCATCTATTTCTCAGCTCTCTTCACTACTGAAAATAGAGGTCAGGCCCCATACCAATGTTTGAATATAAATTTGAAACAGGTACGTGTTTTATTCTGTAGTTGAGGAAGGTGTATGAGACATCATAGCGTACTTCAATTTGGACTCCTCATTACCTCTCTTGTTTTTGCTTAGAAGCCTGTAGAGTCGCCTAAGGCAGACGCTGCCCCAGGAAGTGGCTGTGCATCTGCTGTACATCTAGAAGCTTTTCATCTTGACCTCTCAAATCCTACTGCTCCAGAGACTGCAGACAAAAAGTCTACTAAGCCTTTGGATTCTCAGGAGCAAGAAAAATGGTCTCAGAATAAAGACCTCAATGAACCTTCTCCGGGAAAAGATCACATCTCTAAAGAAAACACCAATCAGCCTTTTTTACCACAGTATCTTTATGTTCAGCCTGCTGCTGGTAAGGGCAGACATGAGATCTAGAGGCACTCAAACCTTTCTATCTGTTCTCTGAGGCGTTCAAACAGGGAGACCTACAGATAGGTCAGGAAGTCTATAGTTGGCACAAGAAGTGTTAGCAGCTCTCTGTAGTAGTTTAATAACTCTGAATTCCATATGAATTGTTTCTTCTCTGAAAATGGAGGCTTTTGGTTTCTTTAGGCACTCAAGTGTTACTAGAGATAGTGTGGATTTTGTGTGCTTGAATTACATACAGCAAAATAAGACACCTGGTATTCAAAACTGAGGGTAACTGGAAGTCTAGATTTGTCAGTAAGGTGGGCAGAATAGTGCAACAGCATTCCCCTCAGTGAACTTAGTCATTTGCAAGCTTTGCACTTTCTTGTCTTATGCCTCAATGGGATCATGCCACACAAACTGAATTGCTGGGAATGTCCATGGACACAGCAGGAATCAGGAGGAAGCAGCTGCAAATACAACTGGATTTCATGTCCACCCTTGTTTGTGTCTGTGCTTGCACGGTGCCGAAGACTGATTTTTGGGAACAGCACGTGAGGCAGATTTTCATGACTACTGCTCTAGTATTTGATTCCCTTGTGGCATAGAATGGGGGCCTGTGGGCTTTCACTTGTGTGGAGAAACTTAGAGGACAGAAATGCTCAGCTGGAAAATGTTGATCTTGGAATTTTGGGAGGTCAAAGTGAGAACCAACTTCTTTTTCAAAATAATATTTCAGCAGTTCTAAGGAAAATGAGCATCTTTGGGGTATATCTAGATGTTTTCTATTTGTATTTTTTCTTGCTAAAACACAGTGTATATACTTTGATATAGCAGAGAATGGGATTTTTGTTAGTGTAAAGAGTTTGTTTAGCCAAGCTGTTGCTCATAACTCAAGTTAGAAGCAGAAAATAGCAAGGTGTAGTTGGCGCTTAGTATGAATGGAGTGAACAGATGTAGAGAGAACGAACAGGCAGCAGGGGGGGACATGGGGGTATGTAGGAAAAAAGAGCCTGGTTTAACAGCCTCCCGCAGTTTTATCTCTTCCTGGGCAGCCTGTCTTTCCTTCTTTCTTGTCATACCTCCCTCCTGTTCTATGTGAAGTTGTGTTAGCTTAATTCCAATTTGCCAACTGTATTAACGCCTTGCTGTTTCTCTCTTTTGTTTAGGATTAAGCAGTTTTAATTTCCTGTTCTCTGCAAACCAAGCTCCCAGTGCCATTGGGCTGGCTGCAAGCCAGTTACCTTCTCTGAGCGTCCCCTATGTCATGGTGCCTTCAGCAGCCTTGGCTTCCTTTCCTCTCGTCTGTTCGCCCGCAATTCCCAGCCTTCTTCCTCCAGTTCCCGATGGTTCCCCAGCTGCTGCCTCCATGAGTATCAGCATGCCTGGCCTGGCATCGACAACGCCTGTTTTTATAGGCACCACAGCAGTGGTTACTCCAAATGCCTCACCCTCACCATCAGTGGATCCCCAGCGAACTGCTCATCCTGCTGCACATCCGAGACCTGTGCTCGCAAGGTCCTGCAGTGCTGTTAAACTGGACTCCTCTGTGTGTGTGGGGCATCCGGTGACCCTTCTGAAACTGCAGCAGGTAAGCATCAAAGGTGACTGAATGACAGTGAAAATGCAGTTCCAACTCAGTGGGACTGAAGGCAGCTTCTGCTGCAGGCAGGTGCCTGTGCGCCAGAGCAGCAAGTTGGCAGGCTGGGAGATGGTGTCATCCACATAACTCACATGTCCATCTGTCGTGGTGGGAGGGCTTGGGATAGTGTTTGTTATACCCTACGCTGGGCCATGTGTTTATCTCAAGCTGAGTGGTAAAGAGGTGGGTTTCCAGTTCTTATAAGAATTTTGAAATCTTAGAAGTCTGACATGAGCAGAGGAAGAAAAATGAGTTTTTGGTTGTTTTCCCAGAGATCTGAGTGCTTTGGGTTGTTTTTTTGTTTTGTTTTTTTCCCTGTTTGATCCTAGCATTCTATGTGTATCATGTGTATCATGGGAGGATTGTTTGTCATCATTAAAGAGTCAAATGGCCAGAACAGGTGGTAATGTTCTGGGTTACCTCCTCACCCCCATTCTAATCTCTGCTCACTAAGTGAAGGAAGCTTAGCGGCAGCATCTGACAGAACTGAGTGAGAACCACTTGATCTTTCTTGAAGATCAACAAATATTTTTGAGAATTTACCATAGTACTGGATTTTTTGAATATATAAATGAGAAATTCACAAATGAAGGACTCATTAATGTGAAGTACAACTAATGAGATAAAATAGTCATGTCACACTGTGTTAGCTGTGCACAACTATTAGCAGTGATATTTTGGCATTGCTTTAGCTTACATTTTTTAGTCTGTGATGTGTTTTCCTACCGTCTAATAAAGAGACAAATAGAACTTTTGGAAGCTTTATGAATGTTATTTCATGTTTATTTTGGTCAAGCTTTACAAAAAGGCTGTAATAGAGTCAACCTGTTTACAGATACCAGCATTAGAGTGGCACTTAAAACAGAAGAGGCCTGGGTTTAGTAGACTAATTTTAGATCTGTTTTGTTGCTAGCAAATAACAACGTTAAGGAGGGGGATAGAGCCATTTGAGCTATAGGGCAAGACTGGCATAAGAATGAATGAGTACAAACTAGTTGTGAATAAACTTAAGTTGGAAATGAGATAAAGGTTTTCAGTTTCCCAGCAGTGACATGCTGGCAGATAGCCCAGAGCTTTTCGTGTGGAGCTCCTGAATGTATTGTGTGACATGGTTCCCTGTAGTAGCACAGGATGCAGGGCTTCTTGCAAACTGAAGAGAGCTTGTAGGCATGCTTGCATGTAGACTTTGATAAAACACTACTGAATTACTTTGGTTCTGTTTCACAAATAGCCTTCATCGACTCCTGTCACTCCCAAGAGCGTTCGTCCTGCACGTCACGAGGCTTTCTTCAAAACTCCCGGCAGTCTTGGAGATCCTGGTGCATGGAAAAAAAGTGAAGGCAACCAGACCAGAAGTGCCAGCTCTGTGCAGAGAAGACTAGAAATCTCTAGTACCAGCACTGACTAACTCCACGCGTTGCAAAGGTTGGGCAGATTGTCCTAGGACACAGTATTTGTTACAAGAGAACGAGCTCTTAATCTGACAAGAGGAGCATGTTGACGTGTCACCATGTTTGGCATGCTTCCCCACTATCCGTTCACCCACCAGTTCTGTTAACCTTCTCCACAAATAATACTTGGTAGTGAAAACCTTTTACTCAGTTGTTCCTTCACTACTGATCTGAATTCAGATGCTGTAGTTCACATAACCTTGTGGGCATCAAATTTTATTTGTGGTTTTAATCTGGAAAACTCTTTATCATTGTGAGGAGATGCAAAGAGATTTCCTTGGAGTCCCCTTGGGTTCTTTGCTCGTGGTTTTAAGTGAGACATCTAGCACTTATCTGGGGTAAGCAGTTCTTTTAACTGTTGTCTCTGCTTACCCTGAGTAAATCTGTGGTGAAATTGATGAACTAAAACAATCTGCCAAACCCTGCCTCCGCAGTACAGCCTCTTGCTATTTATTTGGTACATTAGAGTGGGAGCTTCAATGTAACAGATTTTCTCAGGGTAGGATTACTTGAATGTCCGTCAATTGTTGTACGATTTGCCCAGCACTTGTGGTTAGGAAAACTAATAACAACACCATATGACTGAATGTAAACTTTTGAAAAATATTAAGACCAAAATAACTGTGAATGTTAACATTTCTATAGTTGTGTCAATGAACTGCATTATTCCTTGGGTTTCTTTCTCCCAATTTGAGCAAAAGGTACAAAGGTAGATGTGAAGAATACAAAACCTGATTCTTTAAAAAGAAGTTTGACAAAGTCATTTGAGAGTGTCGAGCCACTGGGAGAGCTGTGCTAAGATTTCGTTTCCCATGCAATGTATGGTCTGGAGTTTGTGACTAAGAGACACTGGTAAGTCAGTAACCACACTATGAGATTCACTTTAACCTGAGTCTCCTTAAGTGCCTTCTTAGAGGTTTACTTCAATCTGTACCCCTTAAGTAGATTTTAAGTGCCTATCTGTTCATCTGTGGGAATTTTGTAACTAGTTAATAGTGTTTGAATGTACTTGGAAGATTAGGGAGATCTTATCTTTTGGCACATATCTGTCTAAACCACAAAAGAAGCTAAAAAAAGAATGGGAGTCAAATCTTGGAAGTAGGAAAAAATTGTTTGTGTTCCTTATGAGAAGATAAGGAGAAAGAAAAGGGCATGTATAACACTTAACATTCAGGGTCCTCAAATAATGAGTGGTGCTATTAATAATATAGGACATAATTTTAAGGGTTAATACTCTTATGGTTGGGTATGTTCTTTACTGGTATAGCAATCTGCTATGAAACTTGTGCAGTTTCCTTTTTCAAAAGACAGAAAGCATTGCTGTTGACATCACGTTACTCTGGATTTTTAGCAAACATAGAGCCAACATCGTCATCTCTTCCCTCATGAGTAGTAACTTTGCTTTGATTGGTACTGGTGTTCAAGGGTAGATTGGTCAAGGGAGGCTAGAATTTTATGTGGGAGTTGGGAATTTGATGAGGATTTTTATTTTTATAATGAAATGTATTATGAAAATTGGATTTAAGAAAAAACTTTGCCAAAACTGGGAATTGAGTTAATGTGGCCTTATCTTAGAATAAACAAACGATAGCCTTGTAAGGAGAGCTGGTTAGCCCTCATTGAAGGGAAATCTCTGCAGTGGAATTATCATAGGAAATTTCAGGGATGATAAGAAGAAATCTTCAGACTGCTAAATTTTAAGTTGTTTTTTCTTGTTTTTTTTTCTAATCACACTACAATTGTGAAAGTTTACAGTTTTTGCTTCTGAATTATTTCTTCTTAAACACCCACTTATATTTATTTCATTTTGAAAAATTTTGAAATGGGCACGGTGCTGCCACTGCACTCGTGCTAACCTACAGTTGTTACTGTTCTGGCTGCAAAGAGGCTGCAGTGGTTCTGGTGGACATCATGGATGTTGATTTCCAAACCTTGTCTTTTTATTTTGAGTGTGGTGCAGCCTTTGAATGAAACAGGAGCTGGCAGCAGAGGGGAGTGCTGGGATTGAGTATAGACTCTAGCTGAAGCATGATTATGATATTCACCTTGTGTTGTATTCTGTGTCATAACATACTTGAAAATGCAGGGATTGAAAATGTATCTTCCATTTCCAATTTCTGCTTCTACTTTTGAGTTTCTGTAAATACAGCAGGCCTGGAAGTAAGGATCAACTCCCTCACAATCAAAGCTGTTTGATGGGCTGCGGTTGTGAAAGCAAATTTGGGGCTGGGAGCAGAAGGGGGTTTATGTGCTGGTTTTGTCAGTGCAAAATTATCACTGAGGTAGGTGGAGGGACAGATAGAGCAGCAGCACTGGGGCATTTGGGTGACACTGGGGACAGTGCTGCTTGCAGCTTACTGGCAAGGCAGAAGGGTGGGCTGTCATAAGGGAATGAGTTTTCTATCTTTGCCTTCGCTGAAAGCAAAATAGTAAATTAAGCTAGTAACAATTCACCAGCAAAGTAGGTTTGGAAAAGAAGAATTTGTACTCACACTGAGGAGAAGTGCATACCTATGATGTTTTGCAGGGTTTGTATAACCTTTCTGTTCCAAAACAGTTGTTAGGGAGGGTGAGTGTGTAACTTATACTTGAATCTACCTGCCACGTTTACATTTCTGATTATCTTTTGTAAATTGGTGCTATTTCTGTATTTAAAAAGCGGTATTTTTAATGTAAAGCTGCTTCCAGTTTGTATCTTTGCACTGCTAGTTTAATATAGATATTAATTTTATTGCTGCTTATAACTGTCCTGCTTTTCCTGCTCTGTAGCAATCTTTTTAGCTGTTTGCTTATAGCTTTACTCCAATCACAATGTTGGAATGATTATTTTTTTAATTCTATCTCTTAGCAAAATATTAAACTTTTACAGAATAAAAGTGGAACTAAAAACAAGTCTGAGGCTGTGATGTCAGTATGGAGAGCATTCTTTAAAATAAGTAGCCATCCACCATGCATTCAAATTAGCACTACTGAATCTGAACACCAAATTTGTAACAGGATGACAGTGTACTTCAACTGCTTTAACATGCAGCTATTTTACAGTGCTGTTGCAGCCTCAAGGACCAGTGAAATGTAAACTGGCTAATAAAGCCCTGCAGCTGGCTAGGAGCATGGCTCTGCCCCTAAACCAAGTGAAGTGCCCTCAAGCTCTGCTCCTGTAATATGGGGCAGATGTTCTGGGTCTGGCTGCCATCATTCAGAAGCTGTAGCAGGTTGTCTAAATATGTGCCTAGGGCCTGTCACCTTTGTGCCTCCTGGCATGAAAGGTTCAAGCCCTTGCCTGCGTAGGGGAGTTGCCCAGGACTGGGCTGTGGGCACTGTCCGTGGTAGCTGTCAGCACCACAGAGACCTGTCCTGCTACCAGGGACCTTGGTGCTCCATTAAAATCAGGGACTGTTTCACTATTGATTTCACCAAGTCCTGTGTTGCTTTCCCCCAGTAATTAAAGAGATGTGAATTAATGTCAGTGAGACCCGGCTGCAAGATGCCTATGAGTTATGACTGGCTGAGCTCCTCAGAAGTCGTTTTTTAAAATGAAAACTCAGCAGCTCGCTCAATATTGTTTGGCTTATTTCTGACCTATGACTCCACCAATATTAACTTTCCCTTTCCACTGACAGGAAAGATTATAAATTAATAAGATTAAATATGGGATGAATGCTAACAGACTCAGCCCTGCTCCAGCCCCTTTTGTTAGGCCCTGGCTGTAGCTTCCTTGGCAAAGTTCAGGGCTGTAGCTTCAAGTAGTTCCCATCCATGTCTTTGTGCCCTTTTGAAGTAAAAAATAATTAGAGGGGAACATTAAACGCCCTCTGGTTTAGTTCTCTCTGTTAAAAGGGAAAATTACAAGCTGCAGCATTGTCGATGAAAGTCTTAGTGCCCCATGGCCTGGGCTGTGCAGCCAGGGACAGCTGGGAGACCAGAATGAGTCCACAGTGCTGGAAGGTGTTACATGCTGCCAGCAAGCGAAGCTTTGATCTTGGCAGTGATCAACCCCTGCCCCAGGGCCCAGCAGCCCCCTTGTTTGAGTAATATGGAAGAGGCACCCAAGTGTCTCTGTGGAGTAGGAAAACCAGAGCAATAAAAGCCACAGGAAAAATCTAACAAAGATGGCTTTTGGGGAAAATTACAGAGGTTACCTGGGAGCTGATTGCCAGCACTGGGGTTAGGCCAGAGATCTCTTGTGAACACATTTGCTGTGGCATTCAGGGGCAGAAGGCCAAAGGGAAGCCTGCAAAACAGCTGCATGATGAGCTCTTCCACTGCAGGGCCAAACATTGCGCAGCATGGGTCAGGCTGGGCACAGAGAGAAGGGCATCACTCTGCTGTCTGTGATCCTCTGAGAAGATCCCTGTGGCAAAGAGCATTAGTGTCTGAGTTCTTTCCAAGTTCATTGGCTGCACCAGCAACACAACAAGAATTTCAGCTGTTTTCCAAGAGTTTTCCCCAAGGCCTCCTGGGTGATGAAATGAAACCTAATGGTGTCAGTCAATACTAAGCCAAGCTGCAAAATCCTTGGGCCTTTCCCAGCTCCACTTGAGACGCACAGCAATTCTGCTGTTGAGTGGGCAAAAACCTGCATTTCTGCTTTGCAAGATGCCACAATGTCCAAGTCTGATACTACAGGACCTCCCAGGGAAAGGACAGACCAGTGTGATCTGCCTCAGTCAGAGTTTGGGATTCCTCCATTTTCTGAATAAACAAGGCCCCCATTTCCACCCTGCAGGAGAATGTAAGCTGCCAGATGTTATGCCTTTCCCATATCTCTGATTTGATGTGACAGCAGTTTCATTTAATAGATGATATTCCAAATTTAGTTGGGAGGGGAGAATGAAACCTGTTTCATAATAAGATGAAAGAATAAAGTTTCTATTCCATAACAGTAAATCATCCAAAAGGAAACACCTCCCTTCTTTTGCTAGTCCATTTGTTAATGCTGATAAAGTCCCTGTGTCTCACTGATAGCCAACAAATACGTGGCTTAGTAAACCCACACCCCTTTAAAATCTTGGTTAACTGGTAACAATTAGTTTGTGCCAAAAGCATCCTCCTGTAGTTGAAATGCACAGGGAATTTAATGGACAAAATGGATAAGATACTGAAACTCTGGTCACAGCGTGAAGGCAAGAGGGGATTAATGAGGCTAATTTTCCTCCATATGTAAATGTAACTTTCCTCCTGTTTCTGGAAGTGAAACAGGACTGCGGCTTGTGACATTGCACCCACCCTGCACAGCCCTGAGGAAGGAGCTTCCAGGGATGGAGATAAACCAGGGGCCCCCATGGGCTCCTGTCATTACTGCAGCTGCGCTGAAACTGGAAGGTTTGGAAAATGTTGATGAACAGCAGCTCTGCGGATACTTCAGGCTCAAGTGTCAAATGCTTCTTTTCCTGTCTTCCTTTATATCAGCATGATGCCAGTGGCTCCAATGCACTTGCTCTTGATTTATGTTGGCTTGAAGGGAGGAAGATCTGTCTCTTGGTTCTGGGCTTACTTCTGCTTGTCCTCTACTGCATGACTTTGAGTAAGTCAGTCTTTGACTTCTCTAAAACCAGAACAATTACAATCAGTCAGGCCTATCACCTGGCCTCACAAGGCCTAACAAGTGTATACAGTGTGCAGGGGGAAAGGGAGAGGAAGAGACATAAGGCTGAAGAGAGGACAGGGGAAGCCCTGCTGAGCAGCCTTTAAGAAATAGGTGGGCAAACACATTCCCTGATTTGAAAATAATGTAGAGCTTTTCTACTCAGCCGTAGTTGGGTGTTCACATTATTAGAGGCTGTCCCTAAGGACATGTCAGAGACTGCTATCCATGTAGTACGAGCCTGATGGTCTCAGGCTGACCTTCTCTTACTGTCTGACCGTTATGTGACATTGATTTTTAATTTAAGACTCCTGTTCATGTGTCTTGAGGCTGAAATCACATAGATTGGAGCCCATTATGTCTACCAGACATTCACAAAAATGCTTCAAAATTCATTAGATAAAAGATTATTTTAAGAGGCTGAGGAAGAAAAAGCTTTTTCAGTCTTCCCAGCATATACAATTAAAGAGGAAAGAACATTTCAGATGCAATCAGTGAATATATTTTGCTATAATCAGATAACTACACCATGCCCTGCCAGAGTAACTAGGGCTGGGCTCCAGGAGTCTCTGCAGAGAATAAAAGGATTCACTCAGGCGCCAGCCTCCCTCCTCCCCCAGTTCTGAAGTCTCTCCAGACGTTTCTTCAAGCTACTGCACACTGCAAAATCTTGCTCGATCCTAATGAGTTGTTATCTCCAGGAGAAACCAGGAGACAGAAAGTAAGTACCAGCCTGCCAGCTCTTTTCTTTGTAGCAAAGCCCTTGCCACTTGTTGTGCTAGGTAAACATGACCATAGCCTCCCTTTGCCTTTTGCAGGATGGGGAGAGTTTAATTACGGAGAGCAAAACAAATCTCAGAGGTTCATAAACATTTTAAGTCTGTTAAAGCCCAGGAAATCTTGGTCTGGATTACAATTCTGCATATAAAAAGCATTATTTTTGTAGTTCTGTGCAGAAACAGGTCAGACTTCCGTCCCTTTTTCAAGGAGGAATTCTTCATGGCAAAATTAAAAGGAAAAGCTGAGATGCAGTAAAAAGAAGCAGTTGGTCCTTGAGATATCTCTGCTATGAAGCTGCACTGAATCACAGAGGTCCACTAAAATGCAATGCTGGAATCAGTCAGTGGGCAGCTGCTTAGCAGGAGTCCTCTTAGACCCCTATGGCAAAATAGAAAAGAAGGAAGGAAGGAAGGACGGAAGGAAGGACGGATGGAAGTATAAATAAAACTGTCTTAGCATTTTCAGTAAAAGGACTGAATGGATTAAGGCAGACAGGAAGGCTGGCCCAGCCCCCCTGATGACACATCTGCAACTGCAGCAGCAGAGCTGTCATGCAGGATACAAATCCCAGTTCTGTTGTATTTTGAGGCAACACTGAGAATGATTGCACAGCTCTCGGCCATACAGCTCTCAAGGTCATCTGGGCAGAAAAGACACTTCCTTGGATACATTCTCCAGCAACATGCTATCATTTTATAAGTTGTAGGCAGTTTGAAAAGACCAGCCCAAGTGAAGTTTCTCCCACCTGGCATGTTGCAGCCTGCCCTCTGCCTTTGTCTCTGCAAATTTTGACTGTACCCAGCATCATTGCCTTTCCTCAGCACCATCTCCTACTTCTAAAACCCTCTTCTGCCAGGACAGGGGAAACAGAGTGCCTTTCTTAGAAGAAATCCTTCCCTAGAGGAGGTCCACATCCCAGTTTCTTCTGCCTTTGCAGCTGCTACCCATAGCTCACAGTGCCTGCTCCTCCCAGGTGCCTGATAACATGTCATCATTCCCTCTTGCTCAGAGCTGATGGAAAGTCTGACTCAAAGTACTCACTTGCAGCCTTGGCTGCTCCCTGGTACCCAGCTGGCACAGCACACAGAGGCTCAGGGCCATCACAGGGTGTGCTTGCATCAGTGCATCATAGTATCCCTGACCCTTCTGGCACACCCTGTCATACCCAGCACAGCTGCCAATTTATAATCTGGCTCTGGTTTCAAGCTGCAGTCAAGAGCAGCTCCTTATCCTCCTCCATGAGGCACATAGGATTCACTCCCCCTTCATGCCCCGTTTTTCTGGGCTCAGTTGCCCACAGGGTGTTTGTAACAGCATATTTGTGAAGGAAGTAGAAGCTGCTCTGAGGGAAGGACATAAATGTGGATTCTGGCTGCTTCTTGCAGCAGCATGCATTTTGCACCTAGCTAGGACCATCCCTGCTACTCACTGTAATGCTTACTCAACAATGTGGGATTCTGTATGGAGCTCAAAATATTTTTGGATTAAGTGAAATGGAGAGGAGACCACTTCTGACTGATTTCTGTTGCAGCTGTAAGTGATGGATACTGTGATGGATACTGTGATAGTGGACAGTATGCAAACATCTGTGTTACTGGTCTGTGGTACCTGGGAGAGTGTTATAGGTCTATGTTTCGATAGGAGTGCCTCCATGATGCATGGTCCCTGATTACCACAGCATGCTCATTTGGATTAAGCGATGCTTGCAGGAGTCTGATGTCAAAACCCAAAGTAGTGCAAAGCCTTATCCCATTCGCATCACAAAACATAAAGCCCCCCCCCCACACACACACAAACAAAAAACAAAACCAACCTGCACACAAGTCTCTGCCTTGTATCACAGTTTCTGCTTTGTAATATTATCTGTGACACCTGGCTCCCTATGAATTTTTGTGATGTTATGGGTTCCCTCATTACAATAAACCTATTATGTCCTTTTCATGGTTCCTCTGGTCTCTGTTCCCTCCTTGGTCAGCTTCCCTTAGTGTAACTTAGTGCCCACCTTGCCCCAGGTTTCCTGCCATGACCACCTCTCCAAGGCTTGGTGAGAGGCAGCCCACTCTGTGTTTTCCCCAGGGGCCAGAAATTCAGTAATAGGCTCAAAACTTATGGGGAACAAACTGACCAGCAGGAAGGCAGGACTTGCAACAATAAATCTTGACTTGTTGAAATCAAACAAGGCTAAAGCCCAGAGTTTGGGGCTATTTCAGATTATGACTCTCAGGGTTACCCATTAACCCCTCAGTTTTAACTTGGGTGAAGCTGCATTCAAACATCTCTCAGAACAGGGCCAAGGAGATTATCTCATTATTATCAGACCTAGGTGAGTCCCAGCAGCTTGTGTCAGGTTGCAGAGAGCTGCCTGCTGCACAGGGAGCCAAGTGTGAGAACAAGGCCCCCAGAGGCATTGTCCTCAGCAACAAGGAGCCAGGATATAAAGGGGCAAACCAGGGTCAGGACTGGGCCCAGGGGTCAGGCGCAGCCACTGATCACCTAGCACAGTGACAAGCAAGGCCTGAGGCCAAGCCAGGTCAAAAATCAGAGGAATGAGCCCTGGGGCAGCCCTGGTTGCTGCCCTGCTATGATGCAGCCCAGCTGGGGCTAGATGTAAAGCCTCAGCTGAAAAGCAGCTTCCAGGGGAGAGGAAGGGCAGGCTCCTGCTTTTAGCTTTCTTCTTGCTTTTATCAGCAAATAGCTGGCCTAGGAGTCATGCAGCTGAGCTCCTCAGCTTAGCTAGCAAAATGCCTAGAGGGCAGGCCAGCTTGGTTTGCTAAAGAGAAAGGGACAAACTTTAACATGCTCTTCAAGTTTAGGCAATGAATAGAAAAGCTAAAAATCAACTCTCTGTGGAGTTACATCCACACAGATGCTGAAACTCAATCACATTTTCCAAAGGAAATTGGCTTCTGTTGTGGCAGAGTAGATTCCAAGATATAGAGAAAGGTTAAAGTGACTGTTTAATCCAATTGTGTGATAATAAGACAAAGTGATTAATTACACCTCCATAATGAAAAAGAGATTGTGTACAGGCCTGAATCAGCTTTAACGTATCACCTTGTAAGATGACTGTATAGCTTCCGGCATTTCTGCTCTCTAATTACTAGTGTTCCTGTGTTATACCAAGGGGTAAAGCCTGTAATTAGGAAGGAGAAAGACCATTCTTGTCTTGACTTGGGCCTCTCCTTGGCCAAGGAGATCCTGGCTGAGATTAGCTAAAACCAGATGGGAGTACAAAGAACATTCTCCTTTCAGCAGTCCTTCACACAGAGGATATTAGGATCAGTAAGAAGCAGCATAGTGAGCTGTATTAAACACCTTCCCCACCAGAGATGTCCAGTTACTCTATATCATCCACAAACAGCACCATTCTGAGGATGCTGCAACAGCCACTAGCATTCACTGAATGGCAGCCCACAGAAGGCCTTGAGTGCAAGGGGATTTTTTCCTAGTCACATCTGGCTAAATCTTCTTTCTAGCAAACAGATTCAGGATGTATCAAGCGTTTACTAGAACTGATGGAAATTTACATGCGACTTCATCAGCACAACACCGAAGTAGTAGTAGAATTGCCACACCAGAAGTGTGAATACTTGTCCTAATGCAGCTGAAGATACTCAAGCTCTGTTCAGTTGGGGCTTATTTTTAATGTCCTTCCTGCCCTTCTAAGCTGTTTCCTGTCTTCTCACCATCAATATTGCTTGTTTACAGCAGCTGGAAAATATATATGAGAGAAAAAAATGACATTGAAAACACTTTGGAGGACAAGATGCTGATGTTGTGGAGGAGAATAATGAAAGAAATTTAGAAGTCTCTGCAGTAACAAGAGCCAGCCAGGAAGTCAACTGCAGCTGAACCAAAATAGAAGCTATTAAAACCTATGGAAATATGAAGCAACTTTAAAATGATCATAGGTTTGGAAACAATTATGCAAAGAATGAGCAGTATCAGCAAATCCAAGCAGTCCATTACTGCATATTGCACTATGATGTTCCTTCATGACAGCCCCCTGAAACCATTCACCTGGTCTTCTATGGGACTGTAATAACTGGTACAACTTTGTCATTCATCAAGCACTGCACAACAGCTGGAGACAGTGCTGTCTCTGCCTGTTTATATTAATTGAGTTTGAAAGCCCTCCTGACCAACATCCTGGATTTCCAAAAGACAGTTCATTGTATGAACTATAGAATCATAGAATATCTTGAGCTGGAAGGAGCCCTCAAGGATTGTCACCTCTAATTCCTGTCTCAGCACAGAACCGCCCGAAAATCAAGTGAGGAGTAGAGAATCTTGTCTCCTGTGTTATGTTCACACCCTTAGAGATGAGGATTACAAGGAGCGCAGAACTATATTACTGCTACAGGGACAATCCCTGCTTTCTTGTACAGCGTTGGCATTTAGAAATTAACAATACTAAAAAATAGGAAATGCAGAGAGGCTCCTGGAAGGTGAGTTACCCTCATTCCAGCAATTCTTGAAAAAAGCAGCAGAAAATTTGTCTGAAAATTAGAGACATTTTCAGTCATGTCTCCCCCTGTAAACAAAGAACTGTCCCACATAGTACTTTCTCCAGAAAAGCATTATTTTTAAAGAATCCAATGAATTTGTGTCAGTCTGCTCTCTGAAGCCTTTCTACCACATTTTAATTGAGTCTTTGTTGCATTACAGTGGAGCTTCCACAGATAAAGGGCGAGAATCTCTCTTTTTTTTCTTTTTTTTTTTCCTCTTTTATTACTGTCACTGATTTTACTGGAATTTCGAAATGCACCTTTTACGAGTTTGGATGAACTCATGAGGTCTGTCAGCAGAAATTCATTGATCAATCACATTTGTGATTTCTGTTTGAGGAGTTTGATTTCTGTTTGTGCTTGCTCTCAATACACTGAGTTACAGTATGAGTCAAATATCTGTATACTTGTACGTGTAACAGTGGAGGTCATTTTTAAGATCTCCATTTAATAGGTTCACTGTTCAGCCTCACCACAATCACTTCTATTTTATGAGCCTTTCTCTCAACAGTACAATTTTGGTTTGTTGTACAGGGACAGATTTTTCAGTGAATATCCTGTTGTGTTATGATGCAATTCCAAGAGATTTTAGGGACGAGCGAGGCACTCATATGGGACATTCATCACACCATATGCAGAGGAAAAAAATCCCACTTGAGACCTGGATTAAATCTCACTTAAAAGGCATCAGTATATGTATTATGACATAATACAAGAAGATAATTTGTTACGCATAGAGCAAAGCTATAAAATGAGCTTCCTTTGACCTTTGCTTTCTGAAGCTTTCAATTTTGTGAGGCTATCACTCCATATCACTGAGGGCATTCAAGTATCTGTGAGTGCTTAAGTCACGGAGTTGCATCAGGAGTCAATATGGTGCAGCTTCTCTAAGAAGTGAGCTAAAAGGGATTTGACTTTGTACTTCTGGAGAAAAAGTAGAATGAAAGAGGAGAAAAGGAGTGACTTCTTTAAGCAGATTCAGAACAATGGATCTATCTGAAAATGCTGAGAAAATTAATGCCTAAGAAAAATACCTTGGTAACATATTAGTTAAGCCAAGGTTTCTCATTTCAAGATTTTTGGAATGCCTGCGGCAAGGTTTTATCATATTGTATTTTTTTTCACTTCCTTTATCACAGTGAAATTCTGTCCTATTACTGGTTTGTTTCTGGAGCCAAGTATAACTCAAGGTATCTATATGTTCATACACTCTGAATATAACTATCAGAACGCACATCTGGAATGGGAGCCATACACACAGAAAATATTTCAGTTGATACGAAACTAAGCAGCATATCTGCTTAACAACAAATTGCTGTGAACATATCGCTGCCATGCCCAAAGCCTTATCTGCTGTGACCAGGAAAATCACATTAGTATCCGTATCTGTAAGGCTGCAAAGTTAACATGTATACAGAGAAGTTAGGCTGGTAAGAATAGTTAAATATATAGAAGAGGTGCTCACTGGTGTTGTAGGCTCATAAAGAAACTCCACAAGGAGCAATCTCCAGGGAGAGATCCTTCCTCAGTGGAAGTCAGCCCTTAAATGGGGTCTAGGAGAGGTGGAGCCTGGCTCCACCCCTTCTGGGCACACAGGTGAATTGCCTTCGCCTGTGCTCCCATGGCTGACTCAGTGCTTGTCTCAGGTGGTTAATCAGAGGTTCAGGCCGTGATTCAACAGTTCCCATACAGTACCAAAGACATTGTATTGAAGAACTGAGAAAAGTGCTAAATTGACTTTCTAGCTGAAACAGACAGGCAAATTTCACTACCTTATAAAACTACTATTTGACTACACAGGGGTTGATATCTCATAGAGGAAGAGAAGTATGTGGAGGTAGAAATGGCATGGTCTCCAGCAGCAGAGCTAGTAGTGTTCCCCAACATCCATTCAGCAATGTTCTGTCACAGTTCTTAGTGCACTTCCAGCTGGTTCAGATTCCAAATTCCTCCTTCAGATAAAACATTAAAAAGGTTTATTTTCACTATAAGAAACACCAAAGAGTCCAGCCTCCATAATGGGAATCTAAATGGACAGACAAGGGGGAGCTACCTTCAATCAAGGAGTACTGACCTACTCAACATCTGCAAAGCTTTCTCCAGAGGAATATCTTGCTGATTTGTAACTAAATACTAATTGCAAGGCTGAACACAACCTTTTTTGCTCCATTTCAGCCATCCACTCAGTTTTGTATCACAAAAAAAAAAAAAAATCTCACCAGGTGACATCTGTTTGATGTTAGCCTTCGATATCAAAATCTGTCATGTTGCACTCTAGACCCAAACATGCTTATGACTCAAATTTCCTTTAAACAAAATGGATTTTTTTACATTTGTGAGGTGCAGTCCCATGTGAAAGCTGTGTTGGACCCCAAAAAAAGTCAGTGCGTTGACCTGGGCTTCTGGAAATTGTCACCATTGTCCCATGCAGGATCTGCTCCCAGAAACACAGCACTACTGCCATTATCTCAGCTGCAAGAATGTAAAAGGCCTCTGGGTCCAGCCAACCTGCTGGTGCTTGCCTTCATTTTCCCCCATTTTAGGTACACATATCTCTTTAGGCTTTAGTCTGTGATGCGTTGTATCGCCTGAGTACCGGACATTTATTTGTCTGGGTGGTGTGAACTCTGCTGCTGCTTTGTGAAAGGCTAACAACTACTAACCTGATTCAGTCTTTGGTATCAGAAGGTGTCAAAGATACTGCTGTACCAAGGATAGTGCTAGTCTCTGCTATGCAGGACCCCAGCGTTACACAGCGAGTGAGCAATCCTGGCTTGCTATCCAAGAAACTATATCTATGCATGATAAAAGCACAGTGTTTTTTCCAGTATCTGGGCTATCAGCTTAAATAACATAGATGACACTGTCTTGGCATTTTGTTCAGGTTTCCTTACATTTATTTTGGTTCTACACAAATAGTGGTTTTCCAAGCAGTCACAAATTGTCTGAGAGTGGGAATATCTCACCAGCAAGGGAACACAGGCAATCATTTCTCTTTGTTCTCTCGGTTTCCATCTTGGAGAGAAATATGCTATTCCTCATGTTTTCTGTAATATTTAAAAATCCTTTTTTATGTTTTTACAAAGTTTTAGCTTTCGGGAATTTCAAGTGAGCACATTCCTTAATAGCTGTTGACATTTTTTTCCACAAAGCTTCAGCCTCCATGTGGCAGGCTAAATAGTGTCAGTGTGGGGAACATCATGCTTAAAACTGCAGTTCCTGTAGCATCGTTCCATGAATATGCCTAGCTGACATCTGCTGAACCTGTAAATCACTGCTGGAAGCAAAACCGTCCGTTCAGCTATTTGCACAGAAAGAACTGGTGGTGTGAGTGAGAAAATGAAAATCTTGAAAAGAGGACATACATAAAAAATCCAACTTTTCCTCCTCTGTTAGAACCAGACGTCATGGTAAAAGGAATGAATAAAACATAGTGAGCAGTGAATGAATGCTATTAACGTATGTTAGAATATAAATAAACATTTATAACAGATGCTGGTGGTTTGGGGAACTTTGCTATTTCCTGCTTTTGGTCACTTATCAGTAGCATATAAATCCGTCACCCAATATTGGATTTTATTAAATCTGTATTAAATAAATCTGTGTTGGTTGGACAAACTGTCCTTTCCTGGGCAATACCATATGCTCTTCACAAAAAGGCCCCCTTTACTTAACTGCGTTTACTGCTTGTATAAAAGTCATCCTGGGACCTTGTACTGGCACATGTCTAAAAACACATATCCTGACCTGAAAGTGTAACTCATGTTACCATGTACTCAGAGGATTACCAATGATATTCTACAGTTAAAAAGATTGTGCTGGCATAGACGTGCTCAATTCCAATCACTAGACCAGCTGTAAATTATCACAGAAAGTGCTTATAGGGCAGTGAGTGATTTAATATAGCAAGAAGCAGTAAGTCAAAATAATAAAAAAGCAGGCACATAACTCTACCTACTTTGAATCTGACTGAAATTTAGTTTTATAGAAATTTTGCTTTTAGAGGGAAGATTTGGATTGCAAGTATGATCCCACCACTGCAAAAATATTCCTAATTCAACCAGTCTTGATTTGATGAGCATAAAACCTGAACATTCACTGAAGTTCATAAGAGTTCCCAGTCCATATGAACACACGCACTGAGGAGACATTAGAAAGAATGCAATAATTATGAATGTACCAGTAGGTTGATGCAAAAAAATCAGTTTATTCTAATCTGTTTTTCAGTCATAATGGTACTGCCACAATAGCGTTGTCTGCATGGTATAAATGCATGTTTCTGTAGCATGAGACATTTTTATTTTTACAAATTTAACTCTATTTGATTTAAATTTACTGGACTTAAAAAGACTATTTGGGTGATAACGACAACATGTTTTGAAAGCTATTTTACTTTAAAGTTTAAATTATTCTCTTACCCTCTCTTGTGATTACTGTCATTAATTTTATCTAAGCATACACAAATGTTTCCTTTCTTAATTACGTACAGAGGCTAACCATAAAGTTCTTCTAGGATGGAGCGGGATGTCACAGCCCAACAAAGAAGAGAACCATAGGTAGGGAGTGAATTATTGGCATAGATAGGGCACATGAAATCTGGAGTTGAAGCCCAAACGCTTTTGTAATATCAAGTGGTTACTGAGGAGTATAAATCCTACTTGCCAGAATCCCTTATTTTTTAACCTTTGGTCAAGGTACATCTTTAGGCACTAAATGTCATGGCTCTTGATGTTCTGAAGGTGTGGCCCAGATCTCTCTCCTCCAAGAGATAATTTAGAGATCTACAGTGTTATTTAGTGCTGAATTCATGAGGCCTACGAAAAAGCAATAGCCCAGAAACTTAGCTGAGTATAGGGCTCATTGCTTCTGATATTTTCCTCAAATGACTTTCACCAAACTGTGACGTAGAAGGCATTTAAACCTTCTACTGTACTTAAAACAAACACAATTTCAGTCTAACATGATCTTGCAGAAGAGAGGACTTCTTTTTAATTGTGTAATGAACACAGTCAAACACCACTTCTCGGTAGACTTACAGTTATCTGGGTGATCTGCCTGCGTATTCCTGCATCTTAACTCACCTCAGTTTCTTTTAAAGCACAACTTTCAGTCTTTAGTTTGAGCACAAGTACGACATCTTCATAATGAATTTTAGCCTCAAAGGCACATTTCAATAATCTCAACTCATGTTTAGTAGGTTTTTCCCTTCTCTTGAGAATATACGTGAGCTCAGTTACTCCTGAACATAAAGTATTTATCTTTCTGTGAATTTCTAGCCTATGTTATTTTAGCAATTGAACTTTCCATCAGCAACAAAACCATAATAAATGTCCAGCTTCCAATGAACAAAAGGAAAGTCAGAGTAGAGTCTGCTTAGCTTCTTTTGCCTATGAACTAATGAACAGAGACCATAAATGACTGTCCATGAGATCTAGTTATCTATCTCTGTGAAAGGAACATACACTGCAGGAGAAAATGAGATTGCAAGCAAGTGGGAAGCTGGAGGATTAATGATTGCAGAAAAGAAAACTCATTTAGAAGCCTAACATGATCATTATATAACTAAGCTTTGTTCATGACCATTCAGATAATAAAGTGGTATAAATTGAGTCTCAACTAATGAACTGCTTGGAGTGCTTTAGAAAGTAACATTTGTTTATATAAACTCTGACCAAGCCTAGATCAAGATGACTGTTATTATTTATATATTATTTTTAAATGTGTTCTGTACACATGAGGAGTGCTTTCCTTTCCCCAGACACCCAGGTCTTAGCACTAAGAAGTCTAATGGACGTGAATTTTTCCTCAGAGAGGCACCTGCAGCAGGAGGGAACCTGTAGGAGTACTGGCTCATCTAATTCAGAGCAGGGATGATGTACAAATGCATTTGCTATCTCACTGCACCTCAAAAGACTACAGAGAAGAATCCTTAGGTAACACGAGTGACTGGCCAGGGCCACCAGTAGCCAAACTTCCACAGCGCAGCTTTGTCATGGCTACTCATGAGGACCAAAACAGGAGTGAGAATGCTGTGTGCTGGGAAGAAGAGATTGGGTTCTTTCTTGCTTAGAGATTTTGTCTTTCAAGGGTGTATTTGAATTATTTTCTGTCTCTTATCTGTGTCCACAAATTTCTTTCAGCATAACTGGACTGTCATAGCAGCAGCAGCTTGGCTTGAATCTTCAGTAGTTTGAATGACTCTCAGCTTGAAGAAGTCTTTGCATGTTAAGGAAAGTAATCACAAGCAGCCTACTGACTGCTCTTCCAAAATCAAGCATCTTTTAACACCTAGCAAAACTCAGAGGCCAAATTATTCCCCGCCTATTTAGGGAATCTGCTATGCTCCTCTGTCCCTATGAGTGAGTGGTTGTCAGACTGCTAGATGGCAGCAAAACCAAAAGACCTGTCTCTTCAGACTTGGTCTTGCAACCAACAAATGATTTTTCCTGGTGAAGGAAAGTAGCCACATCCAGTTCTTCTTAGCCCATTTCATGCCATGCCAGACACCTAACAGTTGTTCCCCATGTTCATGCTGGAAATTATCTTATCTAACTTAAGTATAAAAAACAAACAAAACAGAGGAACATAGTGAAATGGAGGCACAGACAAATTAGCATAGGAACTGTACATCAAGATATAAATTAAAGCAATGTTGAACAACTCTAGGAGTCAGGACAACTCCTGCCTATTTCCATGGCTCTGTGGTTCCTTTTGCCAGAAAGACCAAAAAAAACCCAAACAACAGAAGTTACCAGTCAGCTTGGGACAAAGTCTGATTTTATTTTCCTAGGTGGAAATCTGATATTCAACAGTATGTAAGATTTCCATGGGCATTTACACTTTTTCCATGACTCGAGACTTCTGTTGCTCCACTGTGCTAGAGAGATCTCCTCTAGGATGTTAAACTACAGCATAAGAAACAGAGGTACATCAGTACATCAGTGGGGTATATTAGTCTGGAAGCACAGAAGAAAAACCAAAACAACAGTAGCTGTCAATGTCTTCCGGAGCTTAGACGTAAAATAAACTCATGTAATTCTTTTTTATGCCATTTTAATGGTGCCCCCAGTTCTAAATAGGATTCTGCTATTTGTCTGAGAAATGATGAATTTCCAATTATATGAATCAATCATAACTGAAAAAAATCACCCTGTAGCTGCTTGGAGTGACAAATACTAGTCCATGCAAAAATTGTTTATCTCCAGTGTAAAATTTTTGTTAAAAAAGAACATAAATTATTTCTTAATTGCCATAAAAAATTAGGCACTCACAGATAGCAAACAGCCAGCAATCACGTAGATTTATAAAGAACTTTAGAAGTGAATAGCAGTTTGTATAAAGATTGATGTGAATGATGCATTTATTTGTGAAATGGCTACTGCCGTCCCTGATGGGTGAGTAGGATGTGAAGGATAAGGTGCCCTCCTAACATCGTGAAGTTCAGAGTCATTAAAGTAATAGCAGTATTTATGACTTCAAAACACTTCATAAACATTAGCTACTGCATCCTCATGACATCTCTGTGAGGAAGACACTATAAATGGGATACTTACAAAGAGATGTGGTAATCTAAACAAGGTCACAAATACAGTCAATATTAATAGAAATTAGTACACAGTGTTCATTAGTTTCCTAAATATTTAATTAAAAATATATTGCACACCACTCTCACCCAAACAGTTCTGCAGCTGTGAAAAATGCTTTGTCCAGAAACAAAATGACCTTGTGCAGAATCATCTACTCTACCTCTTGTCAAGTATGGCAGTCTGCTTGGTTTGATTTCCATAGCATCTAAATCTGCAGAGAAATTACAGTTTAGTACTATTACCTACACTGTCTTCCACAACTTGACTGATTATTAATAAGTACTTTATACTGTAAATAACAGAATTATTTGAGAAAACCTGCTCTCAAATATCTGTCTGTTTATTCATTTGCCATAGCTAACTGTCCTAATGCAGTTCTAACTGAAGGAGTTGGTAAAATCATTAAAGTTATATGCATGCTCTTCAAATTCATGATTGGAACCAGCTCCACTGTAACAGGGTGATAAATTCACTGGGCCAAATTCACGGGAGGACCCGATACTAAGGACAAATAGAATGTGCCAGTCAAAGAGATTACTACTGTCAGCTTGCTGCCAACCACTTTTCACCACTCTCCCCTGTTTGAATATTTCCTCAGTCACTTCTGTTCATTTAAACAATCCCGTTTGTAGGTATTAACTCATCTCACTTGGACTGATACAAGGAAGAAATGATCATGAGTAGCCCAACTAACAGATCTGAGCAAACAGAAACTTAGGCAGCCCAGCAGGAAGGAAAAAAAAAGAGAGAGAGATTGCAGGCACGGTCTCTGGATACTCTCTTCCACTGCTGTGTAGTCCTGGATGTACATAGATTAAGAGACAAGTAGCTGGAGTGCATTCTTGCAGAAAGAGATCTGGGGGTTTTGACTGATGGTCAACTCCATGTGAAGTCCCTAGCAGCCAAGCAGTCCAATGGTATCATGCAGTTGTTACGTGCATGCTGAGGCAACACATCCATGCCTCTTACACCTTCAGTCATCAGGTACAGGGGATGCTTCAGTCCTACTACTACTTCAGCTCCATTATAGCATCAATCCCATTGTACCTATAATCCCACATCTGCTTTACAAAAGGGAAAGCAAGAAATGCTACACAGGTTGGCATGTCAGAACACTACAGTCATGACCATCACTGCTGTCTTCCAATTATTTCATCTTAAATCTAAGTCAGCTCCTTGGAACATTTTACTCCAGCTTCAATCCCTTGACAATTGCAGCTTAGGAAGAAGACAACAGCAATCACAGAATCACAGAATCACAGAACGGCCCGGGTTGGAAGGGACCTCAATGATCATGAAGCTCCAATCTCCCTGCCACAGGCAGGGCCACCAACCTCCACGTTTAATACTAGACAAGGCTACCTAGGACCCCATCCAATCTGGCCTTGAACACCTCCAGGGACGGGGCATCCATTCTCTGGACAGCCTGTGCCAGCACCCCACCACTCTCACAGTAAAGAACTTCCCCCTGACATCCAACCTAAATCTTTCCTCCCTCAACTTAAAACCATTTCCCCTTGCCCTGCTGTTATCCACCCTTTCAAAGAGTTGACTCCCCTCCTGTTTGTAGGCTCCCTTTAGGTACTGGAGGCTGCAATTAGGTCACCCTGCAGCCTTCTTTTCTCCAGGCTGAACAAGCCCAGCTCCCTCAGCCTGTCTTCGTAGGGAAGGTGCTCCAGCCCTCTAGAGCTGACGTGGGAGTTTAACCCGCACCCCTTCTCCGGTCTGCAGACTTACAGCACTGCTCGGCTTTTATTTCCATCATTCAGCATCTCCATCTGATTACTGACTTTGCATCTGTCACCGTTACATGTATCTCATTGCATCCTTGCATTGTTAATTCACTTATTCCTGAAGGCAAAGAAAGAGAATGTCCATCCTGTGTTGTTTCTTCATTTCACTTTTTGAAAATTTTCCTTTTTCTCCTCTAGTGGAAACTGATTTTGTTCTATTATTTGATTTTCTTATCTCACTTGTGCTGCGTGCTAAGCTGTAACCTGTCTTCCTCCAACTGTAGTTTAGGCATAAACAGTCTCAAAGGGAGAAATGAGTTTGAGTATTGTTATAATAGTACAGAGATATCTCTGAAAGAGAGCCATCTATATACCCACTGGAAACATCTGTAAATCATTAACATACTTACAATAATTCTCCTCTCTTTTATCCTCCCAAGCTACGTTCCAACCTGTTCATTTCTTTGTATGTTCACCTAATCATAACAGAAATAAAACTGGCAATTTGATGCCTTTTCATGGTAAAGCAACATGAGCTCATTTCTTACTAGACCAGACATCCTTTCTTTCCATTAACTTCTGCATGTTCTGCCTCAGGTGTATGATTAATAAAGGGCCAAGGTTGGATCCATTTATTTATCCAAATAATCCTATTAAGAACAGTGGGAAGTCCAGCTGCTGGTAAGGAAAATAACCCACCTGTTGAAATGTTTGGACCAAGTAAGAGAAAATGAGTCCCATCTGGTTTTTCTATATTCTTAAGTCAAAATGACTAGCTATGCAGGAAAATACATTTCTGATGTGTTTTAATATTGTTACACTACAGCTAGAGACCATTTTCAGACGGAGAGAAAAAAATCTGGAAATGAGTACTATTCCAGCTGCTGAGATTGTAAAAGCAGGGCATGGAGGTTTGGTTTGAGACAACTATCACTGAGCCACCACCACTATCCTACACTTGGAAAAATGGAGTTCTGTTTTTTAGTGCCATTTTTAAGCACCTCCATTATTATAGATATCAGCAGCATGGCAGATTGCATCTCCTAAACGTGATTAATTATATTTAATAGTGTTTAATCTCAAACATTACATGCTGGAAATGAAGAAACTGCCTACATGTAGGAGAACTGCCAGACATGGGGAAGGGAGAGCAAGGTGAAACCAAGAAATATTTGTAATTCTGGAATTACTGCAGGATGAGGTCGGTCCCTAACTGATTAGGGGATTTTTTCCCAGTTTCTGATTTGTTCCATAAAATAGAATATTTTTTCCAATATATGCATTTTTACTAAAAAAAAAAAATAAAGGAAGGGGGAAATGCCAGAGCAAGAAAATTACACAATTGCCAAACCATGCATCCGAACAACTGAAGCATTACAGATCCTATTACAGTTTTCAGCAACTGGGATTAGAAATGCCACAGAATACCCTCCTGCTGTCCTTTTACTGACAACACTCTCCAAAGCAGTGGCTCCAGATTAGGCCCATAGCTCTAATTTCCAAGGAGACTTCTGTTAAGACCCAGTCTCAGCAGGTAAGTTTCAAAGTCCCTATCATCTTGGGTAGGCCCTTTGGCACTGTAACTATTTTGGGTCAACATCATTGTCTAATGGATAAGGAGGAGAAAAAAATGCGTGTCTTTTTAAAATCTGGTTTATTGCAGCCTAAAGTCCCATAAGTTTCCAAACCACATTTCGGAAACAGCTTGAACAGCTGGCATCATAACAGTGGTTTTGTGTTACATCTTCTGGATTCTTTCTATTTTTCAAGCTGATATCCTCTGAGCTATTCACCTGCTCCATCTTTCCAACAGCTATAAAGTGACTATGTACCTTCTCCCACTGAATATTGCCTGCTAGAGCTGTTAGCAGATAATGACAAGGAGGAATTGATCCTCCACTATCCCACAGATGCCCTAGTTATGCCAGCATCTCCTGGGGAGATCAAAGAGGCTGGGAATGCTCAGAGGTCCTGGACCCACCTTCATGCTATGTGATGTGATGGTGTCTCATAATGTGTGGGTCACAAGGAGCATCACAGAGAGTGTGGGTGCCACTCAAACAGAGCGTTGATGCCTTCCTGGTCCCGCTACATCCTCTGGCACAGATCTGATCTCCAGACAGGCTGCAGGCCACCATTCAGGCTCAGTGCAGATGCAACTATCACCTCTCCAATTAATATTCTCTGGCATCTCATGTCCAGTAAGCAACAAGTAAAACAAGTGTAAGACTCCTGCCTTGAAATACTGCCAAGTGCCAGGACATGAGCACACTGCTTACTTTCAATAAGACACTCAAGTGGCCTGCAATAAGATCCCACAAAGCAGCGCAGAACAAAAGCTCCCAGCCACTCCTGCTCACCTCCACAGATGTTTCCTTCCTGCACACAGCCACATGGATGTTCTTGGGAAGAGAATCCATGCTCTGTTCTTCTTCAGGGAAACAAGATAGCTATCTATTTATAAAAATGGATAAATACACTTCAAAGTCATGCAGAAGCTCTTGACTCTACAATCCTTGTTGTTGCTGTAACCCTATGAAGCAGGGTCCCCTACGCTTGCAAAGTCCAGCTCAGCCCTGCACTAGCTGCTGGGAGCAGAACTACTCAGGGTTGCTTATGTTGTATGGCTGAAAGGTGGGGTGCTGCTGCAGGCAGCCCTATCTGGGGAAATACTGCCTTCCTGAGCACCCCACAGCCAGGCTAGCTACCCCAGTGTATTGAGAGTCCATGTTCTGCAGAACAGCTCTTTTGAGTGCTGGAATAGTTACCTACTTATGTACAAATTAATTCTGTTTACATAAATTAAAAATTGGTTTTGTTTGTATACCTGTTTAACAATGTACATCATTCAGATGATTTCCCGGGAGCCGGAACCCACTCCCTCTGTGGCCAGGCTTACATAGCAGTACCAGACATCACTGATCAGTGTGATGCCTGGAGTCCCTCAGGGGGTTTGGATACCACAGGGACACGCAGAAAGTTTGGGGAGTGTTACACTTTGCAGAATGAAATCAACACAAACTCTGGAAAGGTAAAAAATGAGTTAATCCAGTGAAGCACTTGTTGTTTTCTACTTCTATAAAATGAAGTTTATGTTTACACAAATGGATGGCAGGTCCAATAGGCAGACAATGAGAGGAAGAAGGCTTTCCTACACTTAAAGATACTTTTATACAGGAATGCGGTATACACTCTGAAAAGAAGGAAACTAACACTCAGCATGTGCTTTCAACTTCAAACAAGTGGGTAACTGTGAAACAAAAGCTGAATGTGTATTTTGATATCTGAACAGGAAAACCAACATCTTTTATGGGTACAAACACCTTTATTTCGTAGGAACAACTTTGAGGTTTGGGATGTGTCTTCCAGGCTCAGAGCAGGAAAGAGGACTTCCAGGATGCAGACAACCTTCAGCACCTCAGGAATCACAGCATGGTCCACTCCTGGCCAAGGGAAGATGGACAATAGAGAAAGATGGGCACTTTCTGGAGGTATGTGAAGCAAGCTGAAAAACAACTGGCACCTGGAAGCAGCTGTTTGGTACCTTGTTTAAGTGTCTGATGTCAAGAGGCAGGAATCCAGGCCACAGCTCTGAAAAACCTGTCATGATATCGCAGCTGAAACTTGTCTTTGTGGTGCCCCTTTCTATTTCCATCCATAAGCTGGCAAGACATTTGCTTAAAGCACAGAACTAGTGTGTCCAGAAAAAAGAAGAAATAACTTCTTAGAAATAACTGCTGAGAAATAACATGATTGAACCAGATTTTCTCAAACACTGCAGCTGGATCCCAGATAGGTGCCTACTATGGAAATATATAACGGGAGGTGATCCAAAAGTGCCTTGGAAGGGCTAAATACTACCCACAACGCAGCTAACTAACTTATAGTGGCATTTATATACAAAGTGATGCACTGAAGGATGCCATACCTCTTCTGCAAGAGCTCAGTTGATTGGAGCTTTAGACTCAGGGAGCTCAGGGAACCAGCGAACCATCAGCTAAAGCTTACCTCCCTCTCTAGCAGGATGGGATCTTCCATGGAAAATGGAAGCAGGCATAAGTGAAAAAGAGAGGTGGGAAGACAGGAACACCAGTGAATTGTTTTCAGACCTCAGTGGAAAGGCCTCTTCACCAAGATTTACATTCCTGATTCTCAACCAGACAGCAACAGAGTCAGAGTTGTATATTCTGTTCTGTACCTGCACAAGGAAGCTCACAGAAATCTCGGATGTATGCTTGCTATGTATGTACAGACCAGCATGACAAATCATACTATTCCCACTGCAGGCCTGATGTCTGCAAAGGAAAGAGAACCCGTTTTGTCAGTATCTAGCTGCTGTGATGGCTCGCTTGCCAAAAAAAAAAAGGCCTTTGTGAAACAGCTTTTCATGTTTAAACTTTACTCTTATCTTACTTCTCTTCTGTCTACAGTGGAGTCACTTAGGTTAATGGCTCTTTTGTTTTGTCTGTTATGTCCTCTAGACTGTTTAGTCACTGTGTGTCAGCAATGTGTCAGGCCAGAGCTGACGCACTCCGGTGAAGCAGCCAGCCAGCAGAATTAATCACAGCTTGTAAGTTCTACATAGCAAATAAATAAATAAATAAATCCTGACTTCTGCACTGATAAACAAACAAACCAAACCAAAAATGCTTGCAGTGCCTACATTTGTCACTCGAAGCTTCCTTGAAGTCCAGAGATAGACAGGCACTCTGAGAAAGTAATTTAGATCATAGGAGGACTAAATTGCATTCTGGAATTCCTTGTCTACAAGAATCAGAGAGCTTAAGACAATGAAACTCTTAATTTAGGTGCCTCATTAGGTGCCTAAAATGAGATGGGATGAATTTGGGCGAAATTGTTCACGGCACTGTAACACCAGAATCGAGTGAGGGCTGTTGCTGTGTTTCAACTTGGAGAAAAGCTAACTCATCATTTTCCCACGAGCCTTTGATCTCATCCCAGTGGCTCTGCTGAAGTCACTAATCCCCAGAAGCCCAGAGCATTCCATTTTCTTTTCAGTTTAGAAGGAGAGTGGGTGGATAGATGACTGTACCAAAAGAGTTTGGGGTAACCAGAGGAAGATGGAGAATATAATTTCAAAACCTTCAGCAAGGGATGTACTTCTTTCTTCTCTTATGTGTTTCAGGAGAGAGCATCAGTCTTTCTGTTATTGCTCTAAAGGCTGAGTGTTTAAACAGACATACTGTCCTCTTGCCTGAGGACAGCTGCAATGCACAAAGCACATTTTAAGAAATCATCACTTTTATTAACCGCAATTACACAGAGCAGTAATGAAAACAAGGAAGGCTTATTACCCAGTCCCTCCTACCTATCAAGATTCATAGCAATAAGCATCATTTTATTGAGGTATAAAGCAAATAGTTCAAGCCAGCCAGAAATAGCCAGTGTAGGAGTACAGCTGACACAACTCCCAGCTTTCACACACCACATTTCTGACCAGAATTCTGCCCACCTGATGATTTCATGGTAAGTGTTCTTGTCTGGGGAGGAAGGTGACTCTGAACAAGAATGCGAAGGATTGTCTCACTTCTACATTGATGTATACCTTTCATCCATATTTTCTGGGATAAATGAAACAAAACACAACAATAACAAAAAAATATTAAGTTATTCAGAGACTAAGCTGCTGTTGAGATTGAAGCTATAGGAACACAAAAATCTAGGTTGGAAGCCATAAGTTAATGGAAATGTCGATTGGAAGCCGTAAGAAAATGGAAACATAGGTTGGAAGACACTGGAACATGGAGGTATAGGTCATCTACTCCCACCTTCCGCTCAAAGCAGGACTGTTGCTATCCCGAGGATGGAGATTTGACAATGCTTCTCAGCACCCTGCTCCACCACTGCACTACCCTCCTTGTGAAGAAGTTCTTCCTGATGTCCAGCACTGGGAATCTCCTGGACCTATTTGTATCGGCTCTGCAGTACTTCCAGTCTGCCAAGTTGCAGTCACCCTTAAGGACAACGGTGGCTGATTGAGAGGTATCTCTCAGTTCTACAGTCCTGCTGCAATGTTCATTGTAATACAGCCCAGTGTGTTGGTTGCCTTCTTTGCAGGGAAGGTGTCCTGTCAGCATCAACCACCATAGACAGCCAGGGCTTTTTAGCATGGCTGCTACTTCCACAGGTACAAAACTTTGCATTTCTCTTTCTTAAACTTTTAAAGCTGTTTAAGTTGCCCTAGTCCTCAAGCATAGCAAAAATCCTTTGGATGGAAGCTCTACCTCTCGTCTTATCAGCCACTTATACTAATTAAATATTTTTTTCAAATTTGCTGATGGTTTATTTCATTACCAAGCAGGTTGTTAATGAAGGCATTAAACAACTCATCTCATAAATGGATGCCAACCAGATGGGAACCACACTTTGAGCCCAGAGGTTCAGCTGCTTTTCAGTCCACCTAGCTATTTTTTTCTCCAGCCTGTATTTCTTCAGCTTCCACATGACAGTGCTGTGAGTGATGGCATCAAAGTCATTAACAAAGTCAAGGAGTATTACATTAGCTGGTCTCACCCTTCCCACACAGCGAATCACAATGTTGTAGAGGGTTCTCATAACTGCTTCTCATAACCTTCTTACCTGTTGTGTCTGTGAACAGATCTACCTCTGCTTCTATCTACACAAATGGTAACTTGTTCAGTAAGAATAAACTCCTTTTCTTCTGTTTATGTCCTGCATCTCAGGTCAGGAAAATCAGAATCCTGTTACCCTGAGAAGCAGAGTCTCCTGCAGCCTTATCTTTTTTTAGGATCCTCTTCCCATTTCTTCAGTCACACTGTGTGACTTAAACAGAGCTGTGTTTGTTGGCCTCCTTCCTTATCTTACACATACACGGAGTTTATGTACCTCCTTTCAAATGGACTTTTGAGGTTTTCTCCAGCACTCTGGGTATCAAGTTATCCGTTAACACTGTCTCTGCTGTCTGAGGTCCAAGTACCCAGTGGTTACACTTAGCACCGACTTTCCAGTCTCTCTCACTAACCAGGATGTTTATTTTCCGTAAGACTCTTATGAGTTTAATCTCCTCAATGGAATTTGTATTTATCTCGTGAACGTAAATTCCCTCCCCCTGGCACCTGGTGGCCTCTAACAAAATAAGCTGTTGTTACGGGGTATCTGTTTCCCAAGCAAAGCCAAAATCTCATCTTCCTGAGACCCCCTTGGCTTTCACACTGTGCTGGCTCCAGGAAGGTGTCAGTGTGGTGTATTTTGCAGTGCCTTGAGGGTGCTCAGCTTGGAGAAACTGTCAGTACCATTTAGCCCCATCTGCCTGAGCCAGCTGGTTGTGAATTTTGCCAAGTGGCATTTTAGTGAGATTTTCTGCTTTTAGTAGGATTTTTATAAGGACTTATCAATAATGGGGATTAGCCCTGATTTGAGCACTCGGAGACCAAGCTCTAGTTCAGGCATACTGGTTCACACATGGAGCCAGCTCCTTGCATACCCAAAGCTGATCCTCATTTGAAAGCACAGTGTGCTCCACCAGTGAAAGCTGCCGATTTCTGCAGCTGCTCAGACTTCAGCCTCCTCTGGCAGGTGTGTTACACTTAGCCCATAGCCATAGCGCAGCCGCTGAGCCTTCTGCTCCTCAGCTTGCACAGGAACAGCAGATGCTTCTGGTTCAATCCTCACGTAGATGCCAAGAGCTGGAAAGGGATTCTCTGTTGCTGTTGTACTTTGTATATGCTGTGCTGGCAGACCACTTTCTGTTAGCACAACTGCATCTCCGCTCCGGCTTTTGCTGGCACAGATGTTCCATGCTAAAATACACGCCTGTCCCGTAGCCAACATTCTTGTTGCCGCCAACACTTCTAGTGCGAGCCTGGCTGGAGCTTGGCGGGCCGTAGCTGCACACAGCCGGCTGCATGCTGCTGGGTGAATCCTCTCCTGGAGCACGGTGTTCCAGTGGGGTCTCCTCAGCAACGCTTACCCAGGCATGGAAGCATTTCTGAATGCATTTTGTCTTTCAGTCTAAAGAAACTATATTTCAGAGGAGTGGTAGATTTACATTCATTCCATGATCACCATTCCCATGATTCTTGCCTCACTGGTAATTTTTCTGGAACCTCGCATAGAACAGAAAGTTTGGAGGACAGCTGTTTTTAAAGCAAAGGCACTCCAGAATACCCATCTTCAGCCAAACAATAGAGGTTTGGCAGCATCCACTGCAGTCTAGCCAGCTTCCAGCTCCCTGTAAGCATGCTCACCAGAAAGTCACGCTGACACGGCTGCTGTCACACCCAGTGAGGAAAATGAAACACAGAGAAAAGCCCTGCCTCCTACCCCCCGCTGCTTCCCCCACAATAAATTCTGCTGGAAAATTATTTAAGGTTCTTTGTGTCTTGAATCCTATATTTGGCAATAATTCTTCATGCTTACATTTTTTGTAAGTGCCACAGGGAAGAAAAATGTTATTAATTGTTACACTTTTTGTTGAAGGAAAGCTTTCTTCCCAAGGCAAAAAATAAATACGCACACTTGAACTTAATCAGCTTATAACCCAGGGCTTGCCTTAACAGAAAGCCATCCTCAACAGAAAGAAGCAGAATCAGTAAGGGGCAGAAACCCAAGCTAGCCAAAAGGAAATGCTTCCAGGAAGCATGCAGTGTCAGCCTGCTCCTCGGGGTGCTCCAGTTTGTGCAGGGTGCTGGTCCCCCCAGGCACCACGCACTACTCATCCTACCCTGGGCTGTACCCATGGCGAGGCAGCTCACCTGCTTTGCTCTGGCTGCCCTGCAGCATGCTCCCCTGCCCTATAGCTTTTATTGCATTGGTTTTTAAAGCTCCCACCTCAGTTTGGGTTACACTGGTTTGCCTGCTACACAACTGATGAGAAGTTTATGTTTTTCCTTTTAACTTTGTTTGCTAAAGCATCTCTCAGCTCATCAGCATAGGCAACCGCTGTGTTCTTCCACCCTGTGGGTACAGGTAACACTAATGGTTCAGGCTCAGCTTTTGTTCCATTCTACGTCAGAGAGGTACTTTGCATTTTCCCTGTGTCAATCCTGCATTTTGCAGGTATTTCTTTCACATCTACTGCACACAGCTCATCCTGCCCTCCCTGGCAGAATTGCCAGGCCCTAGGTCCTAATGCAGACATCTGGGTCTTGCCCATTTTGCCACCAGCACCTTGACCTTCCTTGTCCAGGAAAACTGGTTTCTATGTGCCATAGTCCCAACAGGTTTGTACTGGGCACAGATGGGCAGGGTTTGGTAGCTGTGGCTGCAGGGAGGTGGCCATGCGCTGGTACCAGCCATGTTCCCAGCCAGCTCGCCCAGAGCCTTGGGTGATTAAGGAAAGGGGCAGAAGATATAGGAAGAGGCACAGGGATATCACGTAGCTGAGAGGAGCCAGACGTTCCTGGGGACACACCTGGAGCTGCTTTCTTAGGAGGAGCACTCTGTGCCAGGGTTGACAAACAAGTCACCGCCAAGGGACCTCTCTGCTGGAACCTTCTACTTGCCCTCTTCCCATGTCCCCTCCTCCCACACCCCCTGAGCAAGGTAAGCACAGCCCACTGCACAGGGAAGTTAGGTATTTTCGTGTGTACAAAAAGGAACATCTCCATGCACAACTCTGCCTTACTTCATGGATAATGTGGAGAAACGATTGTGCAAGCCCACTGTGCATGTGGAAACCATCATTCCAAGGCCTTGGCTAGCTTCACTGGAATAGCAGAAGGCCCATCGCCTCTCCAAGGGCAATTTTCCTATAGAGTTTCACTCTTTCCTTACACCCACCCATTTTGACACCAGAGCTGTTCAAAACAATCTATTGCTTTTCCCTCCCCCTCCCTTCCTTTTTTCTTCCTTCAGATGAAGGAAGAATATTTTCCCCATCTGCAAGAATAAATGAGCCTCGTTACTTGCGCATTTAAATGAAATTAATTCCAGAGAAAAAAAACTCAGCTCAGAGGCTGAAAGTTTCAGCAGGTAACTAGCACCTGAAAATAGAACCACCAAACAGGAATGGTGTGGCTGTGATGGTCCGGCTCTGGGCCTCCATGAAGAACCAGGGAGAGGAGCACTCAACTGACCCCGCTGGCTGGTCACCACTGCCCTTGCCTGGCTGTAGACTCACACCCCACACAAAATCTGGCATTAGCCCCTCAAGCCTCCCGTTTTGTCCCCATGAACCCAGAGAACAGTGGAAAGAACTGCACTACAGAGAAGGATTTCTTCTTTCCTCAGACTTTTACGATAGTATGAATGTCTGAAGCTCTCACTGTTAGTCCTAACGGCAGCAGATTTGCAGAGACTTAGTTCAGGTGTATTGGAGCTGAGCCCTTCACAAATCTTCTTGAAACTCCACAGATTTACCGTGAATGGTGGCTCCTGAGAATCAAACCTTTAACCTCCAAAGCACAAAAATGACTTTTTTGTTAGAGGATTTAACTACTGCTTAGATTCATTAGCAAAGGTAATTTTGGCCTAATTAGTCTTCTAATTTCTGTTATCCCTTCTAGAAATATGCCCTCAGAAATTAGTAAAATGGTTTATAATATATGCTAATCACCATAATCTGATTTGTCCTTAATTATAGATGTAATAGGGAAACTAATTGAAAGATGGAGGGTATTCTGAAGGGCTAAAATGTGTAAATAAGGAAAAGAACAGAATATTATCATTAAACAATGAAAAAACGTGGAAGAATACCAGTTACCTATAGCGCGAATATCAGATTGCAGTATTTCTTTTGGAGCTCCTTATTATAGAAAAACTGTTTCTTAAATGTAATGACAACTGATGTCTTGGTCTTACAACACCTGCTGGGGCTGAAATAGAATATTTAATATTGGGAAAAAATTATGGATAGTTTATGTGCAGAATAGATGGCAAAGTATAAATAAAGCTGGGAATTATAACAGTGGTTTCCAAATGAAATTTCCAAATGAAATTTTCTGCTTGCAGGAATCACGTCACCATCTGAAAAGCCATTTGGTTATTAAGCAGCTTTTCAGTGTGTTTGTTCCCTTTCCGTGGATTTAATTGGCAGTGGCAGAAAAAAATAGCAATTTCCTGAGCATTTACTATTTCAGCTCTTGAAAAGTACACTTCATGTGAAGCACTGTCAAGTTCTATCCATGCTTGATCACATTGTTAAGAAGGCTCTTTCTGAGAAAATGACATCAGTATCTGACTGTATTCAGCATTTCAGATCAGAGTGCATTTAAATTATGACAAAGAGACTCAAACACTCAAAATTTCCCCTTTGTACCTTCGGTCTGTGGCAGTGGTGGACACAGCGGTGGCCACACAGAGCTGTGAGGCAGAGGGTACATTCAAGCAGAGCACAGAAGAGAAAACTTACCTGAGTTGTTAGCAAGCATGATGTCAGGTGCAAAGACTTTCACTTGAGTTGTCCTTTGGTACTTAAGCAGAAAAAGATAATGCCCTGTTTCTGTCTAGATATAAGAAATCTTGTACTGAAGGCTTTTCCAGATTGTCAGTTTGTTTCGTTTATACCATTTCTTTCAAAGGGCTTACGTCAGCAGAGGGTTCAGCCTAATGAATATCATGCACTGACATCTCCTCATTTAGGCAACATAAAATACCAGCAATTATATTTTTTAATGCCTTGTGCGTACATGAGGGAAGATCTCAGCCCGGCAGCTGAGATCCCAGCACAGCAAGGACAGCGATGCCATTGCATCCGCTCATCTTCTTAGGAGAACAAGCGGAGCACTGAGATGTGCCTTCAAGCTTGTTCTTAATTTTTTAATATATTTTATTAAATAGGGAATTTGGGAATCGGAGAACATTCATAAATCTGCTGTTTCCTCCATCAATAGGACAAAACCAGGCCAGCTACGCAGGATAAATTAAACATGAGACAGCTGAAAAATTAATTTAAAAAAATACTCTTTATAGACTTAGATCTTTCATGACGACAAAACATTCAAAAGATTTTCTAATTGTCTGTGAATTTGCAATATTTGCTGAATAATTTGGACAAATAACTTTCCCATGAGGTACTACAAATTGTTTGTTTCAACTATTTGCCAAGTCCTCTTGTTTGGCTGCTGACTTAAGTCATCTGGTATTGATTACAGTTGTTGGAACATGAAGCAGCAGCAAATTTAAGCAAAAACAACCTGCCCCTTTTACAAGCACTCACAATAATTAAATGCCATTGTTACAGTGGGGAAGCCTTCAGAATACCATTATCTTTCTGAACGTTTACAGTTATTAAAACACATGAGCAGCCAAGCCAAGCACACAGGGGTGATTTTTTTCAATAAGCAAAGTATGTTGTTTAACATATTCATAAAGAATCTAACTCAGACATCTCAGGAGTCACTGGAAGTGGCACCCAGCACAGTGCTGGACCTGCTGAGGCTCTGCAATCTGCCCTGCCCGCCTGCGGTCCACAAGGCTGGGGGCTCAGCCCTGGTCCTGCCATCCTCAGCACCCATTGAGGGAGCCGTGCATACACACAGTGCTGCAGATGCTGCCATGAACCATCATCATGCAGTTCATGTTGTGATCCAAACTCTGTCACTGCTGGTGACCTTCTCCTTTCAAGGAAATACTTGCTGTGTGCATTTAAACCTTCCCATGTAAGGGGTTTTGTGAGATGCAGTCTGTCTGCAAATGAAGCTACAAGCTGAAAGGTAACTAAGAAAAAGCCAAATGGGGAAGGTAATCACACCTCTCTGGTGGGCTTCGTTTGAACTTCATTGCATTTTTTCCCCCACACGTATCACTGAGCAAGCGCACGTGTGGCCTCACACCATCCATTATGAACACACACACACACAGAAGATGCAGCACAGTGAAGAACAGTTTGAACAAATCTGGATGACATTTAACATAGCAGTTAATGGTCATATTGTTCTTGGGTCTTATTGAAAATTGCCAGACGGGCTCTGGAAAATATGTGCTGTTGGGAATCTGTTCAGAGTTTTTATCAAAGCTTCTTTGCAATTAGTGGCAAATTACCGTTCATTCCTCTGGAATTCTTTGAAATAAGATCACCCTGATTTCAGCCCGATGCTATTCACGGCCCCGCAATGCGCAGCTCTGTGGGAAACGAGCTTTAATAACACACGTAATAGCAAGCATTAGCAAGCGGCAGCGATAAAATGCTAGTGCCGATCTTGGCGTTCTCCCCTTCGGCAGGCTTGACGCACCTTAATCCACACAGCTCCCTGTGCAGTGAGCTGGGAGCAGCTTATCTCTCTGGGTAAGCGCCCACAGCACAGCTAATCCAGAGAGGGCAGGCCAGGCCCGATAAGCTCCAGCACAGCAGCAGGAGGTGCAGGCCAGGCAGGCCCTTGGCAGAAGAGGGAGCACAGACACCCAGCTGGCCCTCTTCGGATGTCCACCTGCTTGCTGTCCACAGGCTGCATCACTTGTCTTCACACTGCGGTGTGGTAGGAAATGAGAATTAAATGTTCCTCTGTTGGGCAGCCACACAAAATCTTAATGCAGCAATGTCTACACTGTTTACAAATGCAGTGCTGGTGGGCCACCGGGCACAGAAAAATAGATGATTATTAGATAGGGCACTGAGCAAAAAAGAGCATTACAAGTATTACCTGTAGCTGGTTCAGTGCTATGGGGCAAAGAAGATTAACCACGATGGAAAGAGCTGGAGTGCTGTCAATACGTTCATGGCTGTTCCTTGCAGTATAATTGCCAGTAGCACGAACAATGTGCAAGCATTGTTAATTTAAACTGCAAAATATTTGCAAGTAATTTATGCAGCAAAAAAGCCCCTGACTTTTCCAACAGCCTGAGTGAAGGCATGTAATGATTTTAGAGGGAAAGATAATACTAAGAGCTCCTTTGAACTGATGAGACGCATAGTTTCTTTTCCTCAAATAACAAAAAATGTTACTAATTTGATTAATGGTGAATCTTCAGAGATTGAAAATGAAGCATGGAAATCTTGATTAGCAATCACTGCTACCCAAAATTAATGATTGTTAATGATTAATTAACAATTGCTCAAATGAGTTCCTGCAGCAATTGGATGAAATTATATCGGAAATTACTGTGCCGCGGTATGCTAGACAAATGATTCCCCTGGTGTATATTTACAGAAGTAAATTGCACAAAGAAAGCAGCAGAGCAATTATCCAAATGAATTACTTTTAGAACTTGGGATCTTGTTTACCTTTTATCTGGGGCTATTAAATGGACAGCAAATACCCATGAAAAGCAGTATCATCAGTGGCAGAACAGCATCTGGTAATGGGTACCAACCCAGACTACCAGCCTTTTAGCAGCAACATATGCTTTTCATGCTCCCTCATAACCTTCTAGTTTTAAAGGAAAATATACAAAATTGCAGGGACTCTGTATTTTTCAGTGATCAGAGTCAGGGATTGTAATGACAACTTCATTTCTCTTTTGGGGCCTTACTCAGCAGAGAAATGCCAACCAGCAGCTTTATGGGTCGATGTGTGACCGCTGGTTTGAAGGAAGCAATGCAGATCTATTTGCATTCATCTCACTGCAGGATCAGTTCTTGGTCATTTATTTTACTTAGGTGTGCTTGCAGCAAAGCGAAGGTGGAAACTGCTTGATATTGGAAAGGAAACGAGGGGAATAAGGAGGAAAAATTATGCAGTCATCAGAAAATGATTTGAAACAGCAATAAATTTTTAATAGTCTAATGAAAAAGAGAAGTGGAACACAGAACTGCAAAACTTGTCACATGGCTGCATTTTTTTAATAAGGGAATTTATTTTTTAAGTGAATGGATGATTCACATAGAAAAATATGTCCTCACTGTTCATCATCTGTGGGAGAGTATTGTTACAACACGCATAATGTGGTTTCAGAGAGAACAGTTTGGCTGTGTGTTGAATATGTGGGCTTTAGTGATAAGGAAAGTCTACGTTACTTTAAAAATCAGTCAACGTTCTACAAATAAAACTTTATTTAATGGAAAAATATAGCATCATTATTCCCAACCAGTTATTATGGCTTGGTGTCCTCATGCAGAGAAAACCACAGTTGGTTATCCATGCTACTGAACCATTTGATAGTCTTCTTGAAAGACACCATCCTATCCACATTATAACTTGGCAGTAACACAACCACAGTGTAATTACCTCTCCTTTCCCAATAAATGAGGGTCACAACTCTGCAGCGGGCAGAAACGTCCATATCCTTTCATTGCTCCTTCTGGGCTATAAACTCCTCTGTTGTTGTGCATACTTTCCCTTTCTTCTTGCATTAATTTATTCAACATGGAAATCTACCATCAAATGAGTTTCTTATTTAAGTTTTGAAGCCAAAAGCTTGTTTCTTGGATGGAAAGGAAAGCACAGGTTCCTCCAAACCCAGTTCTGCCAGTGATTGCATCTGATGGGAACAGCTGGACTGGCGTTTGGTGACCACAGGGTGCTTGTACACAGTGCATGGGGAAGGTACACTTGCTCCTGGGCACAGGACAAGAGAAAATAACTAGTTTAATTCATTAAGAAACAAAGCAAAGATTGAGCATCATTTCTGCTCTTTGATAGCAGTTTCCAGAGATATAATGTTTGTACCCAGAACACAAAAAAAGGAAAATTTCCATATACCTCTCATTCAATCTGAAAAAAAAAACCTGTTGTACTTTTCATCCCCTCACAAAAACAAGATGCTAGAAAATCTTCCAGCAGGAGACTGCATCCATCAACAGGTACTACAGGACAGTAGCTACATCCCTTCATCATTGCTTTCCTGTTACAATGTATAAAGAAAGTAGACTTGTACTTTGGCATGACTTTGACCCAGGTTCTATCTTTCTTCCATAAACATCACTGACCACACCAAATATATGTATGTATACCCATAAAGGCAATCCATTTAATGTGCATTTTTTTAAGTAATATTTAGGGATGAAATAGAAAAGTAAAGAATTCCAGACCACTTGCAGCCACGCGAAAGGAGAAAAATGAATCTTTGAATAATATTTATATTAGGAACTTGTATCAGCATCAGCATCCCTGATACAGACTGAAGTAACACTTCTGCAGCCAGGTCTCATACATGCTGCACGCAGTCTGGAAAGATCAATATTTTGACACCTTTCTTTTGGTTAAACCCTAAATTACAACCCAAGTCATATGTGTTACTGAACGTCCCCATGTGGGACACCGCTTGCCCCCTGCTCGCAGTAACTCAAAGCCATCTTTGTGCAGAAGTCTGTGAAGATCTACTCAAGATAAGAGGAACACTGCTTCCACTTTCCTTGTGAGTCTCCCCAAAGGCTGGGATGGCTGCGCCAGATTTGTTGTGTCACCGGAGCACACAACGGAACCCTGTCCCTAATGATGAAGCTGAAGGAAATGGCCTTAATTGGTCTCTTTGGAAATGGCAAAGAATTAAACAGAATTGGTGAGTCAACAACGAACAAGGAAACAAGCCAGTACAGCTACGGAGCCAACAAACAAGCAAACAAATGAGCTGCCCAAAACTCTGAACTAAGAAGCAGCCGTGTCTTTCAGCCTCCTTGTACCCACAATGCTCTTGTGTCAGAACCCACTCTAGCTACAGGGCAAGAGGGCTGCTTCCTGCCCACTCTTCCTATCCCCTTGGCCTTCAGATTGCTTTTTAAAGCATATTCTTTTGTAAAACTCTAGTATCCCCTTCCCCACCACAAGGCATCTAATGCTGCTGCTCTCATTCTGAGTATGCCTCCGCTTGATACAGACAGCCTCTCTGATGTTAACAGCCCATTTGAGCAAATAATAGAGTGAGCACTTCAAGATGTAGCCAGGAATAGTGTGCACATGTGCTTTTCAGACCCTCATGGGTATGCTGCTCGCCAGCCCACCCACACAAGCTGACTGCTGTGCTCTTTGTATGACCACCCTTATTCCCACATCAAGTGGAATGTACCAGCATTCCTTGTATTGCCACTTTCCCTAAACTATAAATAAACCAAAAGACATCTCAGAAATTCCAAAGTCTTGATCCCAGAATCAAGGAGCTATGTATAAGGAGGGCAGAGCGTGTTCTCCTTCTCAGGTCACCCAAAGGGGTGATGTGGGCCAGCAGCCCTTACTTATAAAGAACAGGCACCTGTAGGCATGTAGGCAGCTGTGCTGCAGTTCTACCTGCATCAGCTCATTCAGCTGACCGGTCAGGAGGCCCAGGTGCCCAAACCCCAAGCAACAGCTGAATAAGGGTTACACAGCACAGACCTACATCTTAAGCAACTCTGCAAGCTGATATTTAGCTGTCTCACTCCAAACAAACTGCCAGATGTTGCCTTTTGCTGAAACAGCATTGCTTTCACAGGGAACTTGGAGCTCTGTCTCTCTCACCCCTCTAAAAATCAATTAAATACTTGTTACCAGAGCAGCTGATGCACAGGGCTTTGCAACACCCGCTGACTGCTCACCTGCAGGCTGAGGGATGTCCCTGTGTTGCTGAGGTGACACTTCCCAACAAACACGCTCAGGCTGTCATTAGGATTTTCAGCATCAGTTGTCTGCGTTCAGACTCTTCAAACACATATTAATCCAGGAGGGTTTGTATTCAGTGTGGCTCTCCTGGGCCTTAAGGTAAATCTCTGCATTTTTGTTTGCTGAGCCTGGCCTTTTGCAGCATAACGTGGTACTCAAGATGAATGAGAAACCATCTCCTGGGAAAACAGATTCCTGGAGACATTTTCATTGGTTGTTGTTTAAAATACATGCTTTGAGAAAATATGGAAGTGCTTTGGTTCCAAAGGGTGAGGACTGCAGGGTATTTCATAAGCCTCAGATGCATGAAAAGTGCAATTCTGCCACCCCTGCTGAGCTGCCTGGAACACAATCCAGGGCAGGAGCCCAGAAAGGGAGCACAGCGCAGTTTCTGCACTAGACATCCACACCAGGGATCATTTCCCCCACTGAGAACCAAAGCCCAAATCCCTCGTTCAGCTCCAAGGCCTGACTGTGGTGTGATGGCACCAGCCTCCTCCTCCCACTGACTCCTGTGCCTAAACAGAGAGCAAAGTCAGGTCCTGCAGCCATGGTCTGCTGCTGCAAAGCAACTGAGGGATACTCAGTGACCTACTTAAGCTTCATTCAGGATCACAGAAACATAGAATCATCAAATATCTCAAGTAGAAAGGGACCCATACAGATCATTGAGTCCAACTTCTGGTTCCACATAGGACTACTCAAAAATCAGACTATATGTCTTAAAACATCATCCAGCTCAGTGCCGTGACTACTTCCCTAGGGAGCCCCTGGATGAAGGGACTTAAGGTATGTCCTAACAAGTGCGTTTTGCCAGGGACCTTACTTCAGCCTTGACTGGCTGAAAAATACCCACTGTATAAAGAGCTGCAACAGCCTGGGCATGAGGAAGAGCAGGGCAGGCAGCACCTTTTGCAGGACAGGTGGCTCTCCCCACCTGCTGCCTCGGCGGCCCCAGGCTGGCAGCCTGGCAAGGAGAGCAGGCTCATCCCATCCTCCTGGGAAGAGAATGAAATCTGGGTTTCCCAGACTCTTGTCCGCTGCCCTAATTGCAAGGTTATCCTGCACAGAACTGCCTCCAGGGCAGCTGGCAGTGGCATTTCAGTGAGAACAATCCTGCCTGTGTACAAAGCCCAGCGAGGGAGGTGGGGCAGGAACATTTTGCTCAGGATCCCAGCTGGCCTTGGGCATCCTCCACGCCCCAAGGTGGTATCTGTGCCAGGAACAGGGCAGTTCTGGGCCCCCTATTCCTGCAGGTCCAGCAAGGAGCAACCTTAAAACCAGAAACTTGAGGAGCTTTGCAGCCAGGTATAAACACTCTTCTCCTCTAACTGTCCAAGACCTCTGTTGGGTTTAACTTCAAGTTTTTTATCTACAGACTGTACACAATGTGCTAACACACACAGGAAAAAAAAAAAAAAACAAACACAAAGCACTCCAGGTGCTATGGTATTATATAAATATCTTATCTGACATCTAGTGAATAACTGCAGCAGTGAGAGCTGCTGGTCTTAGACAAAGCCATGAGTGCTGACACCACGATGCACAAGTACAGTGTTGTACATTATCTGCGAGAGTCCCCCTCCCGCTTACCCCAAATTAAACCTTCTGGGAAGACATCCAAGAAAGAGTACACCTAATACTCAGGCCCAGGTCCCCCGTGACAAAACTCTATAGAACGGAGCAGAATTGAGAGCAACCAAAAACCCAAAGCAAAACAAAGAAACCCATTTTTAAGAGCTACACCAAGTGCCAGAAGGCTAAACGAAGACTTTATCTACTCCCAAAATAACAAATTGGTCCAGTGCCATGAGGAGTCTAGCAGTTCTGGAAAGCATGTGCCAACAATAATAGACACCTTCAGTCGAATGCAACCCCTTTACAGAGATTTACCATATATGACTAGTTCAGACAGACTGTAGTACATTAAATGTCTGTTCCTTATTTATATATTGAATAATTTATAGCACAATGAAATTCTAACATTAATACATCGCCTAACAGTTTTATTTCATATTTACTTTATTTTCCAAAGTTTCTTCCCTGAAGTATAGTTGAGCAAGGAAAAAGTATCAAACTATAAAATACCTCATAAATTCAATGGTAAACATGCTGCTAAGACAAACTAACATAATTTGATAGGAGTTATTTGCAAGGGCCAAGACAATAGATGTGTGCTCTCTAGTGAAAAAGAGGCTGTGGACATGATGGAAAGATGCGCTGCCAGTGGAATGGAGGGTGTGCCTACTGCAAGGGCATGAGCTAATGCAGAAAGCAACTCCAGCATGAGAATAATTTTCTTACGTGCAGAATATATCGACACATTGCTGAAAGAATGGGAAGTAGTGGAGTCGTCATTCTTGGAGTTGTTCAAGAAACGTGGAAATGTGGCACTGAGGGACATGGTTAGTGGGCAAGGCAGTTGATGGTCGGGCTAGATGATTTTAGAGGTCTTTTCCAGCCTTAATGATTCTGTCATTCCATGATTCAGTGTGCCAGCAGGGCCAACAAGCACTGTTTAGAAAATGCAGATGGGCATTCAGGCTTTGGGGTGGAGGCAGCAAAAAGACTGCCAGGCAAAGAGGAGAATGAAGGAGGGAGCAACATGATGCGTCCTGCATTTTCCATGCAGAAAGAGCAAGAGCAGGTGAGGCAATGACAACAGAATGAATAGCAGGAAGTGTTTGCATAAGCAAACGGGTAACCCCTAGAAACTACCTCCATACGCATTATGGAGGCAATTAGCTTAGAAAACATCAGGAAAGGATTATATTTATGCAGGTCTGAACATCGCATGAAGTCACGGTAGCTAAAATAAATACATCCCAGAAGCGCTGCCTTTCCTCATTGGAGAAGGATGCAGGCTGCAGCGGCAAGAGCAGCGCATGGTGTTGCTGACCATCAGCAGTCCCATTGCCAGGCTGGTGGAGAGCCCTGAGACCTCCACGCCTTGAAGGTTCCCAGGTGCTTGCAGCTAATTGGATGCAGTGCTGCATCTGCTTTTACATCTAGTTGGTCTGCCTGCCACCTCTTGGAATGAGAGCTGCACTCCTGAATCACACCAACACTCAAAAACCTCTTCCTGAAAAATGAAATGGTTGAGAGCAGCCTGAGCACACTGAGAGAGCTGATGTGTGTGTGAGGTCTCCTGCTGCATGCCCTGAATTTGTCAAGCTCCCTGTGAACACTAAAGCAGCTCAGACTGATGGAAACCACGAGCATTTGTTACCATGAATGTGTAATTACCAGCAGCTGTGTCACCACTGGTTAAACCATTGTCTCTCTGCTGATCTCCCTCTTGGTTTTGGTACCACAGTCCAAACGTGCCGCAGAAAGTGGAGTTGTTCCATCTCCTCCTCTTCATTTTAGACCACAGAAGGGACCATCAATCAGTAAAAATTGCACAAACCTGAAAAATAATTTTATTTTGCCTTGTTCCCTTTGCAATAATAAAAAAAAATCTCCTCATGTTTTGCATAAGATGACTGCTTTTTTGGAAGAGCTGATTGCCATTGGTTTCTGTTAACCTTTCTGCTAGGAACACAATGCTGCACTGAAAACAGGACCTGTTTGCATGAAAACGATTACATGGAAATAAAAGTTGTAGTTGTGAATTTCAGCCCCGTGTAATTATCTGTGGGACATTACAAGCTGGTTTCGGAAAAACATGAGCAGTGCCAAGGAGCATTCTTGAGGTCTGATTCCCACCAAACAACCACAGGCTGCAAACAAAGCTCTTTTAAGTAAGCAATCACAAAGGTTAGATTTTGGAATGCAAAATTAATATGAAGGCTCTTTAATACTGCAGCATCTCACATGTTGGGAGCACGCAGTGCTTGTTGCTCCTTTGTGCTGCTGTTGTTCCTGCGGGGAGCTGAGCATTATCTGTGAAACACAGGTGCTGCGGCAGCTGCAGGCACCAGGCTGGAAGCCCACAGGGTGCAGGCAGAAGGCTGCTTGCTACATGGCCTCTGCCATAGTGGGAACGGGTTCTACTTTATCCTCAGGCTGGTGCATCAGCACTTCATTAGTCACAGGCTGTCGCTGGCTGTGATCACGGTACAGACTAAAGTTCACTTCTCCCACCCTGCAGTCCCAATAGTGGTTACTGCTGTTCCCACTGTATGGGTGGGGAAGGATAGCCAAAATAAAGGGCTGAAAGCCTGTTCAGGCCTCACCGAACTCCGCGAGCCTCTTTTAGGCATTATTAGCAGGTTCTTGACTCAGCCCTGGCTGGACTGGGGGCAGCTCAGCAGCACCACTGGAGACCCACCGGCCCCACACCATGGCCACAGCTGTCCCAGGGTTCTGTGAGCCATACTGCAGCCACAAGACCCTTCTAGGGGGGGCTCTGCCTCCCACTGTTAGCCCCAGGACGGGGTATCCACCACCCCTCTGTGCAGCCTGCTCCAGTGCCTCACCACCCTTATGATAAAAGACTTCTTCCTTATATCCAACCTAAATCTCTCCTCTTTTAGTTTGAAACCATTTCCCCTTGTCCTGTCACCACAAACGCTGCTAAAAAGGCTGCTCCCCTTCAGCTATTTATATATACCTACATATATGTGACTATATGCATTTCAAACTTGAAATTTGTTATCTTAAAAAAAAAAAACACAAATTATTTTGAGTTTCGGGAATAAGCTTTTTGGTGGTAATGAAAAAAAAAAAAACCACCACCATTAACCCATAAAATGTCAGTTAATTGTTTATTAAAGCTTTTGAACATCAGAAATAGAGCACTTGTGGTCTGCTACCAGGAAAAAGAAGTCTTTGGACAGATAGCACAACCAGTGCCATGACTTGCAAGAAATACAGAAAATAAACATATTTCTGCTTCTAGAAGCCAGGCCAGAGTTAACGCACTTCTGAATTGAAGGATAGGAGCATGACCTCTGTCCACAAACCTTGCTCAGCGTTCATGTCTCAAACAATGTTAGATGTTGGCTCTTTGTCCTCATCCAGAAGACCTTATCCACTGGGGATGCTGCATGTTATCCTGCCTGTTATCCCTGCTCCAGTTTCCCTTTTTCCTACTCATCTTTTTTCCCCATTTGCACATTTCCCCTCTTTGCTCTCTTTTTCACCCCAGGCTTGGCGCTTCCTGTGCTGCTCACCATGCTCTCCCCCACTGTGCCTATGAGCAATCTCCAGAAACCTTTCTTCAAGATTCCTCTCTAGTCCCTAACTTTCAGACAATAATCCTCTTCAGCTTCTGTTCGTATGTCTTCTCCCACTTTAACTTTTATGTTAAGCAAGTTCTCTTTCTTGCATGACTTGCATACATGCACACTATCTCTTGTTGGGTGCGATGCATCTTTTAATTAATGGAAGAATCTACATCCCAAGAAGGCTGAAAATAACCTTGTGATACGCAATGACAGTTTGCAGCTTTGAAGTTAATGCCGATAACCATCTCATCTGGGCTAGAAAAGACAACAACAACAACAACAACAAGAGTTCATTGTTGACCAAAATCTAGAAAGATAAACTGGCTTTGTACACAAAGTGGAATCAATAAGAAACGTAACAGCCTTGTTTTACTGTGTTGCTCAGTGAAGGGTGAGAAACAAACTGACACTGAAAAACAAACTGAGCACAAGGAGAAAAGAATAACTGATTTTTGAGTGTGTTCCAAAAGTGACATTTGTAATCCACTTAAGGAAAATATTGTAACTTATTTGGGCTTTGTCCTGACCACAGAATTTCCCTTTTGTTAAAGCTGGTCTTCTTTTCCAAGTGATAAAAGATCGGTAGAAATCTGCTAGGCTTTCTCATTGCCTTTTTACACCAGCAACGCGATCTGTATTTTAATGGTGCCTCTCTACGTTAAAAGAATCATTTGTGCACTGTTGCAGAATGAGCATTACGTGACCATGGCCTTTATAAAGTGAATGCCGTGTTAAAGATAATTAATAAGCCAAGTGTTGAAAGTTGACCATCAGCACCATGCAGAAGAGGCTCTGACACCCTGTAGCTTCCTAGTGCTTGTGTTTGTGCCAAGAAAAATGGATGGTTGCCAAGACTGCGTGATGTGCAAGAGCTAGCCAACGTGATCTCTTTAAGCACAGCTTGTTTTCACTCACTCTTTGTGGAAGGAGGTCGTAAATTGTTATCCAAAGAAACCACAGAAGAGCAGAGTGCCTTGCAATGATTTGTTGCTGAGGATGTAGCTGTACGACTGGCCGGAGCCAGCCCTGCCGCTATATGTGATTTCTGCACAGTCGGCAAGAGCCACTGCACACTGCACACCCCGATCAGTGCTCCAGCCAGTGAGAGGGACAGGGCATGGCCAGGGATGGGTGCAGGGAGCAGCAGCAGGACCAAGGGATCTAGCAGCACCCCAGTGTCAGTACAACCACACTGCATCTCCAAGCATATGCTCCTGGCATCCTGCTGAAGCTCCTGTGCATGGAAAGGCACCAGCCGGAGGCAAGGCTGGGGCAGATGCTGGGTGTGGGATACCTGTCCTCTGCTGTCCTACCACTGGACAAAGGACATCTCACAACCCTGTGGTGACATCTGTTTGTCATTCAGACATTGCAGTCAGCCACAAAGCAGGATCCTGGTGCTCATCTCTGTTTAAATGAGAAGTAGAACAATATGCAATCCCACGGAGCCCCTCCACAGCCAGGCAGCGCCATTAAACCTCTCAGTAATGTGAAGAGACCTGCTAGAAGCTGCACACCAGCTACATGCAATAGCTCATTCCCCTCAAGGCTGGGCAGGTTTCCTGCCAACATTTCTTCCCCTCCCTCTCCCCAGACCCAACATCCCCAGCCTGGGAAACGTGAGGCATCTTCCAGGTTGTGTTCCAGGGGAGAGACACTAAAGATCTATTTTGTAGCACCAACGGGATCATCCTGGTTTCCAGCAGGCACCAGCATACCGCCCCGTGTGCGCACTGACCAACCTCTGGCTGCTTCTGGGGAGTCTGAAGTGCTTACCCTTTGGTCTGAAGACTCAGGAATCTCCACAGTGAGAGCGGGACGCTTGGAGAAGTGCCCACAGCGCAGCTGCCCCCAGAGCTCTGGCAGGCAGGGAACAGAGCATTGCCATCCCACCTGCAGACTCGCCTTTGCAGTTCCCCATGTTAGGACATGACCCAGCACGCAGCAGCGCTGGGCAGCTGGAGAAGGGTGTCGGGCCCCAACCTGCCCACAGGAAGGGGCTGATGGGGAACATTTCCTGGGTTCTTGTCCCAGCCCAACCACTGCCTGTTTTCGTTACGGACTGTGTGGCTGCCATCCGCTATCCAGGTAACATCATCCCAGCGAATCCTTCAGCAGCCCAATGGGGCTGAGGAGCCTTCCAACAGCAGCAAACCAGACTGTCTCATCTTGCTATCCCCTCCGTGTCTGCTGTCTAACACTGACCACATTTCCTTGCCCTTGTGGCATTACTGGAATGAGTCACGTGGGTCCTCATGTTCTGTCCTGCACTAATGAAACTGTCAGTCAGCACCAGAGCTTGTACATCCCGGGGATTACCAAAGCCCTCATCTGCAGGTTTTCCCCTGGCAAGATGTGAGGGATAATCCAGCTGTGTGAGCGTACTGTGAATAAATCAAGCTTTATTAAAGAAATCGATACTTTCAACCTAGATTATGCCTCCTGCCAGGAAGGTGACATCATTACTGGTGCAGGTATTAGCATTCTGCTGAGCTGCAACTGGAATGGAGCCTGTGCTTTGCTAGGCTTCTCAGGAGCCGCCATGCAAAACCTCAGCACCCAAACTTGGTAACTATAGTTCATGAAACAACGCTAGGTTGGATCATGTTGTTTATTGGATGACCAAACTGCCGTTTCTTAAAACTTCTAGGCAAACAAGGCCAATGATAAGGAAAGCAATGAGCTTTGACAGCACAGCCTTCTCATTCTGCATATGTCTGAGGTCTCTACTTGGGATTTAAACAGCTGATTCAAAAAGTCTCGGCTCCAGCAAACTCTAGAATTGTCTGCTGCATTTTCATTACTTTGTGCAAACTTCATCAAATTGTCATTGTTGAACTTACTTACAACAGAAAAAAACTGTGTAGCACTACTGAGATACATGAATATTTAAACACAGAAATTAATTAAATAGGTATGTCCTTCTAGAACAGGGCTATGGATAACAGAGCAGGAATTTGCTTTTCACTAGCTGATGTTGCACAGAACTCATTTCAAAATCCCTTTTAACTCAGGGCACGTGTGGGTGAGAAATTAGCCAAGGTCTCTGTCTTTAGTATGAGCATTTTGTTAAAATGATATCTGGAAAAAAATGTAACAGAATATGACTAAACCCCCCTGCAAAGTAAAATCGGAACCATCTAAAAGAAATGCATGTAACATAACAGCAAGGATTAGCAGGGGAGCACCAGGGGAGCGAGCAGATCACCTGAGCTGTAAACAGACTTGTGGGACCGCACCAACAAGATCAAACAGGGATAAGGTAATCCCAGGTGAGTGGAAAGTATTTAGTGGATGCAAAGGCCCGGGGCCAGTGATGTGTGACAGTGCAGTAAATAGGTCAGACAGTCTGCTCAGCCACTCAGTGCTCAAAACATGGAGAGCAACTTTCACATAAGATTACAGAACAGAGGACTAAAACAGAGGGCTTTGTTTTGAGGTGATAGCAGCGGGTAAACACGCTTTGGGTCACTTGCACAAGGGAAGGGAGGACAGGTTTTCATAGAGCAGCAGGCTCGCACATGGCCACCAAACCAAACAGAAGCAAGCAGAAGCATGGCTCCCTGCTCACAGGCTCTGCATGCCAGAGCTGCCCAACCGATAGGAGAAGCGAGCGGGAGTTGTTGATACACCTCAGTGCCGCTTCTCAGAACAAACTGACCTAATTACAGACTGCCCTGCTCAAAACAGCGCAAGTCAGGAAGAAGCTGGTGGGTACCAGTAGCCCAGCTGTGTGTGGGCATCCGGCTTGGGGCTGGGGGTAGGGGCAGGTTAGGGGGCAGCGAGGTTGACAGGGACCAGGAGGAGGCTCGGGGTAACAGGGCCAAGGCGAGGAATGTGGAAGGGTTGGATGCATGTGTTATCTTTAAGTGGTTCTGAACAACGGCCTTGGGAAGGACAGAAACCGAAAAGAGATCTGCTGAGGAGATAAAGTATGTGTGTATTTACAGATAGATAGATCTTGGCATATTTGTAAAATATAGACATATAAATAAGCATGCATTCAGACATAATATTTATGCATATTTATATATATTTATAAAGTGCATTGATAGAAACAGTCATTTTCAATAGAAATAAAACATGTGGTGGAAGTTTCCTCCATTCCAAGGTGGGACCTCTGAGTGCTGCAGCAGTGGATTCCTTAACACTGTTCCCACAGCAGCGGGCATGCCAATGTCTTTGTGTCCCTCCTAGTTGCTCTGACAGGCTGACTACTGGACACAAGAAAACTAATCATTGGATGTGGAGTGCTGAAGAGAGTTTCAAGATGTAGCAGCACCATCCTTGAGTCACAGGGAGAATTTCCTTCTCATATACCCCGTTTTCCTGATCTGGAGAGGTCCTCTCCCTTAGCGTTATCTCCAGGCCATGACACAGCAGTCACTAACGCTCCCGCTGCTCTCTGTGTGCCCTCAAAACCTGCAGCAGAATGTTGGTTGACACGAGAGTTCGGTCAGCTTCTCAGCCTCGCTCACAGCCAGCACCGTCTTACCCCACAGGAACCCACGCTGAGTGCTGAGCGCAAGCTGGGCACAAGCCCGTCATTCACAATCCATTGCAAATGGAAAAAAAAAAAATTATAATAATAAATGGGAAGGAGATGGCTGGGGCTGGGGCTGGGGCTGGGGCGGGGGCCGGGCCCGCGGAGGCTCCGCCCCGGTGCTTTAAGCGGCTGCGGGGCCGCGCCGTGCCGAGAGGTGTGGAGTGGAGCTCGTGGTAAGTAGGGACGTGTGGTCGGGTCCTGTCCGCCGCCTGCCTCAGCCTGGGGTGCTTGTACAGGGACACGAGGGAGGTCGGGGAGGGAGCCTTCATCTTTTTCTTCGCCCCGTGCTGCCTCTGACGGCCCCCGGCAGCACGCAGTCCGGCTTTCCAGCCTTGGTTCTGACGCTTGTTGTGGAGGGTGAGGCTGACCCGGGTGCCTGGGGAGCTAGCGGGGCGAAGCTGGGGGCACCGTGCTCTGCCCGGCAGCGCTTGGCATGCCCTGCTGAATGAACGCAGCTTTGGTACGTTCGGCTCCAGGACGGATAGCTGGAAATGCAATTTTGTGTGCTTTAAAGATAACTGGATGGCTGGAAATTCCTTATTGTTTGTCTTGTGGCTGTTCTTTTATGTAAACTCTCTGCTAACAGATGTACTGGAAAGGACAGTGCAGCTGAAGTAATTAGCTGCGTGCAGAGCACTGGCTGGGTACTGTGGCCTCCTCTTGGCTGGGCACGAGCACCGCAGAAGCCAGGGGGGTTCTTATCTCAGGAAAGTGGCTGCCAACACGCCTGCACTCTTAAGTCAGAGCTGCTTGTGCTGGCAATGAGATCACCTGGCTGCTTAATTACAGCTGCAGAGCTCCCTGGAGGCCTGCCTGGACTAGCCAAGAAGCCTTTGGCGAGTGGAGCTGCCTTTGGGCAGGGTGTGAGGCTGGGACCTGCTCTTTGTGGAGCCCGCTGTGCCCAACTAGCAGCAGCTGGTGGGCAACCGTGCGTGCGTGCCGTCCTACACCCATACCTCCCAGGCATCACTGCCCCGGGGGCAGCCCTTGCTGCTGGCTAACTGAAAAGGTACTGCTGTCCTTCCCACGCGAGCTGGCATGGGAACAGCATGGGGAGGATAAGTGGAAGACTCTTCTGTGGAAGAGCGCAAGGTGACCGTGAAGTACTGACTTCAGTTCCTTTTTGTTTTTTGTCTAACGAATTCCCAGCACTCTTATCAGGGTATTGGAGCCAGCTCCTGGTTGCCAGATCCTTCAACACTCCATCCTCTTGGGGAGGGGGGAAGGGGCTGCACCCCATGTTGCCAAATATTGCATGGGAAATCTGGGGTGAAGCTGGAAACCCGAGCCAGGTCTTCAGATCTTGTGTGCGTGGAAACCAGATAATGGTTTGTTAACAGAGTGATTAAAATAGTTTAAGCTGAAGTACATGCAGAAAGGGACGTGAGCATGGGGATGGTGAGAGGAAAAGACAGAAGTAGTTCTTGAGCCAAATTCCTACCACTTCTGCTTTGGAGGGTGGACAAAGTGGAAAGGAGTCTCCTCTCTGCTTTTTCCAGTTAACGGGCTCCTTTTGCGAAGCTTTGTGCAGCCCATATTCCCTCTAACTGAGGACGCTGTCTGCCATGATTGATGTCAGCTGCTGTGCGGTAGCATGGCCAAACACTTGAATAAAAGAAATGGAATCTTAATTTTTAGACTCTACTATTGTGCCAAGAATGACAGAGTCAAAGTGGTAAACGTCATAAAACTAATTTTATGAGCTCGGTCAGAGTATTAGTGCTAAACCACAAGCGGTAATGGTGTTAATCCTGTGGAAGCATTGAACAAAGGAATATCTCAGTAATTAGTGTCAGTGCTGTAAATGGCACTGCTCAGCCATTGAGGAAGTTTCCTAAGCCTCTGGTTAGGAATGTACCAGAGATGCCCCAATTCACGTTAATAAACTAATCTTATTTTCCCACATGCCATAAATGGCTGCTTGCATATCTGGGACAAAGCTCTTTTATCAGACACTTGGCACTGGTCATGCTTGGGAACCGTGCAGCCCTCACTCATACCCAAAACTGCTGACCCGGTCAGGGTGCTTGGCTGGAGCATGGGCGAGGTGGGTCCCTTTGTTGTGGCTTAGCAGAGTTTGTGCTCTCTGTCGGGATTTATAAGTCCTGAGGAGCTGGGTGCCCACGAGAACTGGCTGTGCACCAGGAGAGAGCAGTGCCACCGGGGGAGTGCGGCAAATAGCTCATAGCTTTGGTGGCTGCAGGGGGAGGAAGCCCCATTAAAAGCTAAGGGTACTCAGCATTGGTGCTTCAGCCCAGGCCAGCTCGTGAGACTTGCTGAGGAGGAGAGGGAGATCCCAGTCAAGCTGGGTGGAGGGAAAGCATGAGGACAGGGGAGTGGGGCAGGCTGGGATGGACACTGTTGCTTCTGGCTTGTGTGGGAGACTGCTGCTAGGGCTGCAGCTGGATGTGTCAGGGTGTCTGTCCCTCTTCACCAGACTCTTGGGCCTGATGCAGGTCATGTGTGAGAGAGAGCTCTGCTGCTGCTTACAGCAGCTGCAGGCCCTTGGACACTTGCTTTTGGCTTCTGTACCTGTTCATTAAAGCCAGTTCATGTAACAGTGATGGGTCTATGGGAATCAATCCCCCTTCAGCCCCTTTGAAGCCCAGGCATGATCTCGGAGTAGTTCAGAATGCCCCTGCAGCACCAGCATGTGGTTCTCCAGTGGGCTGATCTTTGGCTTGTGCTCCATCCCGAGTGATGGGCCCCACAGTAAAACAAAATGCCGTTGTTGGCACAATTGATTTGCTTCCACCAGTGAGAAGCCTGGAGCTAATGAAGCATAGAAACTGAAATTACATCCATCTGGGGGGATGTTAGCTCAAGGTACGGTAAAGCCCTTGTGCATGAAAGTGTAATTTGTGCATATCCAGTTTACGTAGCTTTGAAAGCCCTGAGCGTGCACTGGGAATCATCTCGTGGGCTCAGTGTCTGCTTTCCTCGCTGCTGGGCAGCAGCAGCTGCTGTTCCCTTGGGCCTGTTGGGGCCATTGGGCCCAGCTGAGGAGCTGCTCTGAGGAAGCACAGGTTTTTAAACTCTTGGTGAGATCACAAGCTTGTGCCTGACAGCTGGGTGCAGCATGTGGTGTTTGAGGGAGCACCAAATCCCAGCATGGAGGCAGGGCCCTGAAGGACGTTGTGTCAGTGCAGCTAACGAAGCTATCCTCCCTGCAGCACCACCATGCCAAACTGGGGAGGTGGCAACAAATGTGGAGCCTGCGGTCGGACGGTCTACCATGCTGAGGAGGTGCAGTGCGACGGACGGAGCTTCCACCGCTGCTGCTTCCTCTGCAGTAAGTACTGCCCTTGTGGCCCACCAGAACCACCCTGACAGAGCTCAGGCCTGTGGCAGTGAGGTGGTGGGCCGTGGCGGCCATCTGGTACTGGGCTGGACACCTGCAGGTGCACAGTGCCCAAGGGGAGCCTGTGCCATGTGCCCGTAGGAGTGCTGTCCTACCCACTCGGCACAGTGTGGGTTGAGACTTGCTTGGGGCATTGCTGTGTTGTCAAAGCTTCAGCACGGCCAAAAGCTGAGGCTCTCTTGGCACAGAGGCCTGTGGCTTATTTCAGATGAAAGGAGTCCAAAGCACTATTCGCCAATCCAGCCAATGAGTCCACTGAGGCATTGAAAACAGCTTTCTCTGCTGAAAAGACTTCTGATTAGATGAAAGAAACAAAGGGTCACTTTATGGTTTTGAATGCTTTGCAAACCAGCAGCCTGTCTGACCGAGTCAGAGAACTTTACCTTATTACAAACGCGAAGTATTATTTTGTCTTGCTTGCTGGTGCTCGGTGCCTGCAGACAGAGCTCGGGTTTAGCCCTCTCTATGAGCTGCAGCTGCAGCCGGGCCTCTCGGTCTGGTTTGCCATTAATCTGCATAAAGTCAGCACACTGGGCTGGCATGGGAGCCTGGGCACACCTACGCTCCTTTTCCTTTGCTCTACAGCAGCCACAAAAAAAAATGAGATGTCTCAGCTGCCTCATTTTCAGCCTTTTATGGGAATTTCTATTAAAAGAAACCTGGAACTTACAGTCAGACAATGGCTCTAGTGTGTCTGACTCCGTGTTTGCTTTTGCCTCGTGGATAATTCTGCTGGGGTTAAAGTCTGCATGCTCTAACAAATGTGCATGAGTTGATTTACTTATTGGATATTTGTGTCTTATAAAAGGAGCCTTGGAGCTAATGAATGCCGTAAGCAAATGCCATGTAAAAAAATGCCATGTATTTTGAAGACTTTAAATTCTTTTTGAACACAGAAATCATAAGGTTTTCTTTCTTTTTTTTCTTCTCCAACCCATTCTTCATCACAGCAAACTGCTGTTGCAGACTGAGAGCACATCAGTTGGGTTACAAAAGAAGGTTTAAGAAGAAGCAGGAAATAGTTCAACTTTCAACTGTAACCTTGAGCAGGGTGCTTATGTTGTGCTGAAGGATGATTTATGAATGCCAGAAAAGCCAGGCCCCTCTGGTGACAGCTGTGAAACAGTACCAGCTGTGCCCCAACCCAGCACTGGGCAGGAGGGAAACCCCACTCTGGGGAAGAGGGTGGGACAGGGACTCTCTTGCACAGATTTGCTCTGTACTATATGGCATCTGTCAGGGGAAACTGCTAGCCACACTGTCTGGGTTTCTGAGCATGGCCGTGGGAAGGTAGGAGGGAACAGAGCCCTTTATGAGGCTACGCATAATTCACTAACTCAAAAGACAACCCACTTCTAATCTCCAGTGGTCCCACAGTCTAATCAGAGCATTGTGGACAAGGAAACTGCTGTCAACACTTCTTGCTTGACTTCAGGCTTACTGCGTGTGTGTGTGTGCGTGTGGAAATGGGCGCTTAATGGCATTTAACTTTTTTCCCTCCAGTGGTCTGCCGGAAGAATTTGGACAGCACAACTGTTGCAATTCATGATGCTGAAGTTTACTGCAAATCTTGCTATGGAAAGAAGTACGGCCCAAAAGGTTACGGCTATGGGCAAGGGGCAGGCACACTGAACATGGACAGGGGAGAGAGGCTAGGCATCAAGCCTGAGAGGTGAGTTAACCGAGCCACAACATGCATGAGCTCTGTGTCTAGCAGTGCTCTCACAGGAGTCTTTCAGGCTGGATTTTGTCTAATTTGTGCCACCTGGAACAGAAATGCTGCAAAATTCCCCAGTGTAACCAAGTGCAGGGCAGTTAGCCAACAATGCACAGACCTTCTGTAGTAACTCTGGGTAGGCCCTGTAAGGGCAGGTGTTGGCACAGGTGAAGACATGAGAAGTGAGCTGTATGCAATGGGATGGGATTGCTGACCCACTGATGGTTCTGCAGGAGCCCTCGGCTGGTAGGCACTCTGGTGGGTTTGAGGATGCTCTCTTAAATAAGCTGCAAATGCAGCTGCTCGGCAAGTTTGTGCAGGGATGGAGTCAGGGAGCTGCAACTCTGGGGCCATAAGAATGAGTTTTTAATTGGTAAATGAAGAACTGTTCGGGCTTAATTATAGCCAAAACCGAATGCCTTATTAAACATTCCTAATCTGATTAAGTTCTTGTTGTAAAGCAAAGCATGTGAAAAGCACCTGAGCTATGCCTCACAGATGATTTTACACAAGTTCCCAAATTGTTGCTTGACTTTGTGTAATGTGTGCTGTCCTGCCAGAGCAAATCCAGAGATGCTAAATAGCTCTGTGCTTAGGGTCACTGATCAGTTCCAGACATGATCAGATGACAGGAAATTAACATAATTGTTTTTAGCTTGCTAAAGCTAAAATAAATCCATGTCCTGATACAGGCCTGGGTATCAGCACGCTTCTAGCAGTGAAAAGGTGAAGGGCCCTTGGAAAACTAGCTTTTCCAGTAGCTCCTTAGGGTCTTCTGAAGCATGGTAGGAAAAAAGGAGAAAGCCTTGCTTGGTAAGCACCTCTTCAATTTTGGAAAAGTACGGTATTCTGTTCTGTGTGCTGCATGCTGCATGGTTCATGTTGTTGGGAAGAGCCAGAGCCCTTGAACTACAGAAACAAAATGTCCTCTTACTTTCAGCACACCCTCTCCTCACCGACCCACCACAAACCCAAATACTTCAAAATTCGCTCAGAAGTTTGGAGGCGCAGAGAAATGTTCTCGGTGTGGGGATTCTGTTTATGCGGCGGAGAAAGTCATAGGTGCTGGAAAGGTAAGGGAATGTGACTTCTGTATCTATCTGCTAAATGAACTCCAAAGTGAGTGAAGTATGTTATGAAGGCTTCCTGGAGCATGCTGTCCAGAAGGTAGCAGGGAACCGACCGTGGCACAGTTTCCTTAACACTGAATTTCTCAGAATTGGAAATGATCAAATCAGTCTAGTCTTCACTTTTTTGAACATGAAATGGAAATTCTGGGTGATGAGCTCTCACCTTGTTTTTCAGAGTTAAAGCTTCAGTACCTCCTCAAAGTACAGGAGCCCTCCAGATGAGGGAATGATTTTTTTTTTTCTCATAGAGCTCACGAAGGGCTGAATGTTTCAGCAGAATGGGCACGTTCTCTGCAAGCACCACGTAGCACTGTGCAATGCGTTCTGCCAGCTGTCTGGTTCACTATCAATAGCTAAGATCAGAATTGATTAGGACAAGCTCAGACCTTTCAAAACACTTATCTGAGCAGAAAGCAGTGTGGAATTCAGGCCTTTGTGCCATCCAAAAGTACAGACACTCTTAACTGGTTACTGGTGCAAGCTCTCCGACTGGTTTTCATTGCACCAGTATAAGTAAACAATTCTGATGCAGTCATCTCTAGTTAATGCTTTTTAAAAAATAAACTGAGCCATTCTGTGTATTTAAACTATATCTTTTCCATTTCCCCCCCCAGCCGTGGCACAAGAACTGCTTCCGATGTGCCAAGTGTGGGAAAAGTCTGGAATCTACAACCCTAACCGAAAAAGAGGGAGAAATCTACTGTAAAGGTGAGAAAAGAAACAAAGACCATTGTTTAATCATAGAATTATAGAATGGTTTGGGTTGGAGGGGACCTTTAAGATCACCTAGTTTTGACCCCCTGCTATAGACAGGGACAGCTCCCTCTAGACCAGATTACTCACAGCCCCATCCAGCCTGGCCTTGAATGCTTCCAGGGAGGGGCATTCACAACCTCTCTGGGCAACCTGTTCAGTGTCTTGCCACCCTCACAGTAAAGAATTTCTTCCTGATATCTAGTCTAAACCTACGCTTTTCCAGTTTAAAGCCATTTCCCTTCATCCTGTCGCTACCTGCCCTTATAAAAAGTCCCTCCCCAGCCTTCCTGTAGGCCCCCTTCAGGTACTGGAAGGTTGCTATAAGGTCTCCTTGGAGCTTTCTCCAGTCTGAAGAGCCCCAGTCTGTCCTTGTAGGAGAGGTGCTCCAGCCCTCTGCTCATCTTCATCGCCCTCCTCTGGACCCGCTCCAACAGCTTGACCTCGTTCTTGTGTTGGGGCCCCCAGGACTGGATGCAGTACTCCAGGTGGGGTCTCATGAGAGCAGAGTAGAGGGGCAGAGTCACCTTCCTCGACCTGCTGCTCACACTTCTGGTAATGTGTTGCAAGGACAGAGGCTGAATTTATTCCCATTTCAAGAAACTTCCGGGCTCCTGTCAAGATGATAGAAATGGTCTGTAGGTCACAGAACTGGAGCTGAGCGCTGTGCTAGTTCTGAGGCTGCTGATGTGGCATACATATGGAAAACCTTGCTGGACCTGGACATACTGAGCTGTGTAGTGGCAGCCCATGCCCTTAGTCAGGTCAAGGAGCAAACCAGAGGGCGGGCACTGGTAGCAGTTACCATGCCGTACCTCCTGTGACACAGAGTGGGTGACCCACACCGTGGCTGGGTGACAGCATGCTTTGATGTGTACCCAGTCACGGAGCTGGCACGTGAAATGCTTTCACTGAACATCACCCAAATCAGGAGCTACCCTGACAAAAGAGACGTGGGTGTTCAGCCATGGCAGTTACCCAAAAAAAGTTTTTAAGGGTTGCTTTGTATTCCAATGTTCTGATGAGGAAAGTGATCAAGTGGCTTAACCTAGAAAATGCTGCTCTTCATGAACAGCTCAGAAGCCTCAGCTCTTACCAGCACATTTGTCTTGCAGGCTGTTATGCAAAGAACTTCGGCCCTAAAGGATTTGGCTATGGTCAGGGAGCAGGAGCCCTCGTTCATGCCCAGTGAGGGAGTACAGCGCAACCTGCACAGCTCTGCACAGATTCAGCTAAAGGAAAGTTTCCAAAATGTTACTAACTACTGTGAAACAGATGCTAGTTGACTGTAGTGTTTGGGCCATAGTTTTAGATGATTTTTTTGAAGCACTGCTTTCTTCCTTGCTTTATGTACCACACTTTTCATACTGTGTATCAATTCAATAAAGCTTTGCTTGTTGATATATCTTAAAGCCAAATGTTATCTTTGCTGCCAGATGTGAAAAGGTAATTACATATGCTGTTAACTGGGGTGCTTTGGGGGGAGCTGTGTGGAGACACAACGGCTTCACTAAGAGCCTAGCAGGACTGGAAGCTGCAGAGGTGAGTAACCACCTCACTACCACAGGGATGCAACAGGGGGGGACAGGACATTCATCTGCTGCTGCAAGCGGTGGTGCAGAGCTGGGTGTGCTGGATTTAAGTGGTTGTACACATAAATTAGCAGTTGTCCCTGCCCTGGATTCTCTAGGGAGTGGAAAGCAATCCTTGCTCACCAGAACTTTCTGTGGGATTACATCTGCCTTGGTATTGAGGTTTTATTATGTATAGGGTTTGCATGGTTGCAGTGCACTAATATAGGGGCAGATGAATACGGTCCCTACTCACAGCTGATGAAGTGCTGGACAAACATGTGAAACATAATGTTAAGCTTTTGAAGTTCTTCCAGTAGTGTTACAGCCCTCAGTTCCCTGGAGTCTGGGGAGGACTGTGTCAAATGCAGCCTAGATTTAGTGTGATCGCACCAGTTGTGTGAAGGCCCTCGCAGTCAGCCAGGGTCCTTGAATCTGCTAGGTGTCAAATAGCAGCATTTGCTGAAGGTTTACTGAAATTACTTGTTGCCATATCTTGAGTGGAAAGCTCCCAGGAGAGATGGGCTTCTTTTAGAGGCTGGAGCATTTCCCACTGATATTGCTAGGCCTGAGTCAACTGCACCTCAACTTTCACTTCTTGTGGAGCATGTAGAGGTCACTTCCTCAACAGAAGCCCCAGGTCCAGCCCAACACAGCAGCCTTATGTGAGAATGAGGTACTAAAACTGAGGCAGAAGTCACTCAGTCAGAGGGAAGCTGCCTCATCTTTCTGCAAGCAATCAGCATTAGTAGAAACAGCTTTGCTGTTTTTGTTTTTAAAAACATCATCTGAGTTCATTGAGCACCAGAAACACATGTTCACTGGTGGGTTCAGGCTCCTTGTCCAGGCTGCCACTGTTAGATCCCTTCACAAAGCTCAGGGCTTCTTTCTGCCTACTGTGAGGAAGAAGTGCTTGGGATCTGGGAATCAGCTCCTTCTCCCACACACTGTATCTCAGGAGTATGCTTGAGCTATGGCAGGTAACAGGCTGCAGGAGGAGCTTCTTCCCATCCCTTCCAGTACAAAATAAACTCCTGCACAGCAAGGAGGTCAATCAGGCCAAGCTTCTAGAGCGCAGCCGCATTGCTGAGGCAGTGCAGACTTAGGTTACAGCACTTACTTACAGCCCAAGCGGTGGTCAGGGCGGAGGTGCTAGGTTGTTTCTCTTCCCATCCTGCCCAACAGAAGTTGTTACAGAAAAGATGAGAGCTGAAACCGCCTGGTTTTGGGAGCAGGCTGATACCTTTAGGGAAAAAAAAAAAGCCTTTACAGAGTGAGTTCATGCAGACACAAGCACGACTAGGAATGCTGCAATAAAATGGTAATCGTGTGTGAGCGTGGGCTCAGGCAGAGGTTCAAGCAGCGTCTACCGCCGCAGTCTGAGGTAGTGCAGCAGCGCCAGCCAACTGCCTGATTAGAAAAATATGTCCTAGTCAAAGTAATCCACAAAGAGCATTTTGTACGAGTTAGGGAGGAACAATGAGGATACGAGGAACAGCAGACAGGCAGATCAAAATGTGAGCCAAGAGGTTGCACGGCTCACACACAGGGAAAAATTACAACTGAAAACGACACCAGTAGTGTAGAGGCAGCGCACGCTGGGGTGGCAGTGAGACCACAAGCACCAGTGCAACCCTTTGGTCCTTCATAGTGAAGAATTTCATTCTCTTCTGCTACAAAATGATTTTTTTTTCCTTTGCTGACTTAACACTTGTGCAGGAAGGCTCCTGAGCCTCCAACCCTCCCAACCACACCAAAGGCTCACACCTCCACCGCCACCACCCGGCCTCCAGGGAGTCTGCCCTTGTGCTAAACACAGAGCTGAGAAGCTGGCCTCTGGGAAAAGGGGAAGAAGGCCATCACACAACAGGAAAAAAAAACATAAAAAGGAGTTGAAATAAACTTTTCAGAGTGACTCAAAATGAATTCCTGTAGTTAAGTAGTAACTTATCATAAGTTTTTATACAAGCTCCTGCCAGATTTTTGCATTACTATATACAGTAGTCACAAGAAACTACATTCAGTGGATAAACTGAGGGTCCTTTAGGAAAGACATTCTTAAGTGTGTTAAACTCTTGCAAATCATGACGATTTAATAGCACATAAAATGGCCTAAATGAAATTCTGTTTACTGTGGGTTTTGTCACTGTAACCATCATGATCAGATGCCACCATCTCAAAAGTGAAGAGTAACTCACAACTGAGGACAGAGCTGCTCTTTACATGCAAGCTTAAGAGCTAACGACAAAATGAAAAAAAGAGCATTTAATCAAACTTCCTAAATACATTTATGCACACACTTACTTACACTGAAAAAAAACCCCAATCTGTTTGGTCACCGTGTGCAGGCACAAAATCAGCTTATTTCAGAAATCTCTACAAGCACTTTCAGCTTAGCTCAATAAAGGGTAATGCTGTGTTCTTCCTAAAATCATGCAATATTGCTAAGACTTTTATTATCGTTATTCTCTTTATTTCTAACCAAGCGCAGGGAGGTGCGCAGCAGCACGGCTGCTTCAGCTGAAGTCTGTGTGCACACGCCCTGCTTTAGTCAATTGAGTTTGAATGGGCCTCTCCTCCTCACTAGACCTCAGTTTCATAAGGTCATTTCACAGTTGAGTTTTTTTTAAGAGCGACCAAACAGAACATCCTAAGCATTTCAGAGAATACTGTACACAAAGTACAGATCAGAGCTATAATTGGAAAACACAGACAATATGCTGTCTGTCTTAATGATACTTAGGAAAAAAAGGCACTGAAAGGGAAATGATGAACTAACGCTTTCTGCCTCAGCTCTAGACAGCAGCTCTGCCTGTCACTGACCAGCAACAAACAGCCCATCCACAGACGCCTCCGACAGATGGGGCTCCCTTGCAAGCAGTTGCAAGAAGAAGGAAAGAAGACTAATTCTAGGTGCAGACTGCATCTGCCTCCTGCACCATGCAGAGGCTGGGGGGAAGGCAGAGCAGTGCTCAACGCAGCCTTTGCAGCCAAAGGGCCCCTGCCAGGCACAAGGCTTCCCCCCACTGCAGAGCGACCTGGACGGGGCCAGCTCAAACTTAGGGGCTGAATCCAGGCCCCAGCAGCTGAGGACACAAAGACAATGACAGTTATCACTTTTCTGGAGCCTTGTTAATGATGGAAGTGCTTCCTCTTAGTGACGTCCGTTTCCAGAAAGACTTCTGAGAATGGACAAAACCAGTGCTGTGCATAACCACACCAGAAGTCAAGACAAACACTGCATCTAAGAGTCAATATTTATTTGATTAATAACTTACAAAATTTAACAGATTTAATTTATGTAAGGAGAGCTAATTTATTAAACATTTTACAGATTTTATTGTTCACAATGTAATACATCAAGATCTTGACAGTATTAAAATAATACTTGGCACAGTTATAAATAAAGAATATACAAAAAAATCCATAGCTTAAAATGTAGTGATGCTGTTTTACACATTAATTTAAAAAAAAAATCTGGTGGACATCAAAGAATACAGAAACCTGCAAAGGAACAGCACATGTTTAGGGCCAAGACAAAATTCCCATTTATTCTACCTGGATCAGATCAAGCTGGTCTGATCTGTTGGTCTGGATGAGCTTCATCGAGTTTCAGAAGCAATGCAGTTTTGGTTCAACAAATGAATTGCAAGTTTGATAACTTGACAGAAAAACGCTGCATAGTTGGCTCCCCCCGCTGCGCCATTTTATGACTTCTGATCCAAAAGTTCAGTGTTACTCAAGACAAGTCACATTCTGCACTGGAAACTTCACATCCCAAATCCACACACAGGTTAATATTAATAACAATCAATATTGCTCCAATTCTACAGGCAAAACCGTCACCAGAGAGTTCTTACCAAGTGATCTGTGCAGAATTCGCCTCATATTACCAAAGATCACCTTTTTGGCAAACTTTTTTTACAAGGACTGCAGGACAACCCATGGCAGTTAATGCTACCGGGCAATGAAAACCAAAACCTGTATCACGTGCTGAACTGCTCTTCTGGTGCTAGGTGGCTTTTAAGAAAGCGGACTTCAGTTCTTCAAGTCAACCAACTCCCAACAGAGATGTGAGAAGTGAACAAATACGTAGAACGTTACCGATAAATAAATAAACGACCTTGCAAAGTCTTCGTGCTTTGTTCTGAGAGTACAAAAACAGATGAGTAACTGACAGCAACTGTTTTCACTGAAACAGAATTGGGATTACAATTTTGTCTGACAAGAACAGCAAAGGCTTCTTGCCTCCCCTATACCCAAACCTCTCCATCAAAACTGTGTCCAAGATGATGTTGGTTTTTCCAGTATTGAACATTCAAGTACTTTAATGCTGCACTTCTGTAAATCCTGATATCTGGTACTTGCAAACTAAGCGTGTGTCTCGAGATCCACAAACAACTACAGAAAAAAAATGTTTACTTGCAAATACTGAACATCAACTATTTACAGTTTCACTGCTCCTCTGACTAAGGCAAGGGGCGGGAATACCACTAGATTGCTTTATTACCTGTAATCCGCGTATTACAGAAAACGCTAATTTTGCCAAGCATCAAACATGCAGTGAATTTGCAGGGCGTAACGCCTATTAACAGCAATATTTAACATCACTAAAAGCTCATTAGATATCTTCCTATACTTTTTGGTTGAATAAAATGAAAATGAGCAGCTTTAAATATACTAAACACACACTCACAGAGAGAAAACTATTTGATAAATTATTTATGTACAGATACACATTCTTTACACTGGTCTCAGACATCGGCTTTCAGGTCCCCTCCCCAGACTCCCCTCACAGGATTCTTGAACCACTAGGTTGCTACAGCACTTAGAAAAGAACTAACCTGATTCTCAGTCTCTCTGTAAACAATAGTTAAGGAAGCAGTGAACAATTCACTATGAGTATATGAAAACACCATAACAAAAATCAGTGCATCACATTCAAGAAAAGCCCCCTTGGAATGCCATTTCAGTTGATTCCTTACCTTCCAAACTTCCTGTAGCATGAGAACTTAAAAACATTAAGGGTGATTCCCACTTGCCAATATACCACCTTCTTCAGAACGTCGCATTACGTTTTCTATGTGCGTGTGCTATTTTGGAGATATGTTTTTTTCTCTTCTTTTTAAAGTTTGGTTTCCATTATTTTACGCCCGTACAAAATAAGCATTTCAGATGACTGTGGCTTCTTCTGCATTTGCAACCAATTTAAAACTATTTTACTTGATATTTTTATAATTGAGATTTTTGTTCTCACATCTTTGTTTTCCCCCATGCAACTACTATTCGAACACGTTTGCAGCCACATTACGTTGTGCTGTCTGGGGACCAAAGCCAGTACTGAAGCACTGCTAGTTTGTGAAATGTTTATAGGTTTACTTCAAAGATAAGGATTTCTTTTCCACTTTTTTTCTCCTGAACATTATATACTGTAACCTACTTCTGCAGGTGCATCATGCGTTTAAGCACGGCTTCAACTTTGACAGAAGAGCTTTCCTTATTCGTGCAATCTTTTATTTCAGACTATACAAACTCAGAACGGGGCTTCCACAAGGATTTAGTTGTACCAGTAAACGGTGACGATAATAATCACCAAAAAATGTGGGCAATGTATTTTTTCTTAGCATTACCAGATGCGCGTTACTGCTATAACTGAACATTACAGGGGTTCCCCACCACGTGATGTTTATCACAGTATTGAAAAGCACATTTTTCAATGTACATAATACTACAGAAAACCTGTAATAAAAAAAAAAAATCACATTACAGGAACTACACCAAAGCAATCAGTGAACTCTGCATCATGAAATTTAGCTTTATATTCTAGATTCTCATTTCAGTGGAATTATTCATATTGGGAAATGAATTTCTCTGCTCAGCACAACATGACTACTTATGTCGATACTTCAATAATGTCATGCTCCATTGTGAAAGATCTTAAATAAAAAAAACAGCAACAAATACTGTGAATATGCTGTTGCGAATAATTCTCATGTTAAGAACTGTTAAAATCCCTTTTTGATCTTCCTCCTCTTCCTTATCAGGTTTGGCAGTTTATTCTGTCCATTTTTACTTTTGTTAATAAAATTCTGATGAAGAGAAGGTACCTTAAGATTCATCACCAGCCCTACACATAGCATGCTACTCTTCAAGGGATGTGGTTTCGAGAGAGAGAGAAGAAAATTTTCAGGCACCACTCAGATATGATATGCTCACAGGATGAAGGTGGTGCTACACCAGCTGGTAGCCTGATCCTGACGTTTGGTCGTATTCAATCGTATACTGCCTCGTCCAGTCCACGATAACAGGCCGAAAAAGACCGCAGCATCTGAATTCAAAGAAGTCTATAATGTTCCTTATACAACCGTGGCTAAAAACAGAACAGAAATACATGTTAATAAGTAATAACAAAGCTCTTCTAACAAAGTACGCTTTTTTTTTTTTTTTTGTCTTTTTACAGATTCAGTTTCTCACTCTTTAAGTTCCTAACTGCACAGAACCAATTCAGATAAAGATTGTCTTAGCGCATGCTAATGGAGCAAGTTCTGAAATAGGTCATTGTATTGATGAATTTTTGTCCTTGGACACAATCATGACACTAAATTTCCTTCACTGTCTGCTCTCTTACTCCTTCAGCTATCCACTGTTCTTACCCAGAATCACTTCTATCTTTCTAATACTTAGTTCTGTCACACCTAGCGGTTCACAGCTGTAGGTCTAAGATCAATTAAATTCCTAGACAACACAAAGTTAAGGAAGCATTAAGGAAGTAGATGGCACATTCAAGGGCTTTCTGCTGCTGAATTAGTTCACCGTTATCTGTTTAAGATGCTTGCATCAAAACTCCAAAACATATGCATTTTTTTTTTAATAATTACACACAGGTTGAATACGTTCATGGTTTTCTGGAAGAGAAGCTTATGTAATAACGCACCAGAACAGGTCAAAGCAACAAGATGACTACTCCTTCATTTGACAGGTGATGCCAATCTGTTATTTTAGATACGTGGTGTTAATTTTTATGAGTCCTTTTTATAATAGCAGCTGTTCCACCAAATATGGTTTGGGAATTGGATATCAATATAGGGATAAAACCAGTAGTTTTCTCCTATCCTGCCCAGCACTCTTGTGTTCTTTTTTCAGAAAATGTAATTACCTGATTTTGCTACAACTTTTTCCTGTAGGAAGATGTCAACCATAGAGAGATGCTTGTCTTTTACTCAAAGGTTTTGTACGTTAAGATATTAAAAGAATCATACGAACTTCTATTCCAGCACAAAAATCAAACTACATGCAACTAGGACTTGTATCTGCCCTTCCTTTGGGTACTCTGAAAGAGCAGCAGCTCCCACAGAAGTGACAGCATACACTGCAGGATGAGATGTGCTTCTGTCCTTTCTCTGCTCCTTCATAACATGCCCCCAACCCACCAATATTCCAGCCTCATGCCTTCATTTATTTCCTGCTTTGACTCTACAAGCTTCTCCATTCTGCCTTATTCCTCTCCTATAAGTACTAACATCCCAGTGCTACACCATCCTGGAGCTCTCCTCTCAGCTTGCACTCTCATCACTACAGAAACCAGAACCTCACCATACCCTGCTCTTCATATCGAAAAGCCTGTATCTCACCTACACAACATCCACTTCAGCTCCTGGGACATCTTGCACCCCTCTCCACGAGTATTTAGCTACGTTCTGTTTCAAAAAGCTGCATATTCAAACATGAAGAGCAACACAAGTGAGAAATGCATGTTTACGCTTTAAAACTTACTTGAATGGGCTTTCAATAGATGTGGTTGTAACTTTAAAGTGCTTGTACCGTCTTGCATTCATTCTTTCATTTGTAGTGATTCCTAAGCAAGATATCTGAAGACAAAAAAATAAAGCAAGCAATTTAGCCACCATAAAAAACAGGCAAACAGGCCCTACATAAGGCAGGCAGAAAAATAATTTCTTTTTTTATATTCGCTCTTTTGAAGAACATTTTTTGTCCTGCTGAAATTGTTGGATCCAACATAAAACGCCATACAACCGCTGTAGCAGATTGTGCAAAATACTTAAAGGTGATCAGAAATAAATCACGATCACTGAACAAACAGTGCCTTGCTAGTTCATAGGGTAGAGATGCCTTTATTGATTACCAACTGAAGTGCACTGCAAATAACAGATTCAGGAGTTTCTTCACACAGCATTTGAATCATTTTCTTTTCCTCTTGACATTCTGATAACAGTATGGTATTATGATAGTACTGTATTTCCCCCTCATTTAAAATTCTGTAGCACGATTTTTCTGTCAGTAAGACAAAAAGTTAACTAGAAAAAGAGTTTTTTGTTTATTTGTTTCAAACCACAGGCATTTGGCTAAAAAGAATACAATTTTATGTAATAACTTTCCAACTACTTCAGCCTAATGGGGCACATATAAAACTGGAGTTTACTGTAATGTGATGTAATTGGAAACAGAACTGTGAGAAATCCCTTAATAGTCTACAGCAAGATAAAATCTTATAATTCCCAGGGGAATATCAAGCCAACTCTGCCACATGTTACAAAAACATGAACGCTGAGAAGATTAAACTTGGGCTTGCTTGCCTCATTTGGATTTACTTGTTGTCTCAAGCATTTTCTCTCCCTCCATGAAACCCAGTGGAGTTTCATTTCTATGTATATAAATGAGGTGTTAATGGCCAACTTTTGAAGTTGGAAGTAAAGTTTTTTAATTACTTTTCTTCATATGTAGTACTTTGGCAAGAGCCTCGGCCAGTTCAATATAAAGGGCAAGTCAAAACTTGATGATGGAGGGAAAAAACAAGGAGCAATAGCAGAGACTGTGTAGCTGCACAGCCAAAGAAATAATTTGGAGAATAATTTCATCAATTCCTATGTCAGACTCCACAGAAAGATTTGTCAAACAAGATCCTAAGTTTTCTAAGTGCAATACTGTATTAATATGACCGTGTTTTTTATTTTATTTTTCCAGGATTAATAAGTAAGCCAAGTGCTAAGACTATGCTGCCTAATTACACTAATGATACAAAATACAATGCAATGTGTTTTTCCAAGTGTTGCATAATTCAAAGATTCATCTGCACACAGATCGTATTTACAGGGATTCTCAACGTGGAGCTCAGTGGGTCATGACAAATATGACAGAAGGCACTCTGCAAAGTTACACACTCATCTTGCTATAGAAGTCTGGTGGTTCAGACTGGCTTGAAAGCCACATGAAATACATGAAATGTAGTTATCTTTGCTCATTTGTCTTGACCAACAAAGACCTTTAGAAAAACAAACGGCACATACACAAGATTCTGAAATTGGCATATATTGTTAATAAACATTCTACAGAAAGGAGAAAACTCCAATTTCCTAAGAAGTTGTACCTATGTCTTAGAGCATGATTTTTATTTCCAGGATCTGTGGACAGATTAAATCAGTGTCTGGCTGCTCATTAATGACAAGTAATACTGAAAGGTTTCCAGCATGACTTGTCTTTCATTAAAAAGGATACAGAAAAAATTGAGTTTGGTCAGATTACAGTAAAGTCATGTGATGACGAATCACCCTGAAGCAGTTTAAGAAATTATTGTGTCCCATTTGAAGTTACCACCCAGCTAATTACATACTGCATTATTCCTACTTCTACCCACAGATTTTATCCTCTAGGCTTCTATTAGTCTTTATTGCCTTTCTCTGGTCTATTTTGCCTTTTTGTCATTCTGAGAATGGAAAGTGGGAGGTAAGTATTTTAACCTCTTGCAAAAAATAAAACAAAAAAGAAGTGCAAATGAATGAGAAGCAAATGATGCCTTCTATTATGCAGAGATAACAGATGCCCACCTCCTTCAGCTGCGGCTGAGACTGAACACTTGGTCTTGCATAATGAACATGAACATTTAAACAACAACTGTCCGATATACCTATGCACTCCCAAATGAAATGCTCTTCCATACCTGATACATCTGACACATGAGTAACACAGCCACCCACATGAAGTGAAAAACACTGTTTAGAAACATCCAAAACATCCAAGGAGAACAGGTAGCAATCTGTGTAATATAGGTCCAAAATCCATCCTTTGCATAACTTGTCTCACAGTGGAAACCCCAGTCTAGGGAAAAAAGAAAGCAACAAACACCATACAGAAGATTTAATATATGTTTACTATACATCAAGGTAAACCTCACATCAGAACACGTTACATGAAATATGAAAACAGCAGTGTACCAAAAGAGTTTTACTTGTTCTGGCTTCCTTTTCCAAGTCACCTAATATATGACATAGGCACACACGTGGTCGTGAGGAAGACAAAAGAACAGCACAAGAAAAACATCTTTTAAGTTAAATTACCATGGAAAATGATTAATATGCAGTTCAATTTCAGAATAAAGAAAATCAAAAACTCTGATAAGACAAAACCCTGTAAAAATCCATAACGGGAGATAAAGTATTTACAAGTAATTAAAAACAAAACAAACAAACAAGCAAACCCCACACATTTACTCACAAGAGATACATCCATAAATCATCCAGCAGATCATAAATAGCAGGAAGAACAAGTATCCCATAAAATAGCGATGATTCCCCGCTCCTAAAGTTGCACAAGAACAACAGAGATCAAATTACTCCACTTTCAGAAGACAAAACATACCAGGAAGCTTAATTTCCTATTATAGGTAACCTCTTTCATGAGTCAATACAATTATTAACATACAATATTTAGAACAATGTCGCTAACAGCTTCACAGAACCCAGAACAATGAGGAATTCCACATCAATATGTAATTTTTTTTAGAATGACAGTAGGAAAAAAATTGTCAGACTGCAGAGTTCTTAAAATAAACAGGGATATGCAAAAACACACCATCTCTGAAGATAACAAATCAACTCAAAGCTTAGCTTTATCAAGTGTGTTTAAGCCCAACCAAAACACGTAGCAGAAGTCAGATAAAAACTAGGCAAGGCCTAATTAGCTGGCTAACATAATGAATGGCACAAAAACAAGTACAACATTTTAATTGAACTTAAAAACGAGAAAAATCAGTTTTTAAAAGAATGCTCTATTTTAAACATTAGTACAGCTAAGATGATGTCTCTTATGCAAGCAGGCCCTAATTTTGAAGTACTCAACCTTTTATCTATAAAATATGTCCACTGTTTTAACTTTCTAACAGCACTAGGCTGTAAGCTAAATCCACAGAGACTATAATGGGCTACAAAGATTTGGCTGTCATCATCTACAAGTACAGTATTTACTTCTTCATTATATCAGATGTTTTGCCTGCTAAATCATGAGCATCCTCCGGAGGCAGAAAATAATCAAGTGCTTTTTGCAAGCAAGCTGAATGACTACATAAAAAAGAGATGAGGAAAAACACACATAAACACAAGCTAGACTGAGTTCAAGACATTTCCCTGAAAATCAAACAAGTTCCTTTGGATGTAAAATATGCTGCAACGTTGCCTTCAATCAGCTAAGAGTGTATAAGAAGGAGTGCTGGGAATGCCCCTAAGGTATTACTTCCACTTTTGGAACTGTTCAGTTTCATAAAAACAAATTCAAAACTGGGAAGTTAAATGGTCAGATCAAGAGGTCCATCTGATAGGTATTCAATGAAATGTTACTTTCAGTAGTATCTCCAGCAATACTGAGCCAAATTCTACTTAACTGGAGAACCCATTATTTGGATTAATGTATGTCTAGACACGCACAGCCTTGGTCACTAATAATAAAGACTTTGGAAAAGTGGAGAATCCACCTTTCTTTTGCATCTTAAATAAGACTGAGTAAAACACAGCACTATATTCCACAGGCTCACCCTGGACTAACAGGAAAGCAGTAAGTGACTTCACGGTTAAGACAATGCACTACAAACAGTTGCTAATTTTTTTTATATAGTTTTCTTTGTATTATACATAAGTAATAACATAATAAATACAATTGATTGTTATTTCATCTGATGGAGTTATATGTTGAATGATTTGGACTGATTGCTCATTCCTTCACTTCCTCCTACTTTTGGAGAATCTTTATCTGGAGTTGGGAAGAGATCACGTCATAGTGTTATGATTTTTGGTTATCAGTATTCCACATCATAACATCATGTAGAGCACCGGGAGTTAAAGTGTTCCGGGTACCTGTCCCTGAAGAGAAGAAGAACTACGCTCCCCAGAAGACTGTTCGCTGTGCTGTTATCATTTCTGCTCAGGGGGAACAGATATAAGGCCTTGGTAGGTCATCTGACCGGCTCTTCTTCGTCAGTCTCTCTCCCTGCTGCTCGACCGGACTGCGCATCTCACCTCAGCGTTATGGTGAGGCCTATCCAGCTTTTGGACAATCTTTCTCTCTCATTATATTTGATTTATTAGCTTCAATCCTAATTATATTGTATTATAGTGTGTTGTCTTGCATTCCGATACCATATTTAGTAAATTAGTTTGTTTCTCCTCAGATCATTGCCACTGTTTTTTAATTATTTTGGGGTCCCCTGTTTCCCTTTTCCAGAGGCGTGGATTTTGCGAAATCCCTCCGTCCCGCTAGTCACGGAACCGGGCCGAACCAGCCCGTAAACCATCAACAGATCATTATTCCAAACCATAGGTAATTTATGATATTCACAAGTCCTATCTTCTTAGTCACTGCTCTGAGAACAGTTCAGTACTATGTCAGCACAACTCATATCACAGACAGTGAACAGTATTACAGAACAGTAAAAAAAAAAAAGTTTGGCTATAGCTTCTTCTGTGCTGTTCTCTGAAAATTAGATTTCTGTTACAAGTCTACAGTTTGCCTTTGAAATGGCATTTGTTTAACTGTAAGTTTAAAAGTGAGAAATACTTAAATACTTTTTTTTTTTTTAGTAAACAACCAGCTGTGAAATACACTGGGTCATTCTGATACTCCATTAGAAAGACAGGTACAATTAATCACCTTCAGAGACCCGCTCACTGCAACATTAATGACATTTTTGCAGATATGATGAAAATAATTTGTCCTTATTGCCAAACTTTTTTTTTTTTTTTTTTTTTTTTTTTAAGAAGCCTGTCCTTCTTTTCATCTATTTGTATGGCAAGTAAACCCAAAAGAATTTATTTTTAGAGTATCTGTACACACTCTTTCCTCAATCTTATCTTCAGTAAAATTCTTGTCCTTTTAACACATTTGAAGACTATGAAACATTTCCAAATTTAACCTTTCCATCGTAACTCATGTTTCCCTTTTTGGGAAACATGCCATGAATGCAGTTTTAAGAATGGATTCTGTTTTGTAATCCTGTGCTCATAGTCACCATCTATGAACTGAAGGCAGAAAAGCCATATAAGGTCATTAGACTGTCATTCCCTTCCCATGGTGCGACTTCTCGGTTTTTTTTTCCAGCATACTTTCAAGTATCCTAATGTTTACTTGCACCAACAGTTATCCCAATTTGTTCAAGACCCAGAAGGTTCTGTTTTTTCATCTCCACTGTTTCTGGGGGAAAAAAAACCAACCACCACCACCACCACTCTAAACAAACAAACAAACAAACGAGAAAGTCCACTACATTACCTCTACCTAACCTAATCCTGCTACTCACATACTCTCTTACTACACACAAACTAAGGTCTCTTTTTTCCTTCTCCACCCAATTTTTATGCTTTTCAAACTAGTGGTTACTACTGGATCTTTCTATCCCACTGACAAGTACTTCTCAGCACTCCAACAAAACAAAGATCAAACTGTCACTCAACACTGTCTCCAAAATCTGAGCTTGTGTCCTCTCAGCTTTTTTGCTGTTGCTCATTAAAGATTTCTTAGTTCTTCACTGTAAAACATCTAAAATATAAATCAAAAGTAACTCATATAGTGACAATAGTGGGAAATGAAAAATAGAATGGAACAACCCAAGTCCATCTCCATTTTAGTGATGTTTGTTAACAATTCAAATGTCAGCACTGTCCTGTTACCTAAGAACAGTCAAACTACAGTGACTATCTATTATTATTAATACTTGAAAGGACTACAATGAAGCTTCTGTCAATGAATCCAGATCCTAATTCCTTCTCAAGATTAAACTTACCTCTACTCATGTCTTTAAAAAAAAATAAATAAATGAAGCAATTGTATTTGTTTTCTAGCTGTGAAGCCCCTGCATAATAATGGCTTTCAAGTAAGTTTTTCAAGAAGAAAGACAGCGAATTGCAGCATTTAGAGACTTTATTCCTGTTCTGCATCAGTTCTTTATATCACCACTAGGGAGAAAAAATGAATTTATTCTGGGAATTAGAGGGTGGAAGGTATGAGGGGGTCAAAAAGAGAAGAATATCTCAGCAGTAAGCCATTCTGCATCTAACTACTGTAATTCAATTTTTGAATATGTACACTTTCCCATTAGAAAATTATTAGTAAAGAAGAAAAGTTTTCTAGTAGGCAAATGGATAAACAGTCAGTTGTGGAATCAGTAGATGTTCTTACTGTAGAAAGAAAAGATTAAAAGCCTAACTGACTTTTTAAATTACTAGAATTTAAGTTAGTATAAATATACATACAAGAAACTGAATTAGACAGAAAACAATTTTGAGTCTGGGTATATAACAGACACTACAGGTAAGACTAACACAGAGAATCACATGTAGAAAGAAAAATGAGGACCAACATTAAAAATTATCTTCCTTATACCAAAAGTCCTCTACAGTTTTTCTGCCAACTCACTTTCACCATGAAGGAAGAACAGGCAAAATCCCATACAACACACAGAATCATTTCCAGAAGCTTTTGCCTTCTGTATCTATTACAAAGGCATCGTATTTCAGCAGATTACTTACCTACACAATTACCCACCCACGGGCAGTGATGATCAAACTTTGCTATACATCGATTGCATACACCACAGTGTTTAGACCTCACTGGTTTCCGTATCTGTAATGTTTATTAACATTCGTTAGGAACACCAAAGGGTCAGCTTAATGCAAAATAACTTATTTTTTTTTTTAACTCCCCAGACAACTTCAATTTTTAACGTGATCTTAGCTATTAAGCTCAACCTTTATGTTATTTAATGCAAACACATGTAGACTGCAACCTTAACTTTCTTATATAAGAGATTTTTTCCTCCCAAAGTTCTTCTATCCCCTCCAGCTCTTGAGCTTTGTACAGCAACCAGTTTCATTTCAGCCTTTCAGCAATAAAAGTACAGAACGAGTTCCAGTTCCACAATTCTGTCAGCAGTATTCATAATGAAGACCTAAACTGCTCTGCTTATTTTCTAAAGACAGGAACGCTATTCAGCAACTGCAACTCAAAACTCTTGATTACTCTCAGCAATTTTTTTACAGTTCATGTTTTGAAAGAAATATAAAATAGCAACAAAGAAAAAAGATTTGATATGAAGTATTTGGAGATATACACACATACACACACTATTTTAAGTTGCCGCATTTGTACATCATATTCCAGATTTGATTTTAAGAATATAACATCATTCATGTTCTACACAGCTCAGAGCATTGAAGTGTAATGCTGACTACCCTGATAATTAAGAAGTTGTCTTTTGTAAAAAAGAAACACATTCATTTACCACGAATACTTTTCTTCCTTATTATTGCATAAGGCTTTTTGTGTAAATTATTTTATTTTTTGAAAATACTGCATGAACTAAAGACTGCAAATGAATTCTGCCCTTTATATGGAATTAGTAAGAACAAGAGTGTGTTCAGTATAGGATCATCTGGTTTTGGCACAGAAAAAAAAAATATATATATACACTACCAAGCAGGTACTGCAGAATATACTAAGGTCCAGACTTCCAGTCTCTGCAAGTTCTACTATTGTCTGCAGGAAAAAAAAGAGGATGAAATAGAATTTAGCATACACACAAATGTTGACAAGAACTGTAACGTGTCTGACTCCAACGCTGTGAACTCTACACATTTCAGATGCTCTCTACATATAGGAGCAAGTTAAACTCACTTGAAACTGATTTTCAACACACTCTGTTAATCCAATGTTAATCCAAGCCTGATTTCTAAATTTCCAAAGAGGAACACAATGAAGACCTTTCAGAAGGCAGCAGGATCAGCTAGTCTAAAAAAGACCATTTCTAGAGGTATCCCATCAAAAACTTTAAATCTGTCTTTACCTCTTTCCTCAGATGTTGCAGTTTCTAGAAAGAAAAGAATGCAAACCAAACCTTCACCTACAGACTTTATACTCATGGCTTAACTGAAGAACAATAAGAGGTACCAGCTAAAGCATCCCTATTCCTTCACACTAAATGGTAACTTTTTATTTTGTGCACTCCCTCAGTATCTACTTCACTGATGGAACAGAAGAAACCTACAACTCTCTTATATGTTTTCCAACAAATTCCAAAATTCAGCAGCTGAAATCTGTCTCACACGAGACTTTTAAATGATGCTTGCCACATATGGAAAATATCCTGAAAGCATCTTCTGCCAAAATAGCCTTCCCTGATCCAGAAGGAATTCACTCAGCATAAATTGCCTAACAGTAAACAGATCTACTGCTCTCTTTCAAACAACATATAGCTTACGCATCAACATGGCTTCTCATTGGAGAAGCAGTAATATGGTTCTTACAAGTATTATTTCATCACAGCAATAAAACTGTCACTTCCCTAATGAGATGACGAGCACTAATTTGTCCGAAGGTGCAGAAGTTTCCCCCACAATACTATACTTAATTAGTCAGGAAGCATTTATTGGATTCTTTGCCTCAAAGTAGATGGTAAAACTACAGTCAACAGTCCAGGGGTAATCAGTGTCTTAGCGCTTCTCCTGATCTTAGGTGAAAGAGGAACAGTCTTTCACAATTTTCTAACATTTCTTAACTAAGCTCTGAAAGTCGGAGTTTTCTTTCGCTTTGCTTGTTGTACTTCCAATTGGTTTTGGCACAGCATTCATCTCCATCAAAGCAACCTTCCAGACTCTCACTCCATGCAACCACAAGTAGTTCCTCTGACTTCAGTGGGAGTTTGCACTATACTACACACTAATGAGAAGATACACAAAGGGATTTACATGTGATGCTCAACACTGGAGTTCAGTATAGCCACAAGCAACATCCTAAAACTCATGAGAATAGAGACGAAAAGGTGTATGTATAGCCCTTTCAAATCAAGCTTTCCATAGAATTTACAACACAGAGGGATCCAGGAGGACATGTTACAAACACACTTTCATGCTTTGTGAGCCCTGGGTCTACCTTTTGTGCTTTCAAATTATTAACATTTGATTGTGAAAAGTGACTTACTTATTGTAAGAAAAACTCAGGTTATTTTGTAATACAGAAATGCTACATAAAAAAAATGACGTGACGTATCATCCAAGAATAAACATCTGAAAATGCTGCTTACTGCAGCATTTCCAAACATCCTTAACTTGGTCATCTGGAATTAAAAGAATTTTTTTTTCCTTACTTATTCAAAAGCTAAAGGTAAACTCAGTGTAAACACACTTGGAGACAAATTATGAAAACATGAGGAAGTACTACAGTGCACCCAGTTAAGACATATCCTACAGAGGGTTATGTCCCCAATAATAAATCAGTTTACACTTGGGTTAGTTGCAATATAAGAAATCCAGAATATTAACAATGATATGCATCTAAATGAGGAAGCTGTCTTACAATTCCTAGAGTTCAACAAGGCTTTCGTACCCATGTATAACTATAAAATGAATCGCATGTTTGTGCAATTTGCTGAATCTGAACCAATAGGCAGTTGTGGACTTAATCTAGCCCTGCCAAAGAAAGAGAATTTAGCCTGGATTTTATTTTGGCAAATTTCCAATAACAGGGAATCTCCACAGAAAATTTGTACACTGACCAACAAAACTCAGTAATAATCTATCAGAGAAAAAAAATCGTTCAAGCCATCACAACCATCTTTTAAAGGCTGTGATATCTTTATCACTTCCTAAGGCCATTACTCCAAGTGGCTTTATGGTAATCCACATAGCTGTTTTTACAAGTGATCAAGAAATAGAAACACAGAACTCAGCTTTTGGTGATATGTGAGCTTCTAGAAAACTCAGAATGAAACAGAACAAAAAAAGATTCCTGGTGCTTTTATATTTGGCATGTTCAATGCTCAGACTGGCTGCTGAGAATGCATAGAAATCAGAGGTAATGTCATTAGTGCTAAAAAGCATTAGATCTCATAAGATCATCAATAATTTCTCTAATATTTCAATTTAAAAAGAAGCAAGACTGCCAGTGGTTTGGCTGTTTTGTACTTAAAATCTTCAACAACTTAATGCTTTTAATTACAAACATAAGAAGAACTAGAGGTGCTTTAAAGTCTGGAAAGTTTTCATAGCATCAAACTAGCAGCACTTAACCCATAATGAGTCACTTCTTACGTTAAGGTAAAATTCTAAACCTTTACATTTTCATCCAATTACTTTTTTTTTTTTTTTTTTTTTAACTTTTTCCTATTGAAAATCTAAATTGAAAATTTTTATTTTTATTCTTTTCTTACTGAGAACAACCTAAATGCAGCTTTGGACCAGTGAGGCTTGAATGCTTATTCTGAACAGAAGACAGAAACCTGGGAGACAAGCAAAAGGAGATTTTCAACATTTTAGACCCTTTCCTATACAACACTTGATTGAAACGTCATGGATTATACAGCATACTCCAACCAACTGGCAGAAGGCTGCTGAAGAACAAGTCTGACATGCTCACAGCTTTACCTTTTTCTTTTGTTCTTCTGTGGCTTTGATGATTCCTGGATCAGATTTCCAGGATTTTCCAAAATTGTAGAAAAGTGCAACGCTATTAGCGAGGAATGGAAGATGGATAAAGAAAAAATTGAGATGTGTTTGAAGTCAAGGAATTTGAAGTTTAAAACCGAACTCCCTCTTGAAAACACTCGCTAATAATTCTGAAATGAAATTAAGATGATGCCCTTGTCTGAAATAACAATACTCAATGTTGATCTAGCATTTTTTTTTGTATTCAGCATTTTCTATTTCTCAAAATCCCAAACTCATGTTTATAGAATGTTCTCCATGATATACTTCTGAAGTACTTAGTTCTCTAGAAATGAATAATGACAGTTCAGTCTTTGTTATTATTTTCCCCTTTAAATAAATTCCGTTAAATTTATCTTCCCAAAAGTATTTCCTGTTTTCACAACAAACATTTCAAAGTTCTATATAAAATCATCATTTGACTAATAAGTCTTTGTTGGCTTGAAATTCCAGTTAGATGACAAAAACGTCTGTTTCCAGCCTTTTAAGGGACTGTACTAAATGGAACAATGCTGCGCTGCGATCACAGATCACGTCACAACCATCAGTTATCTCCAAGAAAGGTACTATTTGAAACCTGGTCCTGTCACAGGGCAATACCCCTATTTCACACCAATGAAAGTTATTTTTAACATACTAATATATCTAATACTTAAAAAAAACACAGGACTCAGAGGTCCCTGGAAGTGTTTATAAAATCAGTTTACCATATTAAGACAGAAAATAACCATTAGGTTTAAAATATATTTCCTGTGTTGAATGATTCTCCATAACATGCATAGTCTTACAACATTTGACATTTCTTCAGAGAATGAGAACATTTCTTAGCAATGACGTTGGAAAAGCAAATCCTTCAGATATGCCTCTGCCCCTAAAACTGAAAAATTAAGAGTATTTACTCTGTTCAATAACCCTACAAAGGACTTGACCAACACTAAAGATACATGCCAGCTGTTATTCATAAATGCAATGGGATGCCATACCTGGCAGAGCTCCAGTTAAAAAGGACACCTGTTACTCTGTCACAAATCACCGCACAAACTATTTTGTTACTCTGAGTTACCTGGATGAATATTACTCTCTACTTTGGTAGTCATTGAGACTTCTGTAATTAAATCTGAACATGGAAATGTTTGTGTTAAAAAAAAAAACCGCTGCATACAAGCATAAAGCATTATAATGCTAAAAATATCATGTGGCAACTTGTATGGAACTAGTATATAAGGCTTTAAAAGCAACATAATAAAAGCATTTTTGCAAGCTTTGACAAAAATTGGATTTTGAAGCTAGAATAGATGTTCAAATATATTTCACTATATATCTATAAATATATTCTTTCCTATTTGTATTCCTGGAAAAACAGATTAAGAAAGGCATTAAAAAGTATTAGAAAAATATTACAACAACCATTTGTAAATAAATCTATGTGGCACAGATACAAGCAAATATTAACTGAAAGAAAATTAAAGTTCTGAAGAATAACAGTAAGCCTCTCAAATCCTTCTGCAACACTCTGGTGGCATGGAAGAACCCTGAAATACCAATAAATGCAATTAAGGCCTCTTTTGTACTTACAAAATCATAGAATCAAATACTGGTTAGTGTTGGAATGGACCTTAAAGACCATCTAGCTCCAACTCCCCTGCCATGGGCAGGGACATCTCCCACTACATCAGGTAGCCCCAAACCCCATCCAACCTGGTCCTGGAGCACTTCCATCACCTTCCCAGGGACAGAGGTGAGGTTGACCACTCAGTGGCTCCCAGGGTTTCCCTTTCCATCCCTTCTAAAAATGGGGGTGATGTTTCTCTTTTTCTACTCACCTAAGTCTAATAGTTAATGTAAGTGTAATAAAAAACAACAACAACACTTCTGTTTCCCTGTTCTGCTGGGGGAAGTATCTGTAAATTTTCAATAAAAATATTGGCAAATTAAATAAAAATCATAGTCATGTATGTGATACAGTAGAATGTTTGTATTAACTTATTAAAGACTCACCTTCCCTTTAACAAGCTGTTTCCAGCAAGTTTGTAATAGGGAAAAAAAGAAACCAACCAGCTATACTATAAACTGAACGAAGTTCTATTTGATACATTACAGATGAGAAGCTCTGACTTTAGTATATGTACAATCTATTTTCTTCCTCTTTTTCTTCTAAATTTACCTGCTGCCAAAACTAAGCTGGTTCAACTCATTTTTATAGCTTTAGAGAAATTAAATTTTCTATATAATACTCATATTGCCATTGAGCTTTATTTGCTGCAACAGTGAAAACTTTGCATTAAAAATACCCTAACCAGACATCTGTTACAAACAATAAAGGTACAACTAAGACAAGTTATGGACCATTCCTAATTACTATACGTCATGTCTAGACTTCTAAAAAAGACAGGAGAAAAGACAATTTAATTTCTATCTAGTAAAATGGTTTTATAACATTAAGGTTTTTGAATTTGTCTTTAACTGATCAAAATTTGTACAACGTGGCATGTCTATGGATTCAAGCCACAGGAAATTCAGTATGCAGAATTTTGCTACATCTGCCCTTCCTACATTTTACTCCATAAAATGCACGGGAAAGCCTAAGAAACACAGACTCTATATTTTGCCTTTTACCATGGTGGTGTGAGATGAATGTAATGCTGACAGATCTAAATTGTGGCAGACAAATACCACAGACAGGAGATGCTGGGAGATCACATGAGAAAGGTGATTTATGTACAGGCAAGCTATAACTACATAAATGGTGAAGACTGAAAGAAAACCAGTACCTTCAAATAAACCCAAGATATTTCTCATAAATTTTAACCAAAACTGGGGAGAAGGGACAAAAACTAGCCACGGCCTGAAGGAGAAAGAAAATTAAGAATTGTTCTTTCCATGACATTTCCAGAATCTCCTGTAGACAAACAACTCTGATTGTGAGATTCACTTTACCTACCTTCAATCACTCGGCAACGTATAGAATCATAGGGGTTTAGAAGGGACCTCTCAACAGAAAGTAAAGCCACTTCCAATTGTTAGCATTAAGACACTTAAGTCAGACAAACAGTGTCATACAACTTCTTTTTTTTTTTAATTATGAATTCTCCTCTGACATTTACTTCCAAAGAGATCTTAGCAACTTGTATCACAAACATCTCTCACAATTCTCCATACATTAACAAAATCCTTGTAACTTTGCATTAGCTATCCAGTAGGGAACTGGCTCTCCAGAGACAGTGCCTCATTTTGTCCTAACATTCTCATTTGCAACTGTGCAAAGAAAAATCCATTACCATATTAATAGCTGAAAAAGCATGATAGAACATTTACCTCTGGCACCATACTAACCTTCTGCCTTTTATAAGGTTTCCCCACTTTTCACCGTGAGAGATGAAGCAGAAACAACCACAGAATGCTTCCTACCTTCAGTCACAATCGATAAGGTTATATAAGAACAAGAACAATAGGCTGCAAATCGTTCCAGGAAACCACTTGGAACCTAAAGACTGCCTCATTAGAAAGAAACAAAACCAAACAAGCAATCCCCATCCTATTCCAAACCCCATGAGTGACACAAATATGCAATCAGCTAATTTTTTATCCTGACCTGCAGCCTATTTAGAATGGCCCAAAAAAATGCCAATTCCTGGTATCACATTTACACATCGTACAATAGACTGAAACCAAGCCAGAGTGCACATTATATACCAAGATGCTCCCTTCTACTAACTACAAAGCCAATAATAAATTCTTTTCTCCTAAAGATCTGCAGCTAGCATCAGATGTCAGATCAACACAAGCTAATGAATCTGCCAATTCGTAATAGCTGTACATTCAGATCCACTCCTACAGGTATACAAGCAGTCTCATACAGCCAGATATTTATTAGATGATATCCATGTTTACCAGCCGAAGATTGGCAAGGCCTCTACATCTGACCTCCATCCTCTCTTTATAAAAGAAAAATCCCTTACCTTCCAAAAAGTAATTGACTCACTAGCATCCCACAGATTTTTACTTTTTAAATGGAAGTTATGGACAGCTGAAACTGGAGATCGTATTTTTTCCCTGTTTAGATTCCTTCAGAAACAAAGGCACTGCTGCTTTCTTTCTCCAGGTAATACTCTACTTTTTTTGTGCTTTGTTGATGGAAACCTTTAAATTTTGATACTATGTGGGTTTCTGGTTTTTTTTTTTACTGTTTAACTGTACCAATTAACTTGTTACTAATTTTAAAATATCAAAGAACAGCTTGGGTTGGAAGGGACCTTAGGGTCCATCCAGTTACAGCTCTCTGCCACAGGCAAAGCTATCACCCACCAGCTCAGGCTGCCCAAAATCCCGTCCAACCAGGCCTTGAATACCTCCAGGGATGGGGCATCCACAGCTGCTCTAGGCAGCCTGTGCCAGTGCCTCAGGGCCTCCTGAGTATGCTACTGTAACAGCATTGTGAAAGCATGAAAATAATCATGCATTCCCTTAGAACCAGCTTTAACAACTATCTCTAATGGAAATAATGTTTTCCTTTACTTAAAAAACGGTCAATACACGAAGCACATTAGTCATAAGGATAACCAATAAGATATTAGTCAATGACAATTTTTTAACAATTTTGAATTATTTGCCTTGCATCTCACTACCTCAGCATTGCAAGTGGTACACCATGCCAAAAGAGCATAATGAAAGAAAATTACATCCTCAAAATTGCATCAAATGGAAACATTAGAACAACAACAAAAAAATTATCCTGTGATTATTTTGGGTTACAGCAATCCCTGAAAAAAAAAAAAAAAAACAGAGCAGCAAAAGAACCTCTAACACAACAAGCTCAATTTGTTCAGCTGTAACTGGAAGATGGCATGAACAACTGACAAAGGAACTCAATACTTGTGCCCTGACTTTCTATAGCACACAAGAGAAAGTTCTACCTATAAAATGCTACAGGAAAGAAATGAAATACTCTACGGATTTATTATTTGTAAGTGTAATTTCAATGCATTTTTCCCCTTTAAAAATAAAAGTAAATTAAAATACAGTGATTCCATGTATGGGATTTGTATTATTATTATTATTTAATCCTGCTCCACAAACAGTAGAAGATAAACTAAGAGAGCAGGACGACTATCCTTCATTACAGGCAGAACAGCAGAAGGGAAGTGTAAATGCATGGTTCAAGAATTTCTTCACTCCTATAAAGAACAGTATTCTATTTTAACAAATAAATCAGTCTCAGAAAATACAAAGAAAATTCAATCAAATGGAAACATGCACAAAATTAAGCGCATTAGATTCATATAAGTTGTTCAAATTTACTTTCAAGATTGGTCTTTAAATGACACATCATTAAGTCTTGTAATTTATAGAAGACCTTATTTTCCATGTGACAATCCTTAAATTCAAGAAATTACACTGCCCATCTTTGGTTTTGTATGTTCTTTATGATACGCTGCTTCTACTGCTCTTTTCTGCCTCATTAGGATTAAAACCAGCAAACTAGATGCTGTTTCAGACACCTTCAACAACTCTACAAGAGAAGAGAATTCTTAACAAATACTTGAATATTAAAGCAATGCTTGCAGCAATGAAGACTTTTATATTACTTGTAATATTACATCTGAAGTTCCAGGAAGGCATTACTTGGCAGTTTAAAGTTAGAAACCTTTTTCCCGAGCAAAATATTGTCACAATTCAATGAAAACGACTAGGACAGGTTTCATCATCGGATGAACATTACAGAGTATAAAGCAGTGCTCTGGTCTGCTGTAAGTAATTATATAAAGCTGTAAAAATACAAGAATCTTTTCCCCAACCACAGCATTGTGCCTCATGCTATAAAAATAGAACAGGCATGCAATTTCTTTTTTTTTTTTTTTTTTTCCCCTTCAATAAAGCTACGGGGCAATTTTCCAGAAGAAGAATGGATCTGGAATCTTATTACAAAGACTTCCAATTTAAAATCATCAATTAAAGGAAGATGGCCCCAAGTACCGTCTCCAAAGCTGCTTGTCACACAGAATTGCGTCAGCTCTAATGAATGCAATCAGTAGAAACTGAAACTTTCAGACTAGTTTTGTGTCTAAAAAAGCTTTTGCAAAGGTTTTGAGACATCAAACTTAATTACAGAAGCAGTATTTTATTGATGTTCTCAAGTCACACTTTCAGATTAGTTAATTATCTATGCTTACTACTTCTGGTGAACAATAAACATTACCCAGTGACAAACTCCAAGTTATATTAACCAGGATGGCTATCAGAAATAAAAACCTGAGCAAGGGGGTACATATGAAAGACATCAATTTTCACTGGAATATGAACAAACTATACACTCCAGGAAAAACATCTCATAATTTGCTAGCCCTAAGACACAGCTTTTCACATCAAGATAGAGGCCATCACCATGCCATGTTGTCCGTAGAAGCAATTCTAATCCGATGAAGGACTCCGACTTAAAACTGAGCACATACATACGGTTCAAGATGATGTTATGTTAGCACAAAAAAGCTTTTCAAGGTAGCTCAACATTTGCTGCTCAATCGTGAGTTCCCAAACAAACTCTACAAGATATAGAGAGATCAGAAATGATATGGTGCAGTTGTTAAACCTGCTTGAGAAAGTTTTATTTCACTACCTGCCAGAAGTCAGGCATGTTTTCTTACCAAAAAATAACAGAAAAAACAACTTCACTCTAAAGGCATGGTGTATTTAGACTACCTACTCCATTCTGTCAGACATGGAAAATTACACTTCCATCTTACATCAAAACCACGAGCTAAGATCGAAGAATATATTAAGAAGACAATAAAATGACTGCATTGCTACTACCTTGTTTCATGGTATAATTCCTCTGAAACAGAAAAACCCATTCCAGGAAATCACAGAATGACAGAATATCCCAAGTTAGAAGGGATCCACCAGGATCACCAAGTGCAACTTCTTATTCCACAAAGGACCACACAAAATCAAACCCTATGTCTGAGAGCACTGTTCTAACACTTCTTGAACTTCACCACCTTGGGGCTGTGCCCACTGCCCTGGGCAGCCTGTTCCAGGGCCTGACCAGCTTCTGGTGAAGAACCTTCTCCTAACCTCCAACCTGATTCTCCCCTGACACAGCTCCATGCCATTCTCTTGTCACTGTCACAGAGAGCAGAGCTCAATGCTGCCTCTCTGCTCCCTTCTTGAGGAGTTGTATGCCACCATGAGGACCCTCTCAGCTCCTCTGCCCTGGGCTGAACAAACCAAGGGACCTCAGCTGCTCCTCATACATTTTGCCTTCAGACCTCTCCCCATCTTTGTAGCCCTCCTTTGGATGGCTCCAGTCCTTATATTATGGTGTCTGAAACTGCACAGCTTATGACCAATATCCATCATAAATATTAAATTCACTTCAACTATTTGCAAACATTAAACATCTAAAAAAACTTTAAATGTCTATTCAGTTTTTAAGTTATTGCAATTAAAATACAAAAGAAAGTTGTTTAAAAATTTCATTGTTTCCCTAGGGGGCTAAGGGACATTTTTCATGGAATTCTGAAACAATTTCTACCCCAGTGAATATGTAAGTTCATATCTAGGCAGACGGTCAAAAACATAAAAAGATGGGCAGGTTCTGTAATCTAGTATTGCTAATCCATCCATCTTCAAAGACTGAAAATACAGTTAAACCAAATTTATCTACTGTTTGCATGAGACAAAATTTGTAAAACCTTTCAAAGTTAACTCCACTAGAACGCAAATCAAACTGCCTACTGCTTTTTGTGAAGTTAAAATTCATCAGCTCACAGCCATGGCATATCTTACGGACTTGCTTACATCTCCACACTTAAACTGGCAAAGCATAGGAGATTTTGCAGACTGCTGTAAGGCAGTTTTGAGGAAAATCTTCCACTTTCTGAAGCATAGCAATAATATCATCTTTTTAAAGCAAAAAAATAACTACCATCAAAACAGAAAACAATTTTTAATGGAGACAGTCTTTCAAAATTTTAAGTAGTATACTTACTCTTTCATGTAGAATAACCCTGGATATTACCTCATACTACTAACACGAAGAAAATATTACTGTACACAGAAAAGGATATCATTCCAAAACCAGAAGAACCACGTCACATACATCCAGAATTTCGTTGCCAAGTATATTCCAAGAGGCAATGCACTGTGCATGGAGTGATCAAAGAATGACCTGTAAAGCAGAAGCAGTGTCATAGGTAAGTTTGTTGTACATTCATTTTTTAAGTAAACCTCCACACCAGATAAATGAGGTAAACACGATCTGAACATTCTGGGCAAGATATCAGCCATAACAGAAATACGTTACAGAAAATAAAATGTTAATAGTTGATTTAAGAAAAATCCATTAAAAAGTCTCAGCTTATGATGACTCGTCATCACTATAATATAATCTCATAACATTTCCTTATCTGAATTAAAAATATCTTTGTTACATACATTAAAATCAAAATGCTCGGTCTTCTCAACAGGAAAAAAAAGTCTTCAGTTTGTTTTGAAATTGCTCATAATATTGGAAAACCCATGTTTTTCCTGTTGCTATTTGGGAAGGTACCATGGTTCACTGAGTGTAATGCTTCATAAGCCAACAGCACTGCAGCAACCAAGAACTAGACAAGAAATGTGAAACTCTTAGATACTTATCTAAAACTACACTGACAGCAGTTATACATCTGTGAGATTCCTAACCTACAGCATGGATGGTGGTTGCAAACTGCATTTACATACAGGATTCCAATGCCAAAAATACTTACGAAACCCGTACAATGGAAAATAGATGTTAAAACTACTTCAAGAAGGAAAACGTTTAAGAGACTTTGTTGTTATTAGCCTACATACTTGAAATATTTCTGATTCTTGAATCTTCCACTTCTGTAAGAGTTTCCAATAGAAAATCAGAGGAAAAATAGGTATTTCCCATAACAACAGATTTGCCAGTTTCCAAGACTGAGTGCTACTACATTAATGAAAACAAAAATCAAGCCATCAGAATTCTTTCTACCTTCTCATTCTCTGCATTTTAAAGAATATTCTGCACAGAATTTGAATTTAGTTGGGACAAACTAAATTGTCCCAACCGACTGTAAGACTGTGATTGTAAGACTGTAACTCAGTAACTCCATATTCAAGGAAGAGTTGCTAAACATATGAGAAGTCATCCTCTAAACTGCTTAACTCCTTGAAATAAAACTTCTTCCATTTCCTGCTTAAACATCCTTACACTGAAGCTTTTGGCTTTCTGTCCTGACAGTGCCTCTGAGCTGCCATGGTTATGCGCACACTGAATAGCCTCCATTTTACTCTCCTTTAGTCCCTCGTAGTAACTCTCCTCTAACAGGCACTTAATAGTTTTCATTTTACTCCTGTATTCCTTTGTAGTAGCTCTCACTCCTCTAACATAAGCTTCTTAAATCTTTTGAGAAAATCCTGTAAGGCTAAGGTGACGAGTTAAGGTGGTAAATAAAGTGAGAATATAAATGTGGATACACAGCAGTTACACTGCAGTAACTATTCTTTCAGTGATTCCTATACACTTTTTTTTTGGTGAACGGAGTAGGGAAGAAAACAGAGCTAAGCAGATTAGCTAAAATTCAAAAGGCAAAGGAAATATTACTAGAATAATAGTAAAAGTTTCATTGAAATCTCTACTTTGTGAAAAACACTTTGAAAATCATGCATAACTGAACATTAAGCAAAGGATAAGAGAAATAACATTAATTCTGAGCAGGTATCGAGTAGATCAAAAATAGAACAGAAATGATGACAGCACACATCTTGAGAAACTGAAATGTCATCCCTGCCTGTAGGAAGTGTGGTTGAGGATTTGCATTACCGAGTGATCTAGCAGTAGAAGGAGGTCAGTAGATTGAACAGCTTCAGATAACAAAAAGACTGAACAGATTTTCTCAAAGATCTTTCAGAGACATGAGTCTGATGGCTACCCTTCCCATATGTATTAAGATCATTTAGATTGCATGAACTTGTTTTATGGAGCAGAAATATTTTCTTTTCCTCTGCATAGAAAGGAAGGAGGAGCAAGTGGTTCTAAAAAACATGATATTCAATGCCAGAAAAGGAGATAGCTTGTAAGTACAATTATATAGCAGGCTCTTCTATACACACCACACGTGACAAAGAAAAGCAAAGCACAAATTAAGATGTCTAAAGATCCTGAAAATCTGCTATGGTACATAAATGTGTGTGTGCACAGGTGTGTCTCTACAGTCATTTAAATGATCACAAACACGTTTAAAGCTCTCTAAGATCAGTTAACAGATCAACACTATTAAAAAGCAGCTGTTTTCTTTAGTCAGCTCTTTGCACAAAAACAGGGTTCTCTAGTATACTTGCACACGTCTTTTTTCTGTCCCTGTAGCTTTTCCCTTGACTGTTTTCTATACAGTTTACACTGATAACTCTTTGTCAGACAGACATTCAGCACCCTCCTCTGGAGAATGACTGAATTTCTGCTTTGCTGTTAGCTTCTATAAACTCAGTGTAATCCAACCAAGGTAATTCCATATGTACCTGCAAGACAATGGATCAAAGCTGCACAAGACCTTTCCAAGGAATGATGATACAAATAAGTAAATAAACTAGCATGTCTAAAAACCACATGAAAGACAAATTTAAGATTATCTATCCAACAAACGAGATGCCAAAAAACACTTCTTGTATGCACACTCAACAGACAGTGTCCTGATGAAACACTTACTTTGAAAGAAACTGCACCATAGCCCAAACACCACCGTACATCAGCCCTTTAATGAGCCAAGAATCAATGTCTAGGTCTGCTATGAACCCAACGAGCCAAATAACTAGGAAGGGAGTTCCCAGCATCACCTTCTGACGGAATTCCTATATAGAAACAAATATCTGTAAGTAATTCTACTTTTAGGTTATATATTAATATTCTATAATAAAAAGGACAGTCACAAAAACTTGTATCAAGTTTTTTATCAACCTAAATGTATCTGCAGTATATATGCAAAAAAAAATTTCCTAAAATCTATAACAAATTAACTTTTATAAAAATCACCTTTTAGAGATTTTACTATTAATCCAGAATAAAGGCAATAGCAGTTCTTTTTTTAAAGGCAGTGAAATGCAGTGAGATACCATAGTGTGGATAATCTCAGGTAGCATTAAAGACTGAAGCGTTGTAAGAAATAGACTGCCAAAGTGAAGACTATACAAAGAAAGATCGGTCATATTATGTAGGTACAGTTCCTGTTTAGGGAACTTTCAACTTTTTCTGGATGCCCAAAGTGCACACGTGCAGATAATGCAACGCACAGACCACATAAGGGCCATGCTTGTTGCATTACTGTATGGCCATACAATTACAGCAGAGGCTGTAGCCAGTACCGTGATCATCAAGATGCAATGTCTAATTAAATCTAGAAACAATTACAAGCTACAGCAACACTTAATACCCAGCATAGTATTCTCACTGATAAGAAAAAATTAACAGTACACAAGTCCTCAGACTATGGGCAAACAGACCATGCTAGAGTAACCCTTTAGAGTTCCTCATGCTAGAGTAACCCTTTATACCCTCATTTCTTGTCTCCTCCTCTCCACAGGATCAGATACTAACCTGAGCAGAAAAAGGCCTCCACATTAAAGATTCTTATGACATTATAAGACTGTCAACACCAACTGCTTCAGTCACTGAACACAAAATACTACATAACAGTGAGGAGATCAGAGTTCTGGCTATCTAAAACTCTGTTTTCCCTTATATACTTGAGAATCAGCTTTGTAATAATCTTGGATTTGCCCCAGCAGTACAACTGCTTGGCACTCTCTTAATGTTTAAGCAGCACAAAAGCTAAAAGTTACAGTGGAGGCTTATGGTGGGTTGCAGTTTTGTTGCTGCTGTTGTTGTTTGCTCTGGTGTTTTATTTTTCTTTTGTAATTATTTTTAGTATAAAAAGACAGCATTTCCTAGAACTAAAACGTGGGGAATATACATTACTGAATTGCTTACCCTAAACAAACACGACTCCCCCCTCCCACCAAAGTCAGCAGTAACACTGACTTATGTAAGTGCTATACTACTTCTCACCTTATCAGCTTTTAGTTTCCTCAGAAAGGATGGACTGTCATATCCCTTAGCCTGTCTTGCTTCCTGTAGATGATTGATCATCCAAACGTTTTTCCTCTGTTTTGCTAGATCAAGTGGTGATTCTCCCTGCCGAGAGCATAAAAATGGGAAAAAATAAAAATAAAATGCATTCAGAGCACTTCTGAAACAGAATTCTGGCATTAAATTTTTCTTTTATTTATTTTTTTACTTTACAGCATACATGACACCAATCATCATTCATTCATCATTCCTTTTTATCTTTTTCACACTCTTGTAACTATACAAGTGGTCAAACAGAATATTAAGTAATTCTGACAATACATGTCTTGACATAGTAGTAATTGTTGCCTTTGGCATAACATATCTGTTTCCTCGCTCTATACACAGCCCACCAGTCTGTAAAAGAAAGACTGTGCTTCCTCCTTAGCTATTGACAGGCAGCAGAAATCCAGCAAAGAAATAGAACTCATAACCCACTGGATCATGGAAACTCTCCCTGTCTAAAGCCTGACTTGAGTTAATTCTCTGCCTTCTTGGCAGTGTGAAGTTACTAATACCATAGAATTCTTTAAATAAGGATTTTTTCTTTTCCCAAAAGTTTAATGTTCCAAGTTTGTCTAGTTAATGAAGATCAAGGAAGAAAATGAGAAAGAATTAACTGATTGCTCATGTACAGCTTATTCCATAACTCTGAGCTTTGATGCTTGGCTTGTGCTTCACATACTTTGGGTGCAAAGCCAGCAACAGTCCATGCTTTCACGTTCCCTACATTAAGAGAACTGACAGACAAAGCAAAAAGAGAGAGAGATATACAGGGGCCAAAGGTGCCTAACAGACTGATTGGATATCACTGCTTTTTAAACTTTCAGGAAGAGAGCTAAACGAAAGCTACTGACTGGGTCTAAAATTATAGAGGAGGCAAGAGACAACCAATTGCAGGTACCTCCAGCTTCAGTTTTGCATTTGACTCCTTCTCTCTTCTACTGGAGTTAAATCCCCTCCTAAACAAAGCACTCATGGAGGCTTGAAAAATGGCTGAATCCTCCATCGCTTGGCCCCCTCCTAAAAAAAAAGTGAGACAGGTACCAGAAACTGAAATTACCCACAAAGGGCAATCATTACTATAGACAGAAGAGGTGTCAAAAAAAAGACAGTTAGCTATCTATATGCCACAGAAAGACTTAACTGTCACCTTTGCCTTTGAAATCTTGCTCCAAATCTCTAAAAGAAGGGCAAATAGCATGAACTACAGATTATGAGGTAAAGCGTTTTGCTGACTAACAGGATCTTGCAGGCTGCCTGCCCAAAAAATTCAACTGCCAAAATCGGTAAGAAAAGAATATCCTTTGGACAGATGATTAAGAAACAGACTGAGGCTTCTTGATTCCCAGCAGAAATGCCTGAAATCAAACTATGGTGCCTGCTACATCACAAAATTTAATGGCATCTCATTTTGAATTGCTAGTATCTGGAAAACTCCAGACATCACGCATTTTTCTTTTGTTTGTTTGTTTCTTTTCTTAATATCACTTTATATTTCCAGACCATAAAGATTACCTGTGGACAAGCAATTCTCTCTGGGAGCTCATCTCCCAAGTAAATCCTGAAGTTGTCTTGGGGTCCAGCTGAGCATCCCTTCCACTAGAGGGCCATGAGACACCTAGGAACTGCCTAGATAAAAAGATTGAGGGAGCTTTAAAGAAATCTTTGACTATGTGTCTAATCATCTGGGTATTTTAATATTTTCCTTGTATTCACAGGGATGGATGGCTGACTTGCTTAAGAAAGCAATTAAAAAAAAAATCAGGGATCTTGGTCCAGTAAACAACTTGGACTGCCAGAAAGCAATCAGATTTCAAGAGTATATATTTTAAGTGATTAGACAGAAAGAATAATCTGAAGCATCATTACCATAGGGAGCTTTACATGTAGACTTCCACAGAGAAACCTATGGATACACTGCATAATCAACAAACTACACCTAATATCTATTCAGTGATTTATTAACAGATTTTGTTAATTATTTAATTTCAATTATAAGCTGAGTTCTTGTGAAATCCTGTCCTCACCTGCCCAATCTGTCTGCTAGTAAGGCAAGATACTTAAAAAAACCCACAACTCTCCCCTGACTACTAAAAAGCTTCCAATTCCAATTGTAATCTGGGTCTCAAAAGAAAAAAAAATACAAAAAAAATCCCTATCTAACTACCAAAAGAAAATTGTTATTTTCTTGTACAGCATAATACAAATAGGATAAATAACAAGAGCAGGACAAATCCACTGTGATTAACTTGAAACAAGTGTACCTACGATATATACACATTCAGGTGTTAATAATCCACATTGCCGCTTTATATCATTTTACTTCCAGGATGGACATTCTCTCTCTCCTTTTTTATTTTTTCATCCTCCAGATTATCAAGTTTTATTCTGGAATAATAGTGCGATTGTACTTTTCTTTTACGTCTCCTCCACTATCGCATTCAAACTATCGTGCAATGTAAAAGTATCGGCTTACTGAGATGACTGATTCCAACCTGTTCCAAATCTAGAAAGCCAGCAACATGCAGTTTTCTAACAAAGGCTGCCTTGAGTTGATAACGAAAAGGTCAAAATTAACAACTAATATTTCATCCATTTCATAATCTGAAAAAAGATGAAGGTGCATCAATCGGTTTATTTCTTTAACTTCAGCTGTCTTTGCTGGTTTTGGTCAATTTCATGGCCTATCTGAAGAAAGGACTCCAATAAATACTGCTACAGAAATCTGGAAATTACTTCATTAGAAAGAAGCCTCTCATTATTTCTTTTATTCCTAAAGAAATATGAGCCACTTAAAAAACAGCTTTTTTGTTGAAAACTTTTTTTTGCTGAACAGTCAAATGAGAAGCACAAAAACTAGTTTCTATGTATTTACAGAAATCAACTCAAATTTCATATTTACTATGTGCTTGTGATGAACATACAGTAAATCACCCAAATCAACACCCTTTATAAATACTGACAGGATGGTGAAACTATCCCTGCTAGAAGGATTTTGACATCTGAAGATCCTAGAAACCAACAGGAAGGCATACAAGTAATCCTGACTCCACTGCAGATAATGAAACCAGGCACGTGTCTTCTGGCATGACTGGAAAGACATCATGATCCAGCAGGCTCAAAAGCCTATTTTTCCTACTGACTGCTGCTGTCTGTCAATAATGTAACTGCTGCAGGCTAGCTGCTATCATTTCAGTTGGCCAAACATATTAATTTGTATTACAGATTTCACAAGAGTCCAGAAGTAGATAAGGTGAGGACTTTAGGTGCACTAATCAGTTTGTCAAGGGAAGCAAGTTATGACACTCTGATCTTTTTTCCACAGAAAAACCCTACTTATTAATTTTTATCATTAGGTGGCACAGAGAAGAGCTTCTTAACAGTTTGCAAGAAGTGAGGCTAAATTACGATTCGTCTCACAACTGACCTTATAGACTAGGAAACATATTTGCATAAATACATAACTATTGCATGTAGAACCTAGAAAGCTATAAGTAAAATGCATCCCTAAAAACACTGTTACATGCTGTTCAAGAAAATGGATGAATAGCTTTGTTTGTTTTAAGCACACTTCTATCACTTGTTCCAACTGAAGTAAGGCCTGGCGATCTTAACTGGTAGGAAAAATGGTGAAAGGTCAAATTAATTAGATATTTAATGTTTTATAAATGCAGGTGTGGACCTGAATTTTTGCAGTCTATCTATAGCATTTATAACATTCAATATTACGTGAAAAATACAAATATTTGAAGAGAAAGGGAGTAGTAGAAAATTCTTCATGTAAACTTGAATTCTGACACCATAAAAGAAACAACTTAGGTGATAAAGTACATCTGATTTGCTATACATAACAGTAATGGACAGGCACTGGACAAAAACACTGCAGAGCAAAAACTGAATAGGCCCACTCTCCATCAGAGAAGCTGCTCTTACACACTCTATGCCTACCACATAAATTCTAACAGCTTTGTGGCTGGTCTAACACATGTGAAAGATAGGCTAAGTTAGTGCTGAATCAATCTTCATTAAGAGGTTCTGGCAAAATAACCAGGCAACTTGAAGTTCTGATATGAGAAAGAGCCCATTTTTGTAATTTACTCTTACTGGTATTTTTCAGTCTTCAATTTCCTTGCCACTGGAAGATGAACTTTCTCACCTCTCACTGTATTTAAAAAGACAGTCACCTCAAAACTTCACTAGAATATGTTCAGCCAGATTTTCTTTTCATCCAAATACATGGCACATCATGCATGCCACCTAAAGGTGCACCCCACCCCCAATATATTTATACTTAACCATTCGTAAATTGTTTACATGGGTACTTTTGAAGGTTCAGATTTAGCAGTTATGCATCACTGTTAATAAACACTGACACCTGGATAAAAGACAATGGCGTGATTTTTGCTCCATCTTCACGATCCCACCATACCCACAAGAAAAATTTATTCTTCAGATTTCTATCTCAAACCACTTACAATAAAAACAGACTGTTTACCTTTATATTCTGAGCATCAACATTAGCTCCAGCTTCTAACAGAAGACTAATAACTGTAGTATTTCCTGCTAGCACAGCCCAGTGCAATGCTGTGTTTTTGTGATACTTGTCTCCAAGATTAACAGAAACATTAAACGTAAGTAGTAATCGGGTTGGATCCACACTAGAAGAGAAAAGCCTTGTTAGATCTACAAAAGAATTCAATACATTCCAACTTCCTGTTAATGAGTTCAACTTCTATACAGAATGTTCATCAAATACACTATGTAGAAGTGACGTATTTGTTGATGATTACAAATGGCTCAAATTCTACTCCCACCAAAGAACAACTGCAATTTTGTTGAATTTAAAAGGAGTTTCTTCTGGGATGTCATGCAACACATTTGGTGCGTAATTGTCATCATGTCTCTCAACAACTAACTCAACAACTAGCATTAATATAGATATGTAAAAGAAAACAAATAATTATACAGACAGTATATCAAAGTTTTAAATATTTCAGACTTCCACTTCACATTCCAAAAGATGAAAGTAAAATTGCTGGTGGCAAATGGCAGGTATTTGCAAAAACTCAATTATGCTTCACGCAACAAACAAAGGAGACAAGTTAGTTTCCAGGCAGGAAACTAATTCAAACTAACTTGCTCTTTGGAGAGTTGCCTTTTTACACCAAGTTGTTTCAGCTATCTCCACAGGAAGATCTACTCAGTTAAAAAAAAAAAAACACAAACATAATAATGAGTATATCCGGATAGTATCTTCACTCTTGAATAGGTCATAAATTAAGAAAGATAAAGTGGCAACTGTGAAAAGTACACTGACTAATCAAACCAAAGCACCCTCCAAAACTCAAAATCGGTCATTATTCCAAGCAACGTACGTAGTTAACACCAAGATTAAGTAAAAATTGCAGTGAGTATATGTATTACCTATGCGTTCTGTAAGCTGCCCACATTAGAGGTGTCATTCCGTTTTGATCCATCATATCTACATCCTAAAGAAAAGAAAGTTGCTGAGATAAGTGCGTTTGTTCAAGTAGATAAAACAGCAGTACACAGGACATCTGAAATAAAACAGTTCTTTAACTTCTATCAGAAAGGAAAGCATCTACTACCTACAGTGTTTTGTCCTGTTATAGATCTCTGCCTGTTGTGAGGCAAGGAAGTTGGTGACTCCTATATACATTCAGAGTCAGTTTAGATTCTCAAGCACACATGAGCAAGTTCCACAGCCAGGCAGCGCAAAATTACTCTATACAAAATTTAATTCAAGACCAGAACAATTGTACTTAGAGGTGGCAGAGCCATATCAGTATCTCCTATGCTGTTTCCCTCAGCCCTTACTAAGAAAATTAGTTTGAAAGTGCTTTAATAAAACCATTTACTACAGAAATTCTTGAGAGAAACTCAAAATGCAGAAGATGTAGCTTTCTACTTGCCACTTCTCTGCTTTGGTATCTGCCAAACACCCAGAAGTCTGGGACTCCCACCCACTGTGCTACTAACCTCACACAGACAAAAGTTATCCAAAAAATCCAATTTAGTTCTACTAAATAACTGCTTTTAAAAGATTCCCAGATTGCAGATACCTGTGCATTTTAAAATTTTTACTCAATTGCTAAACTAATGTCACGGTTTTGTGATTTTTGGTTTTCAGTATTCCACATCATAACATCATGTAGAGCACTGGGAGTTAAAGTGTTAATACTCTATCTGGGTACCTGTCCCTGCACGTCAAGGAGGTCATGGGATCTTCCCCCCCGAGGGAGGTCTCTCTTGCTCTCTTCTCCGACTGGTGAAGAATGCAGGAGGCTTTCAAGGTGCTCCGAAAACTCTCTCTCTCTCTCCTATTTTATTTGATTTATTAGTCTCAATTTCAATTAGATTAGATTATATAATAGTTAGTAAAATAAGTTTTCCTCCCTATATCAGTGCTACTTGTTTATTTTCCTTTCCCTTCCCGTTTTGGGGGGGGTTGGGGCTTGGGCCTACTGTCCCTGTCACGGGCATAGACTGGTCCAGACAACCCCGTAACAACTAAAAAAAATACATATATTAAAAATCAGAAATAAAAAGTGACTGATAAGAGGGGAGTAGAACCACTACTTTATTGCGCAGCATACTGAGGAAGAAGTTGCACGTACTAAGACCAATATTTAAGTCTCTTTCCTCTAGGTATGCACACAGACTACATCCTTTAGAGCCTCCTAAAGCCACACAACTGTTGGCATTCGCTCCCTTCAAGCTCCTGTTGCCAAGATTGTGAAGGAAATTAGAACCACAGCTGAACCTCAAGGTCATTCATCCTTAAGAAGCATAATTCACAGGTCACACTGTGTGAACTACATGTTTTTAAACATGCACGTACTAATGAGACATAAACAATCACTCTTAATTTTTAGATTACATGCAGAAATGCAAGGCTTTGTGATCAACAGACACTTGATTGCTTGGAAGGAGGTAAAGTCTCCTTCAGTCATACCACCAGACAAACTGAAACTACGTTTTGCATACTAGGTGACAGTTAAAAGAGGGAAAAAAAAGATGAGCTTCAAATTATTATATTAGATGAGCAGGCTACATCTATTACTTATACTAAGCTTCAACATGGGCTGAGGCAGATCCCTCTTCAAAAGAGCTATAGCAAGTGACAAAGAAACTAAGACTCACTTGCACACAGTTTTATGTGCATGATAAAGATGATGCACACATGGACAGAAGAGATACTGTCTACCAAAGCTCCTGTAAAAAAATCTTTATCATTCTAGCCAGATGAATGCTACATCCACACAACAAAAGAGTACATTTCAGAAAGAAAGTTCTGTTGTTCTTCTGTATCAGAGTGCTGAGGCAAAAAAGGAAACCTTCAACAACATATAATGCATCAGAAGACTGTTCTTTTCTGGTGTGAATCAACAGGCATCTCAGCATTAACTTCTTGTTAACTCCTGGTGACAGGTCAGTCTGATAATGCTCACAGACAGCTGTCCATGCTGCTAGGGCGGGAATTTGGGCATTATAAGAGCCAGATTTCAATACTAAATACAGCGATGCAATGATTAAAAGTGTACTTATATCCCATGTATCTAATTCAAATGAGAGAACACAACAGACCAACAACAGTAATTATTTAAAATGTACCTGAAATAGGATAACTCTGGCTCTGAAAGAGAACGACTTCAAAGATTAGCCAGATTTTAGATCTGTGGCATTAATACAGGATTCCACAAGAAGCTTCCAGAGGTAAAAAACACAGGGGAGGAAACAGCTTCCTACATGAAAAGGAGCCCATGTCAACTAATTCTGTTGCTTGACACCACTTTCTGAAGTAACAGTTGATGACTTCGAATTCTGAATAGTCACTAGAGATCACAGCAACACTTCAGCTTACCAGGGCTTTTTAATAGCAGTGCTCAAGTCAGTCTTGTGTTATAACACAGCCTTCTCAAAAGCACAAAAAGCATAAAGGGATTCCAGTCAAAAATACGTTGAATTGCACAGAAAGAGACCGGGAATTTGATCATTTTCAGAAACATTACTAGTTATTTCACATATCATAGACTATAAAAAGATCCATCATACGCTTATGAAGAATAGGATTCTGAACAAGGAAAAGATCTCTTACATGGACTGTCAGCCAGAGAAAATGAAACAGACTCTTCAAGGAAATAACATACATAAAAAGTAAATAGTAAAGAAAATGTATCAGGAAGGTGGATGTACAACTGAAAACATTTTCTAATTTGGGAAAGATGTACCAGTTATTCTCCAAAAGAAAAGATTTATAGGATTAGGCTGCCCAGAGAGGTTGTGGATGCCCCATCCCTGGAGGTGCTCCCAGGTTGGATGGGGCCCTGGGCAGCCTGGTCTAGTACTAAATGTGAAGGTTGGTGGCCCTGCCTGCGGTGGGCGGGTTGGAGATTCATGATCCTTGAGGTCCCTTCCAACCCAGGCCATTCTGTGATTCCGTGATTCTAGTGAAACAAGTCTAGTGCAGACTGACAGGCAACTTACCAAGCCAGGTATGGCAAACAAAAGAAGCTACCTTGCTCTTCTGAACAAGAGGCCTGCTCTGAAAAATCTAGTCCATCAGAGTCTGTTTCCACAGTCATAAAGAAGAATCATGATTGGCCTCAGAATTCTGTAACTAATGTGCTCTTGTTTAGGCTTAGGGAGTAAACGCTTGGTTTAGCAGCTTCCCCTGGCCTGAGTGCTGCTGCAAGAATGATGCTCAGTGCTGTCAGGTGACGGAACTCTGGCACAGGTTGTTGCTCAGAGGCTGTGAAATCATCCCCCTTGTGGATTCAAAAGCATGGACTAGGTGCCTGGCAACCTGTTCTAAGTGCTTGTGTTCGATCAGGAGTTTGGACCAGACGGCCCTTCCAACTTCAGCCATTCCATGATTCTGTTTAAATTTACACGCCTTTCATCACCCAAATACTACAGTTAGGTTCGGAACAAAGACAACCCTATTCTCAGAATGTAAGAGAGCCTCATCTCTGTCAAGGAAAAAGGAAATAAAGCTTACAAGATTAACAGGGTAAGTTACATTAGCAAAAGTAGTTTAAGTTTCCAAATCCAAATAGTTATAAAGGAAGTAAAGATTCATGTAAACAAAAAGCAGGGTCTGGTGCGATAGGACAAGAGAATATGGTTTCAAACTAAATGAGGAGAGATTTAGACTGGATGTAAGGAAAACGTCGGGTTTTTTGTTGTTGTTTGTTTCTTTAACAATAAGAGTTGTGAAGCAGTGGAACGCATTGCCCAGAGAGGCGGTTGACGCCCCACCCCTGGAGACATTCAATGTCAGGCTAGACAGGGCCCTGAACAACCTGATCTACCTGTAGGTGTCCCAGATCATTAGGGGAGTTGGACTAGATGGCCTTTAATGGTCCCTTACAACTCAAATGATTCCATGATTAACAAACTCATATGCACTTTTAAAGAAGAATAAAAAGTAGAATCATGTATTTCCCATAGCCTCTACAGAAGCTGAATGGCAGTACAGCTAGAAAACTATGAGTTTAGGGATTGCTATTACAATGTTACTTAGATTATTTATAGTTATATTATTTATTATATTTATAGTTTAAGTATACAGATCAATGTATAACTTTAATTCAGTTTTTCTGAAGTGCTTGAAATAAGTGCTAATTCAAACTTGGAAAGGCATGCAAAGGATACTGAAATCATACTTGATTACAGTGGGGGGATTTATTAAGACTTACTCTTTTAAAGAAAGAGCTATTGTCAAAAGACCTGTTACCAAGATAATAGGACTCAAATTTTAAAGTAAGATTTTTGCATCCATGTATGTACACATGTACACAACACACACTGCTTCTCTCAGAGTGAAGCATTATATGCTCAAATAAATAACTAGGCCAAGTCTGTATATAAACATCAGGGCAAGCAAACATTCACAGTGAGATTTCATAATAATGACAAAACATTTTAAAGGACATTTATACTTCATTAATGCTACGCTTTAAACAAGTTTGCAAATACAGAACATTTGCAAGATTCTTCTGGTGAAAGAATATGGGCTTTTCATTTTAGATAATTTGTGAACAAGATATAAAACTTGTTCCTAACCAAAGGGCATTTATTATCTTGAAAAGATAAGAGCATTATTTAGCTTGCAAAATAGTGATTATGTAAGACCGGCCTTCTCTTGTGTCTACCTTACTCTCAATCATACCCTAAATACTGTTTCACCAAACAATTTTAAGATAAAAGATGATTATTGCAAAATGCAGTTTTTAAAAATTGTATACACACAGATCATTTTCTGTTGCAAATCTAGTATTTGTTTTACGATACAGTAGCACTTTGCAGCTGGAAACAGACCGAAATCAATTAATTTCATACTCATATTCTATCAGACTCATTGGATCGTACCTCACCTGATATTTGAAAGAACAGGCATAATACAGAACTGGAACAGTTTTAGCAAGACCGTAAAAAGAGGGGAGGGTTTTGACTTCTCTATGTGGCTTACAAAGTAAATAAAATTTGCGCTTCAGGCATATATCTGTGGTTGAGTAAATCTATGAAGAATAATGCAGAGCAAGTAGCAAAAAAGTGAACATTTTGAGCACAGAGAATGAAAGACGGGAGACAACGTGAAGAGTAGTGAGTACATGTGCTATACATACACATCTTATGGATCTAGCAATAATACAAGAGGCATGAAGGTTTGGGTTTTTTTCATCTAAATATGTACGTCAACTCTTAGTTACTAGATTCTTTACCAATGCCTCGGTTGATGTTTCTATGAAGACTTAAAAAATATTTGCTATAATAGTGCTGGCTAATATTTAAATACTAACTTAATTGGAAATACAGAACGGTAAAGGAATACATCCTAGAATTTGCATATATTACACTAAGATGTGAATTTAAGCCAAAGTGCCACTGTTCCAGGAAAAGAAGTTAACAGATATATGTGCATCAATTAAAATACAGCCGTCTAGAGTAAAAGATACTGATTCATCTTTAGTCAGGTGAATGTTTTGCTCTTTCTGACTGATAGATACAATTTTTAATTGCTTCGTTATTCCAGTTTTGAGTAGAAACTACTTTAAAATGATACTATTTAAAATTTACCTGTCCCTTTGCTATCAGGTAAGCAACAATTGAAGTATGTCCAAACTGGGCAGCCAAATGAATACAGCTACATCCTTCTCCATCTATTAGCGACGGATCTGCCCCATATTTCATCAGCTGTACAACCATGGATAAGTGACCCTGTCTAAATGCAACAGAACACAGAAAACAAGCAACTGAATAACTATATACAGGTAAGCTATGCAACTTTAAAATATTTTAAACAGCAAGTATGACCTTTAATATATACTTTGACAAAAGTGATCATCATGATCTGATTCTGCAACCAAGTTTATAAACTCATTCACATGAGCAAATTCTATGCAGCCAACACACAGATCGCATGCAATTGGCTTATGTGTGTTGTGAAGTAAAAGGCCAGTCAGCAGCAACACAGCTATTAGCTCAGATATTTAGCCTATTGTGACTTCTTCCCATCCACACATGAAACCTGTTGTTTCAAAAGATGTCAAACGGATTATATATTCTTGGGTTTTTTTGCAGTAAATATATATTTTTTCTACTGTTAAAAACAGTACAGGAATAAAAATTGGAGAAAAAAGAAGATGGAAGGCCTACTTTTTGTCCATACATTTGAATCTCAGCTATTTGGCAGAATGAATACAGACATATCCTTCCAGCAGATAAGGTGTACAACTATCAGCACACTTACCGACATGAGCTAAAGAACAATTCGTATGTGTCAGAAGCAGCTTTGCACAACGCTTCACAGAACAGATTATAGTTATGAACACCAGGAAGCGTAATCAAACATTTGTGCTATTAACATATAGAAAGTAGAATGTGATCTGTACCAGCAAGAAATACACAAGCTAATATTTTTAAAGGGGTCTATAATAAGAAAGTTCTCATCTTTAGTAAAGAAATTATCTTGATACAAACTGATTTTTTAAGTCTTCTTTTGCAGTCTGCTGTCAAAAATATTAATACGTTACTTTCCTGCCTATTTGCAGTTGTCTGAAGAAGCAGCCACTACTGAAGGCTGACTTCCATTCCTCCAGTCAGTTATCATCCTCCAACCACCTTCTACACCATAAGACTGATTTAAAGTGTATCTTAAAATATCTACACACATACTAGAAAATTGCAAGGACAATGTCACACAAAATCAACCCTAGCCCTAGATGGACATACACTGATCTTCAGAAGACTGATACGTACTAAAACAAAGATCTTCAAAGAATAAAGCAAGGTGACTACAGACTCTATTTTATTTTCTCCTGTCACAGAAATCTTCCTCTGCATCAGAAAGAGATAAGACAAAAATCAAACCACGTGCTGACAGTTCTTGTAGCTCAAACATACCACATTCACAGCGTTCCCTGTCATCAGTGATTGAGTTCATCCCTGTGCAAGTATTTCCATAAAATACAGCAACTGTATAAATCAATCAGTAGCAGATACCAAGTTAAGAAAAACACAGAGTAAAATCCCAAGACTTTCCCTCACCTTGTTGCCCAGTGAAGTGGGGTAGAATTTAAATCTCCTCCAAGCTGATCAACAATTGCACCTTTTGATATATAGTACCTGTACAACAAAAGAACAGAAAATGTTAATGCTCATCTTGCTTCAAAGGAAAGGACACACAGTAAGCACGTTGTTCGCCATTATGGAAACCACCATGTCTTCATATAAACTTCTTTTCAGAGATCAATTTTTTGCCTTTTTGATATGGGTGAGGAGAGTAGGTATACCTCTTCTGTGTATTAAGCATGCTGCTATTTCCTAGCTTGGTTCCAAAGCAAAAAAGTAATTGCTATGTATATTAATAAAAACCATGCCACCATATGAGTATCTTAAAAAAACCAGTTTCTTCTAAATTTGTTGGGATGCTCACTAGGATAAACATAATTCTGAATTAATAGTAAAGGAAATGCTGCTAGAAAACTAGCACACTTAGAGAAATTTGGCAAAGATGACAAAGCTATATGCAATTCATCTCACAGCATGTATCATCACTGCTGGAACACCCCTGCTAATGTCACTGTTCTAAGAGTTTCTGCTTAAGCTACATTTTAAACCGAGTCTTAAGATTTTACACGTTTCTCTGCTGAAGTACACTATGAAATAAAGGACAGAAACATTTGAGTACTTTAAAAATACTTTTAAATGACGGCTTACAAATTATTTCTTCTTCCAGAACATTTTAAAACAGACAAGCTACCTGTAAGAACACAGTAAGTAATCCGTTATTTAACTGTAGCCACTCATATTCATTGCCATTTGTAATGTTTCTGCAAACTGCTTTCCTTGCTGTTTTATTTGGCACACAAATCCAGCAGTATTATTTTTCCTTTGTCAAAGGAAATGCACATATTACAAAAACTCATCTTTTTAAAAAAACAGTTTTCCAGTAAGGCTGAGAACATTCAATACCATCAGTGCCAATGGCAAAGAGTTACAACTAATAGATTTTTGAGAAATGCTACCTAGCTACAGATTTCTGAGCGCTTGCACATTTCAAGTACCTGTGCCTGTAGACTTTTTGCTTGCATAATGCCTTCAAGGTCTATGTGAATCCTACTCTTCTACCCACGCAAACTGTCCTTCAAAATCCTCAGCACAGAGCTTCTTGCACCTCAATTTCCTGTATGTGTTTCAAGGCAGATGGCAAGGAGGGCAACAAACATAACAATCTGAAAACCATTACTCAAAGCAACTACCTTCTTTCGCTCAAGTACTTATCAATTCACAGACTGAAGCTTCAAAGAGAGTCCAGAGGTTACCTACAGAAACAGCAACTGAAGAATGCATTAGCTAACAATATCCATGCTAAAAAGCAGAGTCCTTTACACAACAGGTTTAAAGCTATCAGATATAAAGACTTGCCAGTGTCAGACAAACTGGGTATCTAACCCTGATCAATGCAGTATAGTCCACTTCACTGCTTTCTGACACCAAAGGAACAAAACTGCAGTATCTCCCCACTGAAGCTTTTTGACATTTCAAAGAGAACAAGCAGGATTTTTCTAAAGACTTGGTCCTGTGTAAGTGAATAGACAAAGCTTATATAAGCTATAGAGACTTCATTTCATTGTTGTGATGCAAGATTCAGACACCAAAATATAAATTTCAAAAAGACACCAAGAAGCAGATTTAGTCCATCTGGGGAAGAAGTTTCCAAGGCAATCTTGTCTAGAGAAGAAGACAACACAGAAATTCACAGGCAAAGCCTGGATCCATCTCATTGATGTGACAGCCACTCATAGGGAGGTGAACATTAAACAGATTGTATTCATTCAACCAGTAGTCCCTGCAGAAATGCAGAATATGTTCAGATTTTACTGAGCAGCAGCACTGCTTGTTGGCTAGTACATTTTATTTAGAAACTTACAATTTGACAACTGGGAAAAGACAAGGCGACTATCTCCTGGCAGATGGTGCACTGAAATAACTTATGTTTATTTAAGGGTGTTCCAGACTAAGTTGAGATTTATCACTCTACTTCAGTATACATAGATGGTGAGTTTTATGCAAAACTAATCCAAGAACTTGATCTTGCCTAGGTAAATCTCTCTCAATTTTGTGCTTGGTGAGAATGTTACTGAAAGGAGAAACTAAACGATTCGACTCCCCGTGAGTCATCCAGAAATCCATGCCAGGTGTGCAAGTCTTATTTAAGCAAGCCACTTACATTCAAAGCAAGCAGGTCTTATAATAGGTTGGCTTAGGAAGAAAATACTTCCAATGATTTCCACATTAGAATCACTAAGTCTTGGCCAAGCATTTGAAAGCTGCCCATGCCTGGATTCAGTAGTTGAGGAATTAAAGCGCATGCAGTTGCTGTTGGTAGAAAGAGGAAAAGCAGAAGACAGATCCTTGTCTGGAGAATATTAAAAGCAGCATCTGGTGAAATGCAGTCACTAGGTAACTGTAGAGGTACAAGGCTAATTTTGCCTTTTCATAAAATTGAGTCAAAAACAAACAAACAAAAATCAGTGCAGTGATTGAAACAGAAGTACATTATAGATGTCTGACACTTATGGAACGCTTTTCCCTGATCCTGTAGAAATAAAAAAGGATTCTGTAGTTTTCATTATGAAGCATCCATGGATTTCACTCCTATCTAGGCTGAATCCCAAGTTTCGCAACAGAAGAACGTCAAAAAACAAGGGAAGTCTAATTCTAAGTTTGCACTCTCCACATACACACTGCTGAACTCCTTCATTGGGATGACCTAAAATAGTCAACAGCTGGTAAGACAGGCACTGAGATCTGCTATTGCGAGAGACCGCTTAGACCTAAATTTTGCCTATGTGATACCAAGCTCACTAGACAACATATTTAATGGAAGTAGCCACTGCACCTAATGGCCTTTAAAAAAAAAAAATAAAAAATCAACATTTTAAAGAATGTAATTAGTTTATATAAATCCTTATACATAGTACGTACTTCACCAGATCTATCCTGTTGTTGATTGCAGCCCAGTGGAGAAGTGTCACGTTTTCTTTGTCTGGCTGTCGTACATCATAACCTGCTTCCACCAACTCTCTACATCGTTCATATATTCCATACCTTGAAGAAGAAAATATTATTTTCAAAGCTGTTATCTTGGAAAAAAAAATGGATGAGACAAACACCATAATGATTACGATACACTATCTTCAACAAAACAGAAATGAAGCAGAAACTTTCTAAGTGAACACAGATCTGTTGCAACAATAACTTTCCACTTGTGGAAGTTACATGAACCAACTCATGACTTTACAGAAGACTTGTCTCCACAGGAAACTATAGAGCAGAACAAGGTGAAATACACATCAGTAAGATGTCTAGGGTAAAATAAAACTCCTCCCATGGACTCTGGTATATTTGTTTCTCGCATGCTGTTTTCCTTCCTTTCTATCTCTTGATGGCGTCAACAGTTGGACCAATCAATATGAAAATATCTTCCAAAAAATCAGCGTAGCAGATAACAAGATCATCAGATCAGTTACAGACATAAACATTTCAGACATTTCCCATTTTTCCTTCTTAGATAACAAACAATGAGCATTTAACTCTAATATTAAATGTTTGTCCTGTTCTTAGTGGCAATAAAAGCAATGTAGAAAGGCTCGTAAAGACTACACTTGAATGTCTGTACAACCCACAGGGATTTCCCAAGTCTCAAGGAGACTGGTACATGCAAAACCTGGAATCAAGTCCACGCCTTCCTCTCCATGCAATATCTGACTTCTGCTAGAGCAGAAGTTTAACATCCTCTCAAAGCTGGAATTTAGGTACATTTTCCTTATGTTGCTTTTACATTTTCCTTTTTAGAGATGACACAGACTTAGACAACTGAAGGCCTCTCTGCTCCACTTCGGTCAGCCAGTTTAACTATCTTTATGACTTTTTTTTCTAGGGTAGTTACCATTCTTACTTTTTCTTTAATATAGTTGAATGGATCTTCAACCCAGACAGTAACGCCACAGTGAAATCTCAATTCACTCAAGTCAAAGTCAGTAATGCTTTCCAAGGCCAGAGCTGGACAGTATTCAAAAAAAAGTACTAAAAAGAAGTACTAGACAGAAGCTACTTAAGCCATGCTGTTCTCAACTTCTCAGGAAAGTTACACTGGAAATTATAAAAAACACAAGATATTACTGTCATTTCTCTAATCTTTCCAAAGCTTCGTTAAGGAACAGGACAAAGATTACTGCCTGCCGCACATACTAACTGGAACCAAACAGATACAGCTTGATTCCTCAGACCTAGCAGAAAAGCAGCGGTCATGAATAATTTGGGCAATAAAGCTTTGTTTTCAATCAGGTGGGGGAGAAAGGGGTGCATTGAAGGACAGTGTGGTTTATGAAGACTCAAAAATACGCAACCAGTTAGACAGAACACACACTCAGGCACGTGCAACTGCCAAGAAAGTCAGTAAGGTTCTAAGTCTGGCCAATCTCTGAAGTTCAAGTCTAGATCAAAAGTGTGATATGACAAGTGACTGCTCAAATGGGTTAAGAAGATAGAATTCCTGGATGTTCCTGCAGTCAAAAGTGCCACTGAAATAGGTTTAGGGTAACCACAGGCATATCAGCCAAAAATGAGGAGTAGGGAAAAAACACAGCAAGAGGGGTCTGAAAGCAAGATAGCAAATTCTGGTCTTACCAGGTAGTTCATAGAATTCAATAGGGCAGTTGGAAGGGACCACTTCCAGTCAGTGGGAACCTCCCCAGCCTGCAAAGACTTGCAGTAAATTGTTGAGAGGTGTACAGCTATAACATATGCTAACTCCTTCAATACTATGGGGTGAATCCCATTGGGTCCTACAAACATACAACTGATGGTCCCTTGCAATTGAAAAGTTATTTCTCCCCCAGTCATGGTCCTCCAGCACGGAGGACCAGGCAGCCCAAGATCTATCATCAATGTTAAACACTGAAATAAAAAAAAAGGCATTAAAGGCCTCTGCCTTTTACTCATCCTTACTACCTAGGTGACCATCAAGTACCAGTCCAATGTTTTCCTCAGACCTTGCTTTTTTTCACTGTCTGACATTACACTGTATCAAGGTGAGCTCTGGCTTTTCTTGTTTTCTCCCAGGAGATGTAAACTGCAGCGCTATACTGTCCCTGTGAAGCAAGACCCTGCTTCCATAGATATATTTTCTTTTGCTGTCCTAGTTCCAGGAGAAGTTCCCCATTCAGTCAAGCCAGTCTTCTACCCTGCTTGCTTTATTGGTAGCAGAGTGGGATTGCAAACTGCTGGGCTTTTAAAAGATGGTTCATAAAAAGCAATTCACTAACAGACCTGCAAACCCACTGGGCGTGATTCCCAAGGCACACTGACAACTAATTCCCCAACTAGCTTCAAGTTTGCTCTTTTAAAATCCAGGGTGGCAACTCTGCTGACCTTTCTTTCTCATTACAGAATCACAGAATCATAGGGGTTGGAAGATCAGAGATCCAGATCAGATGATCCAGAGATCATCGAGTCCAACCCCCCTGTCAAAGCAGGTTCCCTACACCAGGTCGCACAGGTGGGCATCCAGGCGGGTCTTGAGTATCTCCAGAGAAGGAGACTCCACAACCTCCCTGGGCAGCCTGTTCCAGTGCTCCGTCACCCTCACCGTAAAGAAGTTCTTGCGCACATTGGTGCGGAACTTCCTATGCTCCAGTTTCTGGCCGTTTCCCCTTGTCCTGTCTCCACACACTGCTGAAAAGAGTCTGGCCTCGCCACTTTGCCCCCCACACCTTAGATATTTATAGACCTGGATCAGGTCCCCTCTCAGTCTTCTTTTTTCAAGGCTAAACAGACCCAGTTCACTTAGCCTTTCTTCATAGGGGAGATGCTCCAGGCCCTTCACCATCTTTGTGGCCCTCCGCTGGACTCTTTCCAAGAGATCCCTGTCTTTTTTGTACTGGGGAGCCCAGAGCTGGACACAGTACTCCAGATGAGGCCTTAACCAGGGCAGAGTAGAGGGGGAGGATCACCTCCCTCGACCTGCTGGCCACGCTCTTTTTAATGCAGCCCAGAATGCCATTGGCCTTTTTGGCCACAAGGGCACACTGCTGGCTCATGGCCAACCTGTCGTCCACCAGGACACCCACGTCCCTCTCTGCAGAGCTCTTCTCCAGCAGGTCATTCCCCAACCTGTACCGCTGCATGCAATTATTCCTCCCTAGGTGCAAGACTCTACACCTGCTTTTGTTAAACCTCATCTGGTTTCTTACTGCCCAGCTCTCCAGCCTGTCCAGGTCTCGGTGAATGGCAGCACAGCCTTCAGGCATGTCAGCCAATCCTCCCAACTTTGTATCATCAGCAAACTTGCTGAGGGTGGCCACGATCCCCTCATCAAGGTCATTGATGAAGATGTTGAACAAGACCGGACCCAGCACCGACCCCTGGGGAACACCGCTAGTTACAGGCCTCCAACCAGACTCTGCACTGCCAACAACGACCCTCTGTGCTCTGCCAGTCAGCCAGTTCTCAACCCATCTCACTGTCCACTCATCTATTCCACACTTCCTCAGCTTTGTTACAAGGATGTTGTGGGAGACAGTATCAAACCCCTTGCTGAAATCAAGGTAGACTACATCCACTGCTCTTCCCCCATCCACCCAGCCAGTGACATCATCATAGAAGGCTACCAGGTTGGTCAAGCATGACCTCCCCCTGGTGAACCCATGCTGGCTACTCCTGATAACCTCCTTTTCTTCCAATTACATCGCAAACTTTGAACTCAACTATTTCATGATCACTGTGGCCACGACAGCCAACAATCATCATATCTCCCATAAGGCCTTCTCTATTCTCAAACAACAGATGTAGGAATGCACCTTTCCTAGTTAGCTCACTAAGTACTTGTAACAGGAAATAGTCTTCAACATGCTTTAGGAATTTCCCAGACTTGCTTATCTCACACTGACATTTTACAACAACGGGAGGTTATAGCTGATAATAAAAGATTTAATGTGAGGTATAATTTAGTAACTCTCTAATTTGTTGTCACAAGAGGCCATAAGGTTCTAAACAGACAAAAATCACCAGTCAGAAAAGATCAGGAATTTGCAGCAATTCATTCCTGTTCCTGGAAAAAGCATGCTCTGCACAAGAAAATAGCAAATTTGATGCAGTTCTGGTTTCTTGAGCTCTGTCCTAAAAACATAGCACCCTTCTCTTACATAATACCTAGAGTCTTCTTTCATCAGTTTGCTGCAGTTGACTTGGCACTGTCTTCTCTAAAAGTTCATGACACACTGTTAGATTACGAAACGTACATTATACTCACCATACTCATAATGTAGCTATAAAGTGGTATCATAGAATGGCTTAAGTTGGAAAGTAACTCAAGGATTGTAAAGTTCCAACCCCCCTTCCACAGGCGGGGTTACCAGCCAATAGATCAATGACTAGATCAGGTTGCCCGGAGCCCCACCCAACCTGGCCAACACTCCCAGAGACGGGGCATCCACAATCTCTCTGAGCAACCTGTTCTGGCAATTCCCTTCAAGAAAGAGGAAGGAAGAAAAAATTCAAATCTCACAAGAGGTTTGTACATTAATGTAACAAATTCCCCACTTGGGTGAATTCTAGAGGGTTATATTTGTAAATATCAATGGAGTATAATTATAAAGGTATACTATTAAGCTTGTCTTGTTCTTGAGAAAAAATGGACTACTTCTTCCAATGCAAAAATACCATTGTGTAAGCTCATTTCATTATCACAGTCTAATGTCAGCAGAAGCTAATGTAGTACTTCATTTTTTCATCATAAGATATCTAAATTTAATTAGAAACTGATTTCAAAAATAGTGTAGCAGAATCCATTTCCATTTTAAATACAGAATCCACTTTTGTCGACAAGCACATCGAGTCTTAGAAACAGACACTGCCAGCTTTGCCGTAAGTTCAACACAAAATACACAATACTAGGAAGGAATCTCTTTCTTTTCAGCGACAGCACTAGGCCAGTCCAAGAATTTACTTTCTCATCTTGCCATCATTGCAAACGCAATCCAAGCTATTTTAGCTGGAAATGCAATTAGTATCAAAATGATCATTTTTTTCCCTTAATCTTTTCCAGTCTCTTTCCATGAATGATGGTGGTTATTCACATATTCTTATATTGTTTGTGTGTTAAACAGAAAGGCAGCTTTGCTGAAGAGCAGCTTTGCTGTTGAAAACAAACTCAAGAGCTGCTTAATGAACCATGAACAATGATGTTGAGAGAGGAGAAATTCAGTTGTTGCATGCATTCCAAAGCCTCAGAGTGGTTAGGTAGTTGTGAATATACTGACAATGTGGTTTACAGAAAAGGAAACTCCCACCCTTCCATTTGAACTTTGATTATATTGCTGAAAATGGTATGCGTATATAAAATCCATAGGCTAAAACAATAAGCAGATAAAGAGCATGAGTACCTCTGTCAAAGTCTGCCCATCCTTTCCTCTGAATGGCTGAAAATAACAGTAGTAGTTGTAACTTTGGCCAGCCCTCACCAATTTCCACTCTTCGGCAGGATTTTTTTTTTCTTTCTTATTAAGTATACTATGAATGTTCTCAAACATATCCAACTTCTTTTTTTCCTGAGCAAGCTTCAGCACAGATTCTGCAAGCATTGCACTACACTATTTCACAATGCACACAAATCTCATTTTGAATGATCTCAGTGAATGATAAAACTATTAGAAAATTAATCTTGCAATAGAAGATCATACTTGGGGCACAAGAAATCAATCTTGCAGAACCCAGGAAAGTAATTCTTAGTATCATTGATGTTTAACACTAATGTTCAGAATGTTATTTAACACACTTCCAACATAGCTGTATTAAATTGTCTCAGAGGTGGTTCTAGTCGTAACCCACCATATACTTCTCCATCTGTGAACAATAACTACCTTTCCAGAGTTTCATGGTTTGAACAATTTTAAACAGTCAGCAATCAACTTTAAGTCACTACATTAACATGGTACCTCTCCTAAGTCATATTCAAAGTTAACTCCAGCCTTGAATGATGCAGGTGCTTAACGTAAGAGATGGCAATAGACAAGATACTAATACTTTTAACTCTAACTAGATGTCTTCAGGCATGTTATAGCATTGCCAGTGAAAAATGCCCCTTCTTATTGATGTGTGTAAAATCATTTTTACTATCATTTTTACTTCAGCAGAAGTTTCTGCAAAACAAGGAAAGTATGCTGCTGGTAAATTATGTAGATCCATTTCTAGGCAAGATCTTAGGAGGAACATAATGGGAGAAACACACAATTCTCTTTGCAATGAGAACATTGACTGAACTGTTCTTTCCTATACAAAACCTTGATTTGATTGTAAGAGGTTATCAGATTTTGTAGTTCAGTGTATAAGCATGTTAATTGAATAAGTGTCCAAGCTACAAAGAAAGATAAAGCACACGAACATTCCAGCAAGGTACAAGTGGCAAAGACTAAAAATTCTTCTGGAAAAGTATGTAGAGTTTGCAAGCTTTTATTTTCACCTGCTGAATGCATCATTTTACTAACACTTTTATTTCCCTGTCATTAAGTGTCAAAGTCAATGTTTTAAAGTCAAATTTTACAAATAGCATATATAGAATACAGAGAAACTAAAACATTTTCATTCATTCTTTTAATCATCTTTGTAGCTTAAGGAGCTGCTTCTCATTTCAATTTTGTGTAGCAATAACAAACAGCTGATTTCACAGCAGAAACTTTTAATAGTGCAGTACACGAAAAACAGCGTGAACAACGATTGACAATGAGTTAAATGACTGATCAGCTACTCCAAAGTTGCGACTGCTTTCTCCATGGATTACCACCAACTTGAGAGCAAACAGTTCTATGCTACGCTGAAATGCACCTTCCATCTGTCAAGAAGCCTACGGTTTCAGTGGTCTTACATCAGATGTCAAATATTTTGGATGACATATTTGTCTTTTCAAGCACCGTGGGTTTTTATTTTGTTTTAAAAGGAAACAGCAAAATATGCAACTGTATTATAGTTAGCTATCTGATCAGTCCTGAGACCAATCGAATTTCATTTCACTAACAGTAAGCACCCCAGCTATCATTTGATGTCATCATGCTATGAAAACCATAACATTCTTCTAGGGGAGGTTTAAAGTGTTCTGAAAGGAAAAACAAAACAAAACAAAGTTGTGCTGCCAACTGACATTGAATGATATACATTTGTATTTGGGGAAAACAAAGAAAAAAAACACACAAAAAAAGCCAAAAAACCACCACCAAAACATAGAAGAATGAAAACAATTCCTATTCTGTTTTGCTACCTTTTTCTTGAACTTACTGGTTTAGTTAGAGAAGTTCTAGAAGACAGATAAGCATTCTTTTGTATTTTACTTTTTAGTAAAGCTTTTTGTGGCATCTAACTTACCCTAGCAGTGAACTGAAAAGTAAACTAAATCACTTATTTTAATCAAAGTGAACAATGAGTTTTGAGGACAAGTGCTAGAAGATAAGGTCATCTATTTTCATTCATGTAAAAGAGGTTACATTTCTACAAAAGTCACTACACTGTTCATTTTAATAGGAACTGTGTATCAGCGATGCACCTCTTCACCATTGCTGCTCATCAAGTGAAACTTCACTTTCGATACTAACATGGACACCACCTTTCTAAAGACTTGGTTGTTGCTAATAATTTATCACTGAGTTGATGTGTTAGCAGCTTTATTTTATTCCAAGCCTTACAATACTTGGTAGGCTTATTTTCTGCCTTAAACTTCAGAGTTTCCCACATTTTACGTTAACAGGGCTTTCAAACTGCTGTAAAAACCCAGTGAAAACTTAAAGTAGAGGTGAGGTTTCCCTCTAGTCTGATTGTTTCCAAGGAATACTACTAACATAACTTGATCTTATACCCATGCTGACAGCCACCTATCCCTGAGCTATGATGGCAAACAGAGTCCTCTCTTGCAGATAAGAGAACGTAGAATCATAGAACACACTGAGTTGGAGGTGACCCATAAGGATCATCAAGTCCAACTCCTGGTTCAACACAAGACTACCTGAAAATCATACTATTTCTGAAATCATTGTCCAGATGCTTCTTGAGCTCTAGCAAGCTCAGCACCATGACCACTGCCCTGGGCAGCCTGACTACCCTCTGGTAAGAATCTTTTCCTAACAACCAACCTGACCCTCCCCTGATGCAGCTCTATGCCACTCCCTCGGGTCCTGTCACTTTCATCAGAGAGAAGAGATCAGCACTGCCCCTCTGCTTTCCTCCTGAGAAGCTACAGGCTGCAATGAGTTCTCCCTTCAATCTCCTCTTCTCTGGGCTATACAAACCAAAGCACTTCAGCTGCTCCTCATACATTTTCCCCTCTAGACTCCTCATCTTTGCAGCACACCTTTGGAGGCTCTCTCATAGTCTCCCAAAACTGCACACGGTACTCGAGGTGAGGCCACACCAGTGCATCTGCTGCTGATGCTGTGCTTGATGCATCCCAGGTCATGGCTGGCCTTCCTGGCTGCCTGGGCACACTGCTGACTCATGTTCAACTTGGTGAGAGCAGCTCACCAGCGTTTCATCCTCCAGTCTGCACGTATAGACATCTCACCAATCTCATCACACCAATACTGTGAAGGAGCATAACAATTAACAGGCCTGTCAGTTATATGTTAGAAGAGACCAGAAAAGAATTAAAATCCATCAGCTGTAAGCGTAGATCAACCTAAACGTGATGGATAACAACAAATGCGTTTTAGGTTTTCAAGCATACAGCGAGCACAGAAAAATGGAAGAAAATACTCTGCAAAATCATCACTTCTGCTGTCATAGTACCATGTCTTCAAGAAGCACCTAGTTTCACGTTATACCAATGGTTTCCTTTTGAGGAATCTCCTGCTAAGAGGATTACAGGTTGTAGTATTACTATTTAAATCTCTAGAGTTACAATCACAGGTACAGCCAACGTCTATATCAGGAAGTTAAAAATTCCCATCCATTCAGAAAGTGAAGGAAAGTACCTACCTCCTAAACCTAAACGTGGCATGAGTCAGTAAATGAGTTGCAAAGGTACTTTCAATTAAAGATAATGTTTAGGAAATAAGTGGAAATATATATAAAAATATATAGAAGAGGCAAATAGCTTGGCAATATACATAATCATGTAGGCATTCAAAATAATAGAAGACTTTTTTTTGTAAAACTATCATGTTTTCAGCTTACTGAAGAAAGAGGAAAGTGACGCTGGTAGTTTCTGAAGAGTAAATAATGGAAAGTTGAAAGGCAGCACAATGACAATCCTTCAGAAAGTCTTGCAAGTTAGAACTTATTACAGGACTTTACAGAAGACAAATCTGTATAATTTATCTGCATTAAGAAAGCAATCGTAAATTAGATTTTCTCTCCGTTCATTCCTACAATCCTTTCCTAACAACTCATTTTCATTGCAGTGTTGAAACTGCAGAATTAGAATTCATCTGTATGTAACACATTCTAACCTATAAATGATGCCAAGAAATCAGGGAAACCCTCATGTCTTCTTATCAACATGTTGCCCACCTACCTTTTAATCATCAGCTAGAGAAAATAAACTCCAGCACAAACAGGAAAAAAATTGCTTTCTTTTCCAACAATCCTCCCAGCAACCACCTGTATTTACAGTTAACCGCAATGCATCACACAATGCTCATATATCTGTCTTAAACAATACAGCTCATTTATAAGATCTTGCATTACTGTATACACAAATACAGTCAGCCTTGAACTTTCTTCATGTTAAAAAAAAAAAACTATTCAACTAATACAGAAAGACAAATGTAAAGCTCAAAAATAAACTTACTGCGTGGCTTTGACAATGTCCCAAGTGCTATAATCGTCAATGTGGCTTTTTCGTCCAAGAGATTCACTATACCCATGGTTGTAATGGCTTTGAGGCTTTATTTCCTAAAAAAGAAATTTGTTGTTAGGACACCAAAATCAGTATTGCTAAAAGATCATTCAAAAAAATGAAATATAAATGAGTAGTACCCTATACACGCTATAAATCTACCCGAATCTGAGGGTGGGAGCTGACTGCTCAAGTGTCTTCATTTCGTAATTGACACCTCAGGGAAGATGCCATTTGTAGGCAGCAGAGTTCTGGTGAATCCTTTCCTTGAGTTATTTTAAGAGCGCTAACAAAACAGTTTGTTGGTTTGTTTTTTTAATAAAGTAAACGCAATATGCACAGTAACACACCTAGAAAAGCTATGTGCCACAAACTGAGGAAGGCTCAACGCTACTACAAATATTCCAAACACTCCAAATCGCACTGTCAGGTATCTTCCGTAAGCTAAATGCTTGGGAATGGTTAATAACGGTGCCTGGAATCTACTGATACTTTACTGATTCTACAGCTCAAGTCCCATATTCAGAGGTCATCTATGTATGTTTAATCAACAGGTCCCTTTTTGATGCAAAACTTAAAGAATGGAATTTAATACTTTGTCAGAGCTCCTCAACATAGAAATAGATGGCATCAGTATGAAGTTCTTTGTCAGCTAGTGTTCCCTATTTGCTTAATTATTTTGATGAATGGAAACACTTCAACCCTTAACATTTCCCTTGGTGGAATTTACGTTAAAATACTGCACTGACACATCACCCAGGTAGCAACACATCATTTTTTCTTTAAAAGCTGAATGCATGTAGAAATTCAGATAAATCAGCTCAGCAAGTTGAAATAGAATGGATTTTATATAGTTCACAATTTTCTGTATCTTACAAGTAACACACACAAATTGATCGTCTTGGGTAACAACTGTTCAATTCAGCACAGCTGCATAACAGGAGAACTAGAGCAGTAAGGCGTACAAATAAAGTAGTAAGCTCCCTGGAAGTTCAAAAAATGTATTGAAACTGATTTTAATAAAACGTGATTTCCTTCTTTATACCTGTACTTTTATTCAGTTTCCCTTAGCAAGTATTTACATGAGCAGAAATTGTTTGTTTAATATATTTACGCGGAAACACTATGAAATGCCTTCTGAAAGGTTAGTTATTAAAGTTGCTGATTGACTTCTTCATCATACCAGACAGATTTCTATTTACAAATAAAGCTATCCTGAGCCAAGACAATCATGCTGCAACACACCTAGGCTTAACTGAAAGATCTGCAGTCTCAAATCTTCACAAACTTCTTGAAAACAAACATTCCCCAGCTAACCTAAGTGACTGAAGACTTATTAGCCTTGGGGACACGCTGCTATCAAGAAGAGCAGGTCTCCCACCTCACACACTCTCTCATCCCTGCACTCACTTCTGGAAAACAAAGCGTTAGCATCTTACTGCACCCACTGACTGCATCAGGAGTGTCACTTTAAGAACAAATGACCTCTATCCGCAATTACCAAAACAGATTTATTCCTATTCATTGGCTTTTGTTTAGAAGAATGATTTTCTTCAGTTTCCGTCAGTACTCAGACGACCAGAGTACATCTACACACTGCAATGTCTTCTGCGGTGCTCAATCTTCTCATTGTTTTTCTAAGCCTGAAAACTAACTAGATTAACCACTTAAGCATTGCCAGCCCAGCAGGAAGGCTGCTCTGTTGCCATCTCTACAGGATAAAACCTAAAACTGTAACAGGGCATCTGCTGCCATCCAAATTGCGGGTCACAACCTACTCTCTTATACCCAAAAACACTTCTTCATTTTGCATTTTAAGGTGGCAACAGCTTAACCAAACCCACTCCTCCCCAGCTTACTAGATAAAGCAATGTGCTCTCTGGAGTAAAGCTGCAAAAGGCACCAGATACTACAATGAAAACAAAGCAAAACATAATAGCATACATAAATTCATTATTTTGTGCCACGCAGTTTTCTCTTCTCCCTCATATTAGAAAAAACAGGATTTGTACCAACTCTGTTCTCTTATTACACTATAAAATCACACCAATATTTTTCAAACCGTAACTCTCAGACCTTGAAGATCTAAAGGAAAAATCTAACAGGCAGAGGCCAGAACAAAGGAAATCTGCTGTCCTGGAATACCCTGATGAGCAGATATATTTCATACAAACACAGAATTGCAGGGGCTGGAAGGGACCTCTAGAGACCACCGAGTGCAGCTGACCTGCAAAGCAGGCCCCCTACAGCAGGCAGACATTTCTTAGCCTCCCACAGATGCTGAAAAGGGAAAAAAGAAATAAATCTGCCATCTTGTTATCCAGCGGGTATTAAAAGCAAACTGAGAAACTTATGCTAAGGCATGTGTGAATTTACTAGGAAATGCTATTTCTCTTCAGCTGCATTTCCCTGAGCACTTTAAGCACACAAATCAGGCTTCCGATCCCCTGAGCCCACACCAGCAAGTCAAGAGAGCTGCTCACTTAAAAGTGATGCTTATTATGTCAGTCCCAAGTGACCATGAAACCACAGCCTTATGATACTAATGCCTTCACAAAAAGGTTTATAAGCATATAGCAAAATCCTGCATATTAATTATTAACAATGTCATTTAAAAAAATAAAGTGAGAAATTATATTTGTTAGCCCCTCCTCCCACTTACCTACTGCTTCTATTAGGCACTTAAAATGTTAAGGACGCTGTCGTTACCACTGAAAATTTATCTTCTGATATCCCTTTTGTCTTGTTCTCAACAGGTGAGCCCAAAACTGATGACCGCTGTCTCAGTCTACTGAACACAGCTTCCCTTGGACTTCCACCTTTTCCTTTGGCACTCACTACCAGCCTCAGTCATTTCAGTGGACAGTTTGGTTTCTGTATGTCTCTGCTTACTCATTAGAATCACAGAATGGCCTGGGTTGAAAAGGACCTCAAAGATCACCTCGTTTCAACCCCCTGCTATGTGCAGGGTCACCAACCACTAGACCAGGCTGCCCAGAGCCACATCCAGCCTGGCCTTGAATGCCTCCAGGGATGGGGCATCCACAACCTCCTTGGGCAACCTGTTCCAGTGCATCACTAGATTGAACACTGACTTCTCAGGAAACTATAAGCTGTTCCATTTAACCACCTCAGATTTCCTGGCTTGTGATATTCCAACTTCTGGCTAACAGAACTCAACCGCGCTACCTCTGCTTTCGTAAGGGCAATATCTAAATGGATCAGGGAGAGAAAAAACAAAATCTGATTTCAAATAAAGATGTGCTATTTCCTGCTCGTCCCTGCTAAGACTGATTACAGTGGTGGTGTACCAGAGACGAGTTTCCCAATGCTGGCCATTCCACATCAGCAGCTACAACAGAAGAAATCGTAAGTCATGATATTCAGACAGCATCTATTTTTGGAGGTCAAAAGAAGATTAAAACATGCAAAAATACAGATTATTTCCTTTGACTTGTTGGAAGAGAAAGCTCTGATTAGAAATCCTACTCTGATAGATATATTTTTAAAGGAAAGGGAATAAGCATTAAATCAGCAAAAAACGATAACCTGTTTACATTATGCATTTCATGTAACTTTGTCTTGTCACTTTCACTGTCATTTCCTTCCACAAACAAAACCGGTTAAAATCCTTGCAATCACTACAGCTGTTTTTGTTTTACAACGGGGATGGTTTTTAATTATTTATTTCTAAACATATGACAGACTGATAGTAAAGTAACAATGTAACAGTTATTTCAGGAAATATTAATTGTATGATGACGATCCACTTAAAAACCACTATCAGCTAACTAACAGATGAAAACATGACTGAAATTTTATTTTATGTTTGGTATCTACTGTCAATAGGTTTCCCATCTCCCATTGTACACTGCCTGAATGCCAGGAAAGCTAAATGCGAGGTATGAGAGATGAGGCCTGACTTTACTGCTTCCAGATAAGCAGGCTGCGAACGCTACATCTCTACTGCACCCTGTTTTAAGGAGCCAATTCCAAGGGTGACTGGAGCCCAAGGAGCAGCATGGCAAGTCTAGAAGAGAAAGGTCAGTGCTCCATCCAACCACCTCCCTGCTGCTCTTGGCCATGCACTCCCTGAGCCCAACTCTGCCAGCCTGGGTCCTTCATGTCACTGCCACAATCATCCAGTGCCATTACGAGAGGAAAACAGACTCGATTTTGCTGTTCCTTCTTTGATTCTTCCCCTAGGGCAGCATGCTGAATCCATTTTTGCTGTAGATACACAAGCTCCACAGCCACTGGTAGGGTGGAAACAAGGAAAGAGAAGGCACTGAGAACAGCATGGCAGCTGCCAACTGTGCATCTGACAAAGCAATCACAGAACTGTACGCAAGTGTTGAAATACTGAAGGAGAACGGGCTGACAGGATGAACGGAACGATGCTGCTTCTAAGTGTTGGTCGGCTGGGAAGGATGCAAGAGAAACAGATTTCTATCTGTTTTATAATTGAACTTGGTTCCCTCATTACTTCTAAGGGGCACTTATTCAAGATGAGCTTCCCACTTCAATGAGTGTCCTCTGACAGCGCCCTAATCATTCGCATGCATCTGTGGTTAGTTTGTCATTACTCATTAGTTACAAATTGTGCAGACTGCTTGCACAGATGCATAAGCAATGAAGGGTAAGGAAAGAATTAGGCAGAGAAAAAACAGGGTGCGAGAGAAAAGGGAATCTCCTCTGGAAAACAGGAGCAATAAGCTGGGGAAACAGAAAATAGAGCAAAATATGAAAAATATGGCTAAAAGGGAAGGAGGTGGAGGTAGGGAAGGACGACTCCCACATCCAAGCAATACCAGCACTCCTGCTCACTTCTTTTCATCACCAAGTGTGCCAGCTATGCCAATTTCCCCTCAGAACTTGAATCTTAATCTCTTCCAATTAAAAAAGCCAAACGCGACATAAGTTTAAAAATAATTCCAAAAACAGTAATCACAGAAAACAAAAGAGAAGGTACGTGTGCAAGAATAAGATGACAAAGACGGAACTGTTCCCACAGCAATTTCCTAATTCTCAATTATATTTAGCAGGAGGATATGAATAGGTCAGTATGCCTGTTTGGACATAAGGAAGGGAGGAAAACACTGCTGCTTATAGCTGCTGCATATGGCTCTGGTAGGCATCAGCAGATGGCTAGGCTGCTTTTCCTTTAACATTATGCAATATTGCTGCAAGGAAGAGATATCATGATCGAAGTCAGCCAGTCAAACTCTGAATGGGAACCAAGTTAATTAACAGACACTCGGAAAGAAAATACTAACAAGGTCTGAAATAAAAATGTAGAAATGGAAGCATTACCAGCAATAAAATACTGCGTGCTATTTCCTGTGTTTTTTATTGAAAACTGGAAAACCCACAACATTTAGGCAGTCAGATATATTTTATATATACACATATACATGTTATAGACAACTTTATAATATGTCATATGTGGCTGCAATTGAAAAAATCTTGATAAAATCATAGACAGCAACGAGGGTAGCTACATAATGAACCAATTCTTGTATGTGTTTACTATATTTAATACAGATTATTGGGGGTTAATACTAATGAATTCCTTCCCCCACAGTATGTATTCAACTTCCACGTTCTTCATTTGTTAGAATACATCAGGAAAGCTTCCTAAAAGCAATGCTCCTCCCACTTTTAAGTGCAAGAATCTGTGAAGACCAGTGGATTGATACTGACTGCATGTTACACATACAGACCCACGGTGTTATCTGAACAAATGTCCACCAGCCACTCACACGTTAACAGAAAAATACTCACAAAATAATCAAAGCAAACCAATTAATAACAGTACTAAAAAAGACCATGTTGCTGATGTAACATTTTTACTGCAAGTCTCTTTTCCAAAGACCGGTGACACTTACTTTCCTTCACCTAATGCTGCAACACAGTCACAGAAACAGAGACTGAAGTCACCGTGCCTTGATTTCAGACAGAATCACATCAGCACAGTTTCTTCTTCTCCAGAAACAGTGCTAGCACTGCAGGAGTGCAGCTAACCTAGCTGCTGACTGCCATCAAATGGGAGCCTCATCTTTCTTACATTCATTCACATGAAGACCTAGACAGAAGAAGGGTTTGCAGGGCTGTATGGGTTCATCTGCTGGAGGACACAACTACAAGCTGTTTGATAGCCAAGCTGGGGTGACGTGTGCACACACCTTCCGTTTAGATAATACATGCCAGGAAACTCTCATCCAAACCAGTCTGCATTGCCCATGCGAGGATGTTCAATACCACTTTCATATGAATCTTAACTGGCCACGTAACACCTTAGAAAAAAGCCATCTCTTACTTGGGCACACACAGTTTACGCTGGGATTGTCACTGCCCTTCAGAACAGCATTAAATTACACAAAATTCATGTGATTTGACAAACAACAATTTCCCACTCGGTGCCAATTCCGTCACCGTTTCCCATTACTTTTCACATTTGACAGCATCTTGTTCAGTCTGTTTCATGGTTTCTTAAATCTGCCCTATTTGCATGGATCCTTGGCATGCCCACAGAAAGCAAGATAACTTATGGAAATCCCCAGAGAAGCTAATTACAGAATTAACACACAATGTAAAAACATTCTGCAGCTAAAACAACACTGATTTTATTTTGAAAGCAAGTTACATTGGAAGATGACGCTTTCTTTAAAAAACAAGTGAAATAAACTGAGCAAAGCCTCATCTCAAACACGACCAAGTTGTTCAGCTGATGCAGAGTTCCACCTACAACAACAGCCAGCCGTCGTGCGCAGCGAATAACCCCGCACACTCCAATGCAGACCTCTGCTTTTACATAACAAGGAGCCAGAGCCTTTAATCCAACCACTGCAGAGGTCAGAGATCAGGGGATTTAAGGCACAGCTGGCAACAACTCAGTCTTGTTTGCTCAAAGCAAGCGTCCATCACCAACCAACCGCTTCCTCCTCATTTACTTACAGGTGCTTCTGAACTGATGATAATCACCTTTTTGTCCACATCAGCTTCACACAGAGGCTAATCAGAACGCCTCCTATTTGCACAGGTAGTGTCACCAGCAAGCATGAAGACAGACACGTTTACTAGCATTTGGAATGGTTAAAGCAATTAAAAGCTTACAATAATATAATTTAAAATGTACTTAATCACATTAATATCCATGCAAAAGTCTTTAAGTTCTCAAAAACAGTAAATACGGGTGTTACAGTTGGAAAGAATATCGTGGAGAAATGGAAAGAAACAAACAGAGAAGGAATGCTCACCCCTATTCAAAGATTCAGGCTCGCATTGAAAGACTCCCCAGAGGAGGGATCTCCAGAAAGAGATCCTTCCCCAGTGGTAGTCAGCCTTAAATGGGGTCTAGGATTTGCCTTCACTTGTGCTCTCACAGCTGACCCAGTCCTTGCCTCAGGTGATCAATCAGTGTCTCAGGCCGTGACTCAGCAGTTCCCATACAACAGGTTTATTGACAATAAAGAAATACTTAGGTACCCCATACGAATAACTAGCTCCAATTCTAGGTATGTACACAAATTATTACCTATTAAGAGAAGTGTGAGTTAAAGTGCTTTATTACATTACTTACAGATTTAAGGAATTATTTGAATAGCACACAAATATCCCCCATTCTGTGGTATTTTCTAGTTGTATGCTTTTCTATTTCCTCAGTCCTTTTTCAGGTGAGCGTATTTCATATAAATGAGTTTTCTGTCATTTTAAGTTATTAAAAAAAAATGTCTCCGCCATTCAGCAGCAGAAGCTTCTCTGATGAAGTATTCAGCATGAAACTGTACCATCACCAGCTAAACCCAGCAACAGAAGTGCACTGGAGAGAAGGCTATTCAATATAGAATAAAAAAATCCAGTTTATATCCTAGGAAAGTGAATAAAAACAGGCAGAATATAACTGCTGAGTGCTAGAAAATATTAAATTGACTACATGCTCTGTTCTAAACAATATTTTTTCTTAGTGGCGGTAATAGCAAAGCCTTTCAGTAGCAATAACCACCAGAAGCAGTGGTGCCACAGGAGGTTGGCCAGGTTGGGCCGCAGACCGCAGATGCATGCCAAAATCTTCATCTCAAACTTGTCTCTGAAGCTCCTTTCTGGATCCCTGCTATACTTATGCACTTACAGGACTTCATTTCAATAACCAGAAGGTTCTCATAAATACATGACAATAAGGTGTTGAAAACAATAAGGTTTTCCTGAACTATCAATTTCTTTATACTGTGTATCAATCACATAATTGCCTTACAGACCGCAATAACCACAGATATTACAGAATCACAGAATGGCCTGGGTTGGAAGGGACCTCAAGGATCATGAATCTCCAACCACCCTGCCACAGGCAGGGCCACCAACCTCCCCATTTGACACTAGACCAGGCTGCCCAGGGCCCCATCCAACCTGGCCTTGAACACCTCCAGGGACAGGGCATCCGTATTCACAGCTCAAAGTCCACTGACATTTTTACTAGTTCTAACTCATTTCCTCCTCCTAGCAAGGTAAGTCCATACAGCTTCCACCTTATTTAGCAACTTCTACTAACACACGCCTGCATCTTTCTTGGTTTTCTTTTCGAAGAGTTTTGCTTTGTGTTCTCATCCACCACCAGAACATTTTTTCCAAGTGATTTAAACATATCCAGGTCTCAAGAGCATGAGAGCTTGCAGACCTCACAGTGTACATCAAACACATCCCAGAGACCCAGCATTAGTATTTAGCCGTTGTGAGAATAACTTAAAACCAACTAAAAGTTTTGCTTTTTTACCCTCCAAGTTCTAAATTTCATAAACGCACTTAGGCACGTATGCAGTTGAATCCTGACACTCAACTACTTGGAGAAGAACAATGCTTTAAAATTCCCCAAAAGGAGCAATCAGAAGATTCTTTAGACTCTTTTAGACTAGACATTAGGAAGAAATTCTTTACTGTGAGGGTGGTGAGACACTGGAACAGGTTGCCCACTGAGGTTATGGATGCCCCCTCCCTGGAAGCATTCAAGGCCAGGCTGGATGGGACTGTGAGCAACCTGGTCTAGAGAGAGGTATCCCTGCCTATAGCAGGGGGTTGGAACTAGGTGATCTTAAAGGTCCCTTCCAACCCAAACTATTCTATGATTCTGATTCTTCACCCAGTTTTAAATTCTCCTACCATTACATCATCAAAAATAATAATAATTAAAAAAGCATACTGAAAGCTCTGTCTTATTCAACAAGCTGCCAAGGCACACGCATCAAATGTGAGCAATGCCACCCAGTGAGTTTATAACTAACTTATCTCTGAGAAACAGGGAAAAAATAAATCAAGGATTACCAAACTGGCAAGCGAGCATTACAGAACCAGCCATCTGTCCAGCTGTGAACCCTCTCTCTTCTCCTTAGCACATATCAGAAAAAAACAACAAAAAAAAAGACATTAGTACAGCATGCAGTAAGCTCTCCTGGAAAACTTTGACTTAATTCCAGCTAAAATTGCCCTGCCACCAGATGGGGTGCTCTCACTCACAGTCCCGGCCACCCATTCTCCATCACCCCTCCCTCTCCCTACCAGCTCTCACAACAGCGCAGTCAGACCAGACCACAGACCCATAAAGCAATCTGTGTCCCAGCTCTCCTACTGACCACACACTGCAAGAGGAAGAATGAGGGACTACATTTGGATTGCTTTGCACTTTAGATCAGCTTAAATACAGCACAGCAATACAGGTGCTTTCGAGGCACACTTTGCTGTCCTCTCTCCCTTTATACTGCTGTCCCCCCTTGAGTCATCTTCCCCTGGATGTAACCCGAGCAGCCCTCCGAGCTGACCACAGCCTCTCATCACCCTCCAGTTTTAGTACCTCCCTCCTAAACAGAGCCACTCACAAAAACACTTCGGAAGACCTCCAGGCATCTTAGGAACATAGGAAGGAATTACTAGATCTCAAGATTGTATGAGACAAATTGTAACCTAATCACAGAATCACAAGGTTGGAAACAACCTGCGTGATCATCAAGTCCAACCGTCCTCCCATTACCATTGCTACCACAAGCTACTAAACCATATCTTGTAGCTCCTCATCCAGACGCCTCTTGAACACTACCAGGGACGGCGACTCCACCACCTCGCTGGGCAGCCATTCCAGTGCCTGACCACTCTCTGAGAGAAAAAGTGCTTCCTTATGTCTAATCTAAACCTCCTCTGGTACAACTTGTGGCCATTTGCTCAGGTCCTGTTTGTTGCCTGGAAGAAGAGGCCAAACCCCTCCTCATCACAACCTCCCTTCAGGAAGTTGTAGAGGGCAATGAGGTCTCCCCTGAGCCTCCTCTTCTCCAGACTAAACAATCCCAGCTCCCTCAGCCGCTCCTCATAAGTCTTGTGCTCCAGACCCCTCACCAGTTTTGTTGCCCTTCTTTGGACACGCTCCAGGGCCTCAATGTCTTTCTTGTAGTGAGGGGCCCAAAACTGAACACAATACTTGCGGTGCAGCCTCACCAGTGCTGAGTACAGGGGGATGATGTTACATCACACAGCAGGCCTGAGGGTTCGGTTCAGTCAGACTCCCCTCTGTGACTTGAGAAGTTCTCCAGCTTTTTTGAGCAGTCTCCTTTCTAGCAGACTCCAGAGTCTCGCTCAACTACAGGAATGCTACAGAAGTTGAATTCTTATCTCATATAATCTTTGAAAAGCAGCGTGGGACAGAGCAAACACTGACATCTAAACATGGCAGCATCAAGGACAATGTTAGCTAGTTTTCAAGCAACCAACAAACCTTTTAAACATTTCCCCCCCTATTCCCTTTTCCACACGCACACCACCAAAAAAAAGTTGTCAGGATTACAATACAACTGAATTGTTGCTAACCCAAACCATTCCTGAAATTGTCCTATACACTTAGATGAGGAAAAGAAGTTGAAATGACATCTCTCTGCTATGAAACATTTCTATTAAATACTATTAGACTTTTTGAAAAGACAGATGATTAAGGTCAAACATATCATCCAAAAGATGTTAATACTGCTTTTCACCTGAGCATGAAGAAACTCCAGAGGTCTGCAGAAAGGTCAGCATGAGCTACTACCACTATTCTAAATTATTACAAAAAAAAGAAAAGCAAAAATTAGTAATGGTAAATACTGTGGTATTACAGAAAAAAAAATCAAACACAGCACTTTCAGATCATAAAGGAGTAGTAACAGCCTGCCTTAATGCTCTAAGTATATTATGTAGTATGGCCTGATAGTTCATATATATATTATGATAGTGCACATGCATATTAAAAGCTGGATCAATGAGCTTTATTGTTCATTTTGTGAGTACTATACAGACTGTCCATAACTGTGTGGGCCAAAAGTAGGCTGTTCAACAGCTCATACTTATTTTTAAAGCTTCCATGGAGTGCCAATATGAAAACACTTACATGGCACTAAGCATTTTACAGAGTTTGTATTTTGATCCTACTCTACTTCATGTTTCTCTACAACCCTGGAACAAACAGCTTACAGGCAAGTTTTGATGGTGAGCAAAAGAAGTGATAACAAACTAGACAGAAATCATTGGCATGAGCTTCCAACAAGACTGCTACAATGGCCTATACACATCGAGCAAGAACATGAAGATACTTTACAGCTGCACCTGGCCCCATGCAAATACCAGAAAAGCACTCTGTTCTCAAACCCACTGCTGTTCCAGAGTCCACAACCAGACTGTTCTAAGAATAACACTGTGAAAACTGTTAAAGAATGAGAAAAAACACCCACATCTTAACAAGACACTCAGAAGATTCAGTATGACTGCAGACCATAATTGCAGTGTAGGGATCTGAAAATCATCAGAGTATTAACTGCATTCAGATAGATCTGTGTGTGGATAGATATCTCTCAAGACCTAATGATCTGAAACAAATTGAATTCATTCTAAAGGCAGGTTTAAGTATTTAACAGAATAATTAAATTTAGAGGCCCAGCTGTACAGGAATAACTGTTACTATAAAATTGTGTTTATTTTCTTTTTCACAGTAGAAGCAGTCTCCTGGTTATAAAAAGAATCATTTCCTTAAAGAAAACCTTCCAATGGCTGTGTTAGAAGGTCAGATTAGATTTTCAGTTCCCTCTGGCCTCATAGCCTACGAGCTAACCATGATACATTAAATAAGACAAGACTCTACTTTCAATACTAAGCATGCTAACTTGCCTGAGACTTCATGGTTCCATTTTCTTTCTAAAAATAACACAATAAAGTAATAACTGGTCTGAATAAGATCACAAATGTTTAGCTCCTGGAGAGTCCCTGACTTAATTAAGGAATAATTTCCACTCATTTACAGGACAAGCAAGAACAACGTGCACCCCAGCACAGCCTCAATGGCATCAACCAAAACCTACTGTGAATAGACTTGGACTGTGAAAATCATGTATTTCATCAGATGAAAAACATGAGAGCCAAAGTCAGCTGCAGTAGGTTTACCCATTTTCTTCAAACCCCCACCTCCGTGCTTCCGACTTCCTACATTGTTACGTACCACAGGGAGAGAAACAAAACAAAAACTAAAACTAAACATAACAGGCTTCCAACTGGGATAATGTCTATCAGAACACATAACTCTTACAATTTTCTTTCAACTTTGCAGGAAGATTTGTCTCTGACTTCAGATTAAACAAGAAAAAAATCTAAATCCACAGCCAAGACTCTTCCAGTGCCAAAGGAATTTGGTAATACTTGACATCTTCCACCTCTCTCACAGACATCCAGCACAACCTAACAAGGCTGGAGAGCACATGACACAGCAGTAACAAAGCAGAGCTTCCTCTCCATCAGCTCAGAACAGGTACAGCCCTGAACAGCTGAAATACCTTTGGCAGTTCAGGCAGTATTAGCTTGCACACTAAGAATATTTTGCAAACAAAGAGAAGGAATGGTAAAAACAAAAGCCAGTTTCTAAATACTCCCTCACAGTTCCTTTATTTCAAGCCTACTATTACCTACCACAGAACCGTCAGGGTTCCAAGAACCATCAGAAGTTCCAAGGAATGTAAGATCAGAAGGACTATTAAAACCATTTAGTACAAGCAGCACAACCATTCCCATACTAGAGCTACAGGCATAGCTGGAAGCTGAGCTGCTTGCCACTGTTACTGCCACTATGTAACACGAACACTGAAAGGTGGAGACAAACCAGCAGGGCCTGCTGCGACCATCTATGCGCTGTCCAGGGTGCTCTGCACACACATCCCGTCTCTTAGAGAAGAGCCCTCACAGCCCAGCACAGCTGGTGGCCTCTGCACCCCATCACCACCATGCTGAAGGACTCATGGGTATGAAAGCAGTGACACATCACTCAGAGAACCAGAGCCAGCCCATCGTGGTACAGCTCCTTTATAGCCACAAATTTGAAACACCACAGTTATTCATGCGCCAAATTCAAAGACTGCATTTGGTCTCCAGAAAGGCATACAAACGTGAGCTGAAAGCATCAAGAGATGGATAACCCACCATTTCCTTTCTTGCTTCGTCACTCACCCTCACTTTTTACCACTTGTGCCTTTCAGTTTGATCCCATCTGTTTTCACTTTCCAGCCACTTGATCTTGTTAAGTATATACTAAACGAAGCACTGCATCTCACTAAGCGTGCCACACAGAAGTCACTTCTTACTATTTCTAATAGCGTGAACAGAGTGTTTCCAACTCTTCCACCGTAATGCAATACTAAAACCGCTTTTAAACTTTTCTAGTTTTCAGTGCTTAACAATGACTTTTAAAGGACCAAATCTTCAGCGCAGCACTTCATCGTATTATTGGATGCTTAGCCAAAAAACATCTCCTTGTTCCTAATCTGTAAACCAGCTCTAAAAGAAATCACGGAACACACTACACTGCTTGTTCGTATTTACATCCACCTGGTTATAGCACTACCTGATACAGTCCCATGCCTGTGCTCCTCACCTTCAACGTATGATTTAGAACATGGCTGCACAAAGATGGACTTTGTTTTACTAGGATAACTTAACACGGGTTCTAGATGGGTTTGTGTCATCGTTTTGTCCTCACTGCCTAATATCTATCTGCCCTGCTCATCTGCAAGTTGTATTAGTGATAATTTTGTAATGCCTCCCAAATCATTCATTAAAATGTCTTAAGCCTAGTAGATTTGCTCCCATAAGACTTTCAGGAACAGTTCCCTCTATTCAACCACTTCTGAGAAGCTACAGTTAGCCAGTTAACTCCATCCATTTACTATTGCTACAGGATCAAGTAATGCTCATACAATGCAAAGCGGATGTCAGTTACTGTACTTTGTGAAAAAAAAAATGATGTGTATATGCTTTACTGCATTATTAGCCTTTTAACTACGTTAGCAGACAAGAGTGGGATCTAGCAGGGTCTGTGATAATAGGACTAGGGGAACTGGGCAGATTTAGGTTGGATACAAGGAAAAGGTCTTTTACAGTGAGGGTGGTGGGGCATTGGAACAGGCTGCCCAGAGAGTCGGTGGAAGCCCCATCCCTGGAAACACTCAAGGTCAGACTGGATGGGGCTCTGAGCAACCTGATCTACCTGTAGGTATCCCTCTTCATTGCAAGGGAGTTGGACTGGATGGCCTTTAAAGGTCCCTTCCACCTCAAACAATTCTGATTCTACACTGCAACGCTGTGTACTTTGAAACAAGTCCCTTGAAACAAGTTTTCATGATAAAAATCAGGCTGCCTTCCAAGTGAAGGAGGAAGACCCACAATCATAGTCAACAAGATACCCTCCCCATTCCAACCCCCACATCACCTCCCCCCAAAAAACCCCACATGCACGTAAAAAGCTATCCCATCACCAGTTACCTAAAGTGGTCACACTTCCAGAGTGGCTTTTACCTCTTCTTAACAAAAATTATTGGAGTCACTTTCTGCCGTTGAGCCTTTCACAGATAAATAAATCTTTCAGCACTTGAGTATTTAAATAATTTTTATTTCTAAGACCATCTTTCCTACGTCATTCGCAGACAATGTCCAAAAACACCTCACAGGAAAATGTAAAGCTATTTGCATAAAAACACTTTCCTCTTCAAAAAAGCCCCTTAAGCTTAAAAAGTAGTACAAATTAATCAAAACAAACAAACAAAAAGGAATAAAAATAAGTAAATTTAAAAGCACAAAAAGATACCCGAAAATGATGCATGACACTGGGATTAACACTAGCGTGAAACATGAGGAACTGGGAAAGGTTATGACAGTCCTATAAAAAGCATCATTTTCTGTGTACACGAATGTAAGAACCGATTATGTGCTCCCACGTCACCACTTACATAAGGATATGGTGCTATTTTCTTAAAAAGTGGAAGTCGTTGAGTACAACGACCTCTGAACTTCAGAGAAAAAAAAACACTGAACACAGATGGCACTACGATGTTCACTGAGCAGGCCTGCAACAATACAGCCCTGTGTTGGTACAGAATCCAAGTTTCTAATAAAACACTCCAGAAACACACTTTAAACAGCCATCACCATCAACATTAAAAGCATCCTCCTCTTTGAGAGCTTATCTGCATAAAGGAATTTTAAGGACTAAGGGAACACCCACTGAAATCTATGTAAACACTCCCCTTCAATGCTGTCAGATACTCTGTGAGTCAAATACACAGTCAGTGTAGTCAGATGCTAAGCATTTCCAGACAGATCCATCTATAAAAACTCAAGACTAGTGGTATTTACTGCACGTTAACAAATTGGGGCTGGTGTTGTGTTATACAATATGTTAGATTAACTTCTTTCCTCATCTATCGTAAAAATATTCCTTCAGTGTATAAAGTTAAATATCACATTCTACCAGACCACCTCACCCAGGATTTCCCATCAGTTTACATTAAGACACTTCTTCACTATGCAGCCCTTACTCAAAGTTAACTTATTGAATACTAATTTTCAGTCTTTAAAACAAGGAGGTTTTCTAACAGCCTGTATGTGCTTGTTACTCCATTTTATAGCTTTCATCCTCCCCTCTAAGCTTTCAACAAGTTCAGAACATCCTCTTCCAAATAAAGACGCCAGTTTGGATGGTTACTCTCAACTTCTGTCGCTTCTGAAAAACATGGAATGAGAGTATTTCTCCTGCTACTCTACAGAAACACGTAGCACCAGTCTTTGCACATCGCTTAAAATAAATTTTAAGAAACAATCAAGCCATGTTTGGGGTGCACGCATCAACCCTCAAATAGACTGTTGTATTTCAAAGTCTTAAATACACAAAGTTTGGAGAGGCAGAGAAGAGCGGGTAGGATATACAACCACATATAGATGCCCATAGAGCCCCTTCAGTCATCAAGAAAACTAAGTGCCTTTAAGATGTTGTTTACTGAAAAAAAGAGTGCCATCTGTTTAGCACAAACTGGAGCCAAGCATATGCACTTGTCTTTTTTGTAGGCTGAAAAATTAGTCCCTACCATCCTCAGCGTATCAGGTGAGAAGCCCACATATAAAGGCTTTACAAACTGTTTAGAATACCCTTCGAAACAATCACAGCAGTCCTCAAGAGAGCACAGGTGCTGCTGACAAAGGTAGGGGGCACAAAGAAGAAAAACACGACATGAAACGACCTCTGCACGTTACCTGTCAGCACTCCTCCCACCGCCCGGCCAACACACCGGGCACGGTATGCGGCTGGCTCCTAAATAAACCCACGCACCGGCGGCTGGATGGGAGCAGGCCGGTCCGCAGGCAGTGCCACGGAGCCAGAGGAAGTGTCTGTTCCGCCCCCGGAGCGTTTCCCTCGGGGCGGCGGGGCCGGGCGGGCTGCGCGGGGCGGCGCTGCCAGAGACAGGCGGCTCGGTCGCAGCGGGCCGGGGGCGGCCGGGCCTCGCCCCCCTCCTCGGCCCGGTTCCGCGCAGGGCCCGCGGGGCACCCTGCTCTCCGCCACACGCACAGCGGCATCCGCGCCCTCCTCCGCCCGGCCCGCCCCATCCCGCCCC